>JAAGKR010000059.1:242148-273147 GCA_011419295.1 Clarias macrocephalus
GGGGGGTCTGTATCCTATCCAAGGAGACTTACATGAGAGGCTGCGTACACCCTGGACAGGGTGTCAATCAATCACAGGGTACACATACACATAGTCATACACTCATTCACACACTACAGGCAATTTAGGAACACCAATTAATCTAATCTAATTAGCATGTTCTTGGACTGCGGGAGGAAACCGGAGTACCCAGAGGAAACCCACCAAGAACATGCAAACTCCATCCACACAGAGATGGGAATTGAACCCAGACCCTGAAGGCGACAGTGCTAACCACTAAACCACCGTGCCGCCACATGCTTTCCACCTTTATCTTTTTCCCTTGCAGTACCATGCCCCTGACAGTTTCTTTTGACCTTTTTCCATCTTATCTCCTTCTCTATGTTTTGACAAGTTAATCACAGGGTGCCACAGCTGTTTTTTTTTTTTCAACCATTGTTTTGGCACCCTTTTATGTATTGCTCCTATTCCCTGTGCGTATTGCTCCTAAGTTGTATAGACCATTTTCACGACTCCTGAATTGCATTATTTGCCACATGACAATGCAATTTTAGGTCAATCCTGAAAAAATTTTGTCAAGTTTCATGTAAAACACCAGGACACTCTATTCACTGCTTAATGACTAGCATTGGGGAGCACATAATTTGCGAGGGCATCCAGCCAGCTTTTCTGTCCCAGCTTGCTGCTATCTTTTGTACTTAATAAATATCATTCTTCTATACCAATGTGTTGCATGCACATTGGAATTTACTCAGAGGTTAGATGATTACATCCTTTAGTGTAGTGAGTTCCTGTGTGCACGCGGCTGAAAGCAGGTATGTGTATTTTGAGGACACTGTGCCCTGTGAGTTTCTAACAGATTGCATGCCCAAAGCTGCCCAAGCTTCCACAAATAATCAGACTGATGAATCTTGTTTCTTTGACAATAACCTGGAGAACTACCTTTTTATTATTATTATTATTATTATCATTCAATTTTCATTCATTTTATTTATGGATTTACATGTGACAGTATACCATCACCTACACCTAAAGTACCCTAAGCAAAAAAAGTAAACTTAAAGTTAATTTTATCAAATTAACGTGAGTAAAAGTAAAGTTCAAGTATATTTGCCAAATAGTAGACACCTAGAACTCAGACCTTCTCTGTGTCTGGATCTTCAATTTCCTAACTGCCAGAACACAAGCAGATGAGGTTCACTTGCACATTAAGGGACATTGTTTGGACATTTTTCACACAAATGAGGACTAACTACACTCTAAGGCTGTATTTTATCCTGTATAATTTATACAAATAACATCTCATACACTTCTATTTCAATTCTATTTTATTAGGAACTTTGTACACATTACTTTGTACAAGCTAAAGTTTTTCTATACTTGTATGATTTTATCTTACTTCATATTTTATTTCTCTATTTGAATACTTAATTTATATATACAATAAATAAATAAATATTTATTTATTTATTTATTTATTTATTTATTTATTTATTTTAGCAAACATGTTACAGTATGTAGTAACTAGAGTGTAACCATGGCTTCGCCCTCATACACATCCTGACGCCAGCATTCTACCATTTTTTTCTTGTGAATGGAGTGTGTGGTCAACTCGCTCCCGCCCATCATACGGCTCCAATTTCACGGCAGATATATTATCACCTCACAGAATGACATAAAAGGTGACAACACGCTGCCTTGTTATAGTATATGCTAGACTGAGGATTCAGTAGCTACTGTATAAGCTTGGCCCAACGTACCGGTTTTTGCTGTAGACGATATTGCCTACTATTCCGGTTGGTGAGGAACGCCTGTGAAATCACCTCGTCGCCTTGCACCTCCATGTCCTGGGTTCAATTCCTGTGTCGGGTCTGTGTGCATGGAATTTGCATGTTTTCCCTGTACTTGGTGGGTTTTCTTGCTGGTTCTCTGGTTTCCTCCCACAGTTCAAAAACCCGATGCAGATTAGGTTAATTGGCATAGTGTGTAATCCTAGATGGAGGAAGGCTATATCTATATAAATATATAATGAGAATTTAATTAATATTTCCAAATATCACTGAATGAGGATGAATATTAGTGGATAGACTACAGAAAAATTGTGATGTGCAATGAGTTATAGCCATTGAAAGTGACAGCAGTGTCAAAGTGAATGTTGCAAGAATAAGGTAGTGCAAGTCAATGCCAAAAGGGTACATGATGAGTAGATAAATAAATATTACTGTGAACAGTGAGTATGTTATGAGGAAGAGCCACATGTTTAACTGAGGAAGTGAGTTGAAGTATGACTCCTTGGCCTGCCTCAGACTGATTTTAAGTTCACGTTGAGTTGAAGCGCTTAAGCTCAGTCCGGTTGCCATCCTTAAAGTCCTTCTTTTTTCGGCCTGAAGAGGTGCTTGATCACTGGTGATCCAGGGCTTATTATTTGGAAAGCAGCACAGTTTTAACAGGAACAAAGATGTTCAAACAGTTCAAAAAGTATTTAATCATGCACTGTGATCCCTTTAATGCCCTCACCATGAATAATAATAATAATAATAATAATAATAATAATAATAATAATAATAATAATAATACAATTTATGAGTTTCTTAAAATATATATAGCAGATTTTGAAGAACATACAATCTGTGTCTATCTTCCACAAACACTTACATTTGGTGGACATTACGATTGTCATAATGCCCCAAAATCAAACTAAATCTAATTAACAGTCTTCCAACTGTATGTTGCATGTCTACTCTCCAATTATTGGAGCAAGTTTTAAAAAGGGTTACTTAATTTTGAACAACGGGTTCAGCATAGATCCCAAATGTTTCTCCTAATGTTTCACAGTGCTGCAGGAGACCCAGCTAAATGTTTTGATATAAGTTTCATAGGGATCGTAAATGTAAGGTGGATATGACCAACTAGTTCTGAATCAGAAAAACAGGAATTTTGTGAAAACCGTCAGACTGATTCCTTGAAACGTAACAGCGAGTCATTCCTATGGGCTTCTTTGAGATAAGACAAGCCTGGGCAAAGGTGTTGATCATGGCTTTTTTGCTTTCCTGCTCCAATTCATTTTACTGGTAAAAGTCACCGCCAAGTGAGTAACATGTTCTTCCAGGCAATCTTTGTTGCTCGTCATGCTCTCCTCTGCAGACTACTGCTACACTTCACAGCGTCAAAAAATACTGGAGTTACAGTATGTTACATGTTGGAGGCCTGCACCGGTCATCTCCTCTATGTCTTGCATGGTTTTCTCTCTTTCCTTTTCTTATTCATTTTGCTTAGAATCCAATGTGACCTCTAGGTCTGTGATGTCTTTTTGCAGTCACCTTCTTTACCTCATCAAGCTCTTAACTCTCTAATTTCCTTCACACCTCCCTTGTTCTTCATGTCTCTCAATTTTACCTTCTTTTCTTCCTCATCTTATCTATTTTTCTGCCAGTTTCTCTCATCTGCTATGCCTGCACTTGATAGTGATCCTCAGATTCCTTATGGCTAACATCAAAATCGTTCTCTAATTCTTCTACACATCTTGTCTGCTTTTTGTGTTTTATTCAGCTGTTTGCATGTTTGATTGTGAAAGCATAATTTGTAGGTATCCCTATTGCTAGAGTTTAAGAGAGGCTTTGACAGATGCAAATGTAGATTACTAGATTACTGTAAGCATAAACATATAAGTTGTAAAACAGAATCATGAACAAGGACAGAAGGTCAGTCAATGAGTAGAATGAGAAGAAAAATACAAAAACAAACAAAACAAAACAGGGTCAAATATTCAAAATAGCTACGTAGACACAAGGAAAGGCTCGGTAAAGTCAGGCATGAGCAACTGAGTTGAGAGACATTTTATAAGGAGTGTGACAGATTTGAATGTGCATGATTAGAACTAAGGTGAACATCCCAAAGAGCTAATTCTGAGAGCTGATCACATTTCTGATCTACCCCTGGGGTTGAGGTGAAGTAACATGGATGGAAAGAGGACCGGGAGTGACTGTATTGAGATGTGCGGCATAATATGAAGTTGTGAGACAGCAGTGGTGTGGCCCAGTTTGTATATGAAGTCATTTTTCTGTACGGACCAATATAACCTGCGATGTTGATCCTGGGCTGTGAGCCATACTCAGGCCCCTGGCTGATACTGCAGGTTTCACAATGTTCCAAGTGCTGGTATTTAATTTTCCAGACCTTTTTACATTTCTTAAACCACTTGTCTTTCAAAGCTGAAGGACTGGCATTCAGCCCTTTTTCTTTATTCTCCTTTGAATAATTGGTTCTTAGAAACATACCAATTTATTGATTAGCTTTTCAACTTGGCCATTAGCGTGTGGATAGTAGCCTGATGTGAGACTGACTCAGACCCCTTGGTTATAAATAAAACTGGTCAAAACCATGTGGAAAAATTAGTCTTGCAGTTTGAAAAGATGTGGGGAGACCAGGTAATTCAATGTGGTGTAAGCAATTGGAAAACTTGTCTGTAATACCCAAGATCATAGTGTTACCTTGTTACTACCTTGTGGGAGGTCCGTGATGAAATCTATAGCCATGTAAGACCAGGGCTATTGTGGGGTGGGCAAGGGCAAGAGCTTGCCGGAAAGGAGGTGTATGGGACCTTTGAATATGCGCATAGACTACAAGAGAAAATACTTGTAATGTTTATGCCAGTTGTCATACTGGGCCAGCAATACGACAACTGGCATATTGGACCACCAATACCTTGACCTGAGAAACTGATATGTTTTCTGGATACGCTGAGTGTCCTGTAGCTGGAGTTGTGAGCTGTGGAGCCGATGTAATTAATCTCCCTCTAAATTTAGCTGGGACAAAGGTTCTGCTGTGTGGACAGGCTGCTGGGAAATGGCACCCTTGAACATGTGCTATTTCCCTATTAATGTCCCATGCGATGGACCTTTGAAAGCATGGGGAAGGCAGAATGGCTTTGGGACCGGACTCATTCTTCTCGTTTCTATGAACTTTCTGTGAAAATTTTCAAAACCACCAAATATTTGAAGGTTCTTGATAATGTTGGGGAATGACCATTCAGTGATAGCTGAAACAATCCCATGGCAACCCTTTTTGTGCTAATAATGTCGCCCAAAATAGTATTGCCATAGAATTCACATTTCTCTATTTTCTACAATAGCAATTTAACATGGTTGAACTTATTTGATCTGTATTGTCTACTTTTTTTATGGTTTGTATGGTTGCGTAAAATAATATAAGTTTGCAGGGGGGGGGCCTGACTGGTGGGTTGCTGCTTTTAGATGGCTCTCAGATATTAAGAGGCACAGAAATATGTTTCTGGGACACTTTGGAAACTTGCCATGGTGCACCTGGTGGAAACACAAGCATTGGCTAGAATGGAAGCTGTCCACTCTGATGATCATGTCACAGCCAGAACACACTGCTGCTGCTCCCAGTGGTTTTATTAGAAAATTAGGAACATGATTTGTGCGTGTTTATTAGCAACGCTCCTGTTTTATTGGGAATGCACACTGTTCGGTTTATTGGGAGCATGCACCATTTGTTTTATTTGGAAAATGCTCTGTCCAATTTTTTAGGAGATCCCTCCATCCACTTTATTATTAACACTCACTTCCTCACTGCAAAGTCTAACCGTCTGCTTTATTAGAAACATGTACTGTACTGTTAAAACATACTGTCTACTTCAGAAACAGTCACAATTTGCTGTTCTGTCTGTTTTATTAAGCATGATTTATGTTTCTGCATAAACATAAGTCTATGCTGTAGGTCTTGCATAGCCACGTAAACTCCAGCATAACAGAAATTTAATTACATGTTACAGATTGGTCCTCTTGGTAACATGGCAATTCTGGAATAAGGGTAACAAGTATGCAAGAGATCAAGATTACTAGTGGTAACCTGGCGAGGGAATAAGTTTGAGCTTATGATGCGAATAGTCTTGCATATCAATAACGGAATGCAAATTTCTCTGCTTTGACTCTAGGAAAAAGGACATTCTCACAGACCTTTTATTATCTTTGAGAATATTTGTTTAATAGTTTTCATGTATTTGCATAGTCAAGACTTTGATAAACAACTGTGCTCATTTTTCATTTTTCTTTTTTTTCCCAGCATTTTCATCGCTGTATGTGAAATTAATTTTTTCTTGATTTTTCCCAAAGTTTGGCAGAGCACTGTGTGTTACAAAGAGTACAAACAATTGATTCTTTAACTGATGTCATATTATTGTATATATAATTATATGATGAAAGAATACTGTTCCTCAATACCTGTCAGCTTTGTACTACAAATGTTCAAATCATTCTTAATGTTATTGCTGGTATTGCTTTATCATATATACAGTATATAAATGTATTGTGATGTTTTCTTTCTTCTTCTTCCTCTTTTTCTTCTTTTTTTTAGTTGTTGGAACTTATCAATGTCTGTGTTGTTCCTATCCTCTATGCATCACAAGAGCATTTAAGCTTTTGTAGGACTTTTATTTTAATAAAATTATCATTTTTTAATTATAATATTGTTTCCATTTTTATTCAGTAAAGTATTGTTGGCACTTAAGTCCCTTCTCACCACTCGCCTTTGAAGTGAATGCAAAAGTAGCAGATCTCATGACACTTTGGCAATAAAAGGTAACATGTTATGATAAAACGTTTCATGAGCATAAACTGCTAAATTACTGTAACACCCACCACCCACTATATTCCATTGTTATATACAGTAATCCAATAATATATAATATAATAATAATAGTAACATACTGTTAAAATAAATTATAGTAGATGTACTGTAGAATAAAAGTAAAATACTGGCATCTGTAGCATCTTAAAGTTTTTTTTTATTGTTTATTTATCTTTATTTGTCCAGTTAAAGTGTATAGTAAGCCTGTGCCCATTATACCCACAGATTTTTGTTCTTGTTTGACAGGAGTGGAGCTTCATGTGGTCTTCTCTTGTTGCTCAAGGTTTAATTTATTGTGTTGGCTGAGATGGGTTTTTTCTGCTTTTTTGTGCTGCTGCTACCACATGATTGGCTGGTACCTGCATGAGTGCATTCAAAATAAAGTAGACAGTAAATTACCTGCCACTAAAAAGGGACACCAGTATACACCCAGCTCTTTCAAACAATTTTTAACTTTTTAAGGATCACGGTACTGGAACTAATGTCAGGATTCATTCAAGCTATTCTTGATCTAACCTCAAAACTCAAATTTTAATTTGGAAATCTAGCAGACATGTTCTAAATCACAAGATCATGTTTTTAAACAAGTGAGCCATCTTGTGGTCATGTCACTTAGTAAGGCTAGAAACAGGCTACACAAGCCATTTTTACCATAAAAGCTTCTACTCTGTCATTCAGTTAATGTTTTACTTGTTGGCGAAGCTACAAAGGAAATTCAGGAAAATACTGTATTTTTGCATAATTAATAATAAAACAAAAGATACTGTGCAAAAATTTGGAGGAACCCCTTATTTTATTTATTTTTTGCCAAAAGAATTCAACAATAGGTACAGTGATTTAATACCACATGTGTATGTAAGTCCAGTATAATGTACTGGATAACACAAATAGAGTTTATATAATTCTAATAAGCTTTAAGATCAACATTTGGTATGACCACTGGTCTTCAAAAACCTGAACTCTCCTAGGCAAGCTTTCTTGGAATTTCTTCAGAAATAGTTCTCCAGGCTTCTTAAAGGACATTTCAAAGCTCTTCTTTGGATACTGGCTGCCTTTTGTTCTGGTCTTTTTCAAGATTATCTTACACCGCTTCAACAGAGTTGAGATGTGGCCCTTAGGGAGGCCGGTCCAGGACTGACAGTGTTCCATCATGCTTCTCTATCGAGGTATGCTTTAACTCCATTTAACACTGAAAAAAACTCTGTCTCTTTGGAAACAAAATGTTAAGGAATGATGGGTGGTTCAAGATCTTTGCAGTTTTACAACGATATAACAGTATGGTATGTTATATTCAGTGTACAGTAAATCCCAAGAAATAATCAGAAAAAAAAGGAAGTGAATTATTATGTATAACATTTATTTCCATTTTATTTTCTAATGCATTTAGTCCATGTGGTTCCACTCACAAGAAAAACACACACTAGGACTGAGTCTAACTTGACCTAAAAAGTGAAGGGGTAAACAGAAATCTAATCTCACCTTTGAATAATTCCATATGCAAAAAACAATGATTAGAGAAACCAGTATATAGTACAGTGAACAATTACATGTTAATCAACAAATATCTCAACAATATGAGCTAAAAGGACTGAAAATAAGTTGGAGGTTTTTTTTAGCAGCATGGATAAAACATCCCATCAGGCTGTTGTAACACCAATAATTATTTCAAATAAATAATTGTGGTTTTGATAGAGACATAGAGTGCACCTCTTTAAGTAATTCTAGTAGTTATTTGCCAAATGGTAAAAATGTTAATTTAAAAAACTATTAAGTGACTAAATACTAAATACTAAAATTGTATTTGTCATAATTATTTGATATTAATAATTTCAAGCTGCATCATTATTATACTTCTAGTTGCAACATACACTGCCTGACCAAAAAAGTAGCTCTTTTATAATTAGAGTCAAATTATTGGTGGGTATCAAGCAAAGAAAACTTTCAAATTATTGGAACTGGGTTGAGGACTTGCCAGTGTATTATTAAAACCTGTAAGGATACTGCATAACCATTAACTTGATAGAAGAAATGTGGCTGGAAAAAATCATAAATGACCTTGATTTGAGATTACTTGCTGAAGATACATTGTAAAACATCAACAGTAGAAATTCTGCCGAATGCTGTTGTAGCTATGTTTAATAATGAACTTAATAGCATTTGCACAATGTGGCCAGAACTCACAGGTTTGTGAAAAAAAACAGCTGTGTGGTCATAAGAAAACCACTTGTACCACAAAGTATCAAACAACTTCAACCAATGTCATGAAATGCGGCTTATGCTGAGGAAAATAACACTAATATACTATAAACTAACAGAAATTATGATAAAGCATGAACTAGCCGAACATTTATTTTCCAGGAACATCTTACTAAGATGATGCCACAATTTTGACCTTTGTCCAGTCAGATGTCAATCACTTGCTCGGTGGCCAGTGAGTCTGTCTCAAATAAAAACAGATTTACCTTTAAAAACCAAAAGACTAAGCTACAAACAACAACTTAGAACTGAAAGTAAAGAAGTAACAGTAAAAAAAAAAAAACATTACATTTACATTCAGGCAATTTGGAAGACATTATTGTAAATCAACAGTTACTGTAAAAGCAAATGGAAATCAGCTGTTTGGTTGCATGGTGTAGTTTTTCTTATTTTAATGTCTGGTTTTCTATTGTTTATGGTAAGGTAACCTTCTGATTATATCTAAACCTTATTTCTAATTAATGTAAACAGAAAAATATAAAAATATACACAAGGAGTGAATGATCTACTCCCATCTACACCTGTCATCTTCTTTATGATCCATGTGAACTTTAAATAACTTTGTTGTTGAATGCCCTTCTTTGGTTTTTGGTTGTTTGGTTGTAAATGCATTTTGTATATATTTGTATATAGTTCTGTAATTAATGGCTTAGTAGGAAATCAAAGCCATTTTGTTTACACCTTTCTTCTCCTGGTTTGTGGTTAGTGAGGGAGTAAGGGTAGTATTTTGTATTTCTTTCCTTTTGTGGTGGCACGGTGGTGACATGGTTAGCACTGTCGCCTTGCACCTCCAGACTCTGGGCTTGATTCCCGTCTCTGTGTGCATGGAGTTTGCATGCTCTCCCCGTGCTTGGTGGGTTTCCTCCGGGTACTCCGGTTTCCTCCCACAGTCCAAAGCCATGTAGGTTAGGTTAATTGCAGAGGTGGAAAGTAACGAATTACATTTACTTGTGTTACTGTAATTGAATAGTTTTTTTGTACTTCTACTTTTTAAAGTAGTTTTTAAAATCTGTAATTTTACTTTTACTTAAGTATGTTTTGTTTGAAGCTGAATTCGCTACATTTTAAATCATATTCGCTACTGAGTAAAACAAATGAATAAAAATGCAAAAATAAAAAATATATTATGCTTTGTATAAATGCTTTGTTGCGCTCACGTGTGTGTATCGTGTCCTGGTCGTGCGCCGCTCCAGAGTCCACTCCAGGTTTTAAGAATGTCGCCGGCATCTACCTGACCTTCCACACGGTCGCTTCCGCCCTAAGAGTGACGTCATCAACCAGCGCGACCATATATAAACCGGCCATTTATTATGGAAAGAGGGAATTTATCCACTGTTTTTGATTTAGGGAAACAGGGAAGGTACCTGTATTTTTGTTTGGGTTCGGTTTTTATTGCAGGTAATCTACCTACTAAATATAAATACCATTTTGTTTATTATTTTGGCCGGGGTCCACCCTGAATCTGATCCTCCTCCTCCTGGTGTGTGTGTGTGTGTGTGCTTATTTTTTTGTAAAGCAATACAAACCTCATTATTTCATCAGTTAATGACTGGATCTAGTTCTATCTGCCATATACCACCATTTCCAATGCCAACCCTACACTGGGACGTAATGCCATATTAAAGTGACCACTTTCATTTTCAAGCACGGCTTTATTATGCAAAGGTGTTCCTTCAGTTAAAAACAACTAGTTTGAGAATTATGTCTGCTCATCTTTTTTGAACTATGCTAGAACGCCTCATCGCACCCCTGCTGTTAAAAATAAATAAATAACTCGCTAACTTTTACTCTGAGTAAATTTTTTATGAGCTACTTTTACTTGAATAGATTTTTATAATGGTAACTTTACTTGTACATCAGTAAAATTTCACTGAAGTAACAGTACTTCTACTTGAGTACAAAATTTTCGTACTCTTTCCACCTCTGGTTAATTGGCATTCCCAGATTGGCTGTAGTGTGTGAGTGTGTATGTGTGTGTGGCCTGTGATGGATTGTACCCCACCTTGTGCCTGCTGTGATAGGCTCCAGGTCCCCCATGACCCTGAATACAGGATTAAACGGTATAGATGATGATGATGATGAGTGAGTGAGTGTTTCTTTTTGTTTGGTGCAGGTTAGGTATTTATATTATCATCTTCGGGATTAGGTAGAGGAAATCTTGGTTGTTATTTTGGCCTTATCGGTTTCTGAAGCTCACAGCCACTTTTTCTTTGGTGATTTGGCTTCTTCACTTTTATAAATAAACAATAAGCACACGCACTATTGTTCTCACCCCCTTTTTTTTTTTTTTTTCATTCCTGTTACGGCCCGACCTAGACCGGGGCGTAACATCGTACAGTATGTAGGGGATCTACTGTAATGTTAAAATGATGTGACATAAACAACCTAAGCCAGACTCTGAGCAAAGAGAGAGATTTTGCCTCTTTATGATAAATATCAAATTGTGCTCTACTAATGGTTTCTTGGTTTCTCTACTAATGGCAGTGTAATAGTGTGTTTCCATGAACATAGAGTTGCAAACTCTACTTTCCTGGTAAAGGCTGCCTTGTGCTACCACTAGGTTCTTCTACTGGATTAGGCTCCAATAGAGTCTAAGGTCATTCTAAGCTCTATGAACTCTAAAAAATATATATTTGTGACCCTTTGCACCAAGGCCCCAACAAAAGTATTGAAACAAGGGCAATACTTTCTTTTACTGATATTTACATCTAGATATGTTAAACAACTTAGACAACATGGCACCTTTTGCTTCAATCATTTGTGATCTAAAATATTATAACATCT
The DNA here is from genome assembly GCA_011419295.1 of Clarias macrocephalus. Lineage (NCBI taxonomy): Eukaryota > Metazoa > Chordata > Actinopteri > Siluriformes > Clariidae > Clarias > Clarias macrocephalus. Next base: position 253,837 of record JAAGKR010000059.1, read on the forward strand.
CACAGGCAAGTCAGTTCTTTGTTGCCCAAGTCCGTCCATCCATCTGGAAGGGTGGGAGGGAGGTTGGGAGTTGTAGTAGAAGGCTGAGAAGTCATGGGAGGGAGCCTATCCCAGTAGATTTAGGGCACAAGGTAGGGTACACCCTGGACATGCAAGATGCTCTGGAGTACCTGGACAAGGTGCCAATCCATCACAGGGCCCACACACAACTGCCAATTTGCATAAACTAATTTGCATGTCTTTGGACTGTGGGAGAAAACCGGAGGGGGAGGAAACCCACCACGCTCAGGAAGAACATGCAAACTCCATGCACACAGACCTGAGGCAGGAACCAAATGTCGACCCTGGATGTGCATGGCGAAAGTGCTAACCAGAACGCCACGCTACTGCCTCCTGGATGCAGGTACTGAAAGCATATATAAAGTGTTGTTTACTTCATTTTTTTGTCACCTAATGTTCTGTTTTTTTTTTTTTAGTTAATATTTTGATTTATCATGTTTTCATCTCAAATTCAAATGTCCTCAGGCAATGAAAAAATTAAATAAGAAAATGGTCTTTTGTAATGCCGCGAATCTGCGGGTAACCACATGTTCGGTCGCTAGGCGACACCGTCGTAGAGGAATTCAGAAGAGATGTGCTGCACCTGAGCGTAGTTGTGTATAAGCCGCTTAGACTCTGCACTTAGCTGCATTGGTTCAACATTAAGATATGAGGACTAATCTGTCTCTCCGGTGAAGATTAGTGATAAATAAATAAATAAACCTAATTCGTATTGACAGCACACCGAAAAGAGAAAACATATGTTTAAAAAGGGAGAAAATATATATAAAAAGAAAGGAGAAAATGTAATATATGTTAACACGAGAAAAATATTTTTGTTCCTCTGGTTGAAACGAGTTTGGTTTTGCTTTTGGAACGGAAGAAATCTTCCCGGGAGTACACACAAGCACTCCTGTACTCTGTGTTGCCGCTACGCTGTCCGGTAAGTCTGCACTGAGCTCACACACGCCTGACACTGCGCGCCGCTCACACGTAACACTCCTGTTTCTAAGGTATTAGGAGACAGGATGTGCACCAAAATCACCAGACATCAGAAAAGCTTCTTTCCACATGACTTACTTACGACCAACTGTCTCACAAACACGATGAGCATTTAACTGAGGGCGTTGTTTTATTTTCAGCATGTAATTCCTTTTGTGTGCAGTGTTGATCTCTGTAATATTATCCTCTATGCTTTTCAACTTACACTGCAATAATGCGTAACCAGAATATGCAGCAAATAGTCTGGATCCCTAAAAAAAATTATAGCAAATGCCTAAATTGAGTGTACTTCTGAATGCATGAGACGTGTATATAATCTGAATACACAAACATAACCTAAATCCACGAACAAGAAAACACGATTGTAACTTTTAGGCCACTGGTTGCTCTGGACCAATTCCAATGACTGATTTCAGATGACTCCTTACCAGCTACTCACAAACACACCCAACAAAGCAGAGTAATGTTAGGTCTGGTTTGATTTAATCCTTCATTATTAGCCATCTTAAAACAAAGAGAAATATATTACATTTCATAAAAAGAAAATATAAAATTCCATAAAAGTTCTGTAAATAGCTACCATGTTACTATATGTTAGCAGTGTTATCTATATCCATGTCTTAATGTTATTGTTTTGAGTAATTTGTATAAGGAACAGCTGAGACGAATTCCTTGTACATTCATTGTACTTGGTCAATTGAGCATTATTTTGTGTCTGTATCTGGCATCAGAATGCTGTTGAAAATTTCAGGACCCCATCTAGAGGTCTGCGTAGTAGATCAGTACTAGTGGGTAATTCTGCAGCAGTAGACTTATTACGATCTGAACAGCAGGTCTTAATAAAATGAATTTTCCATGTAATTCTAAGTAAAATCATTGCTACTTACAATATGTGCTGGTTGTCATTATAAATAGAAACTTTTGTTATTTTAATATCTATAAATCTGTATTGTTGTAAATATAACTTGCCCTTTTCCAAAACCCAATCAGGTTTGTTTGAACAGACAAACACCATATTATAACCCCCCCCCCACACACACACACACACACACACACACACACACACACACACACACACACACTTCAACTTCTGACCACTGAAGTTTTTCATTTATTTATTTATTTTTTTTACATCCTATGTTGTCAGTCTTCCTATTAATGTTTTCTTGGTTTTTGGTGTCCTGTTGATGTGTAATTTTGCCAAGGTGTATATTGTTTTGGTATGTAATGTTTAAGGCCCCTGTTTTCTGTTGTCGAATAAATACGCGCAAGCTAATATGATTTAGATACTGTATTAACAATTTGTATGAATACATTTTTATTTAATTAAACGTGCATTGTGTAGAAAGTTACTCTGGTTAAATGGGCACATCCCATCTTCATTTGATCAATCTACGGTATGCAGCTGCTCAGTACAAATTATCTTAGGCAAAGATTAATAGGTTTTTAATAAACAAATAAACATAACAAAAGTAATTAGGACTTAAAATAAAATACATTTCAGAATTTTCATAGTTATTTATGTAATAGTTTTGAAAAGGATTTATAGACACTGATTGCACATCCTTTTGAACACTGAATGTCTGACATACTTATTGGAAATTTGGAAACACTTATTAGCAAGTCTTTGAACTGTGGGAGATAACCCACCAAACACAGGGAGAACATGCAAACACCCCACACACACACTGAGCAAGCTCAATCACTGAGGCAAGCCCTGAACCCTCAACCCTGAAGGTGCAAAACCAAAGTGCTAACCACTACAACCCTGTGCCCCATCTAATATCCAGGTTTATTTTATTTTTAGAGAGGGCTGTTGTTTTGTAGACCATATGCTGCTGCATAATGAAGGCACACTAATTTATGACACCAAATGGCATTAATTGGCCAATTTATTTAATGTAGACCACTGTACAGCAAACACGGAAAACCAAGCAGTAGCAGTTACAGAGTACAAGTAAAAGAAGTGTAAATGCAAAAAAAAAAAAAAAAAAAGATCATGTGACCCATCACATCAAATCAGTTGTTTTGTCACATTTAAACCTATTCAACTTACTATTTGATTTGATGTGATGGGTCACATATGCAGAGATGCAGAGTTGTTTTCATCAGTGAGGTTCTCTGTCCTTTTGCACATGTCATCCATGATTCATTGTTATTAGAAAAGGCAGAGTGAGGTTTTGACCCCTGACCTGTAATGTAAGCAACATCTGCTCAAAAGATGTCACCAATTTCCTTACCAAATCATCTCTCATAAACCTTCCTCAGTCAGAGAATGGGAGAAAACTACTGTAAAATAACAAGTAGGATAAATAGCACTGCTAAATCAGCTATAGGCTTATATTGGTGGTCTTGGTTTGAGATGGACGTCTGGGTTAAGTAGCTGATGAATGGCTTGGAATGAAGTTAGCAGCTTTCCATGGCATTTTTGTAGTTCTAATTATAAATAAATGAATAAATAAATAAACCAGGGGTGGTTTTCCAGCCATTACTTGTATTTTATTACTATGTTGTTTTATTACTATTATTATGGTTTTTTTATGATTGTTTATTTTGCTAAATAGTGCAATAATTCCTGATTGCTGAATGGTTTACCTATCAACTATAGATCAGTGTGTAGAATACCTTGACTTGAATGCAATTTAAAAAATAAAATGAAAGACAGTGAACAACAAATTGAAAATTCAATGTCAAGGATGAGTAGTTTGTTTTAAGATTAGCTATATCTCTGTTTAGTATACTAATAATGAACATTAGCTGGAGGCCAGATAAAGCATAAATCAGAACCATGTATTTAAAAATAAAAATGCAGATTTCTATTTTCCTATCTGTTACTTTCTGTGAATTTAATTAAAGATACCTTAATTTAATCATATTTTATTCTTCTAGGATTATGACACTATTTAAACTTTTTTTACCTGGAAAACCACTCCGTTTAAGTCTGGAAAACCACTCCGTTTAAGTCTGTAAATGTACTGCTTAAATGTCTTAATGCTCTAATTCTACCCATGATATTTTCAAGTTAAAGGTGTGCCTATATGAAACATTCACATGGTACAATTCTTTGTTAAAGGTCCATAACACAATCCTCTACAAGTCAGCTTTCTAATGAAAATCAGAGCATGAGATTCTTTATCCTTACACAGTATCCCCAAGTATCATTTTAAAGGACAGTAATACATGTACAGGTTACGGCCCATTCACCTATGAAACACTACAACAGGCAAATCTGCATTCATTCTTTAGGCTGTTCCAGCACTAGCATTACATAGGGAAGAATTTAAGGAGAATCACTGCACAAACAGTCTATTGAAAATAAAAATAAAACACTCATGACATCAACCACAGAGTAAGCAATCATTATATTGAAACAGTGTGAAACTGTGAAGACATTTCTTATGGGACTTGATGAATTATGATGGACAGTTTCTCCTAAAAACCTGAAAGGAATAAATAAATAAAAAAGGATGAACGATGAGAGTGGAGGTATTTGAAAAGCCAAATTAAAGTTTTTTTTTTCAATCTAAAATCTATTGTACTTAATTGTTGGGAAGTTTGGCATGCACATAACAATTAATCAACACATTTTATTTTGCTTTGCTATCACCTGGGTCCATATATCTAGGGGTTACATTTTTTTTCCTTTGTTTAAAATACCAACATAAATCTAAATAGTTTCATTGGTTCTTTAATTATTGTGCAAAATCATTCGTATGAACATGTTCATATTACATAATTACCTGATTGATTAAAGCATAACTAGAGAGACGTTTAGGGATGCTCTTACCAATATAAAATGTGCATTTTTTTTTTTTTCAACAGGGATTTTTTTTCACTGGGGTTACCACCTCAATTAGCACCTCATGGAAAAACTTAATTTCGTAAATTGATCATGAAACATACAAGATTAATGAAGGGGTATCTATGGCCAAATATACATTAATGACATCACACTTTTTTTCCAGGAACAAAGCCTATAGAGCGTATTTATGTTTATAACAATGACATTGGTTGTCATCATGTTATATTGAGTATGTGTCATCCTTGTTCAGAGCTGTTTCCTGATGATTTCTCTTTTCTCTTCTCAGAAAGCCACTACTTCTCAGAAACATTCTTCAATAATTGGCACAAACTGTTCTCCTTGTGTCCAGCAATCTGTCCATGCTCGTTCAACAACATACATGCTCGTTTGATGAGTGCACTGATCCCCTGTAGTCTGACGGTGCCCATAGTTTAGATTTGTTGATTTTCTTGTATGTGACTGTCGTCACATGCACATAAATGGTCTGAGAATTAAAATTTAACAGCATTTTAACTTTAACTAATCATGTAACAGTAATGTGTATTCTGAGATGAGTTACTTTCCTATAGTTAGATGATTGAAAAATAAGCTTACATGTCGTCTTTCCATTTGCCTATCAAATAGCACTCCATACACCTAGAGAAATACTTGCTTTCAAATAGGTGAATGGTCCAACATGGCATGCACATTGTCACATTTGATGCCTATTGTATTTGAGAACCAGACAGAGAAAAGTTTCCAATTCAGCATAACCATGTTAAATGTAAAAACAGACAGATGGGTGCACAGATGTGAGATTTGAATTGTGAGAGGAAGGATGTATATCTGTGTGCCACCAGGGAGACACTGGATCCTGTGGGTTAGGACTGATGGATGCCGAATAGTAAGGGTCCATGATCCACCAATCAGTAGGTCAGGTGGTTTAAAATACAGTACTTCTCCTGTGAATGGTCCTGGCAGCCTAAGAGATCAGGACTGAAAAAAGAGCAATAATGATAAATTAACATCAGTTTTAGACAAATAAAATTTGTATGTCTTATAAATAATTATATTTATAAGTTTTACATTGTCTTTACAGTTTTAAAGTCGGCTTTAAACATGATCAGCACAAGTTGCTGATGAAATGATGGTGTATTGCTGCTTTTGCTGTGCATAAGCCATTTCCCTCTTTTCCTGCTTAGTTGCTGTTTTTTTGTTCAAAAACAAGTCATCAATTATATGGTTGAAGTAACACAGCAGGGGATGTGACAGTTAAAATCAGAACTTTGGCATTTATTTGGTTAGAAATTGCTGTGAGAGGATACAAAACAGATAATTCCTATTATCCTGTGCCATTTGTGTTCCAATGTTGTATATTTTGTGTAAATCTGGACAGCATTTCTCAAAACCTTTTCTTATATAGTTATTCCCCTTTACTATAGCACACAATGACCCAATGCCCAGATCAATTAAATATACAATAAACATTAAAATTTTGTGTAATTAAGATAAAGTATCATGAACCCAAATTCTCTCAATTAAGATGTTCTTACAAATTGTACATTTTTATCATTGTTGTATAGCCATATTAAAAGAAAAAAAATGTAAAGCCTAATTTGTGTCCCTAAATTACTCTGTTGTAATCTCCTATATAACATCTCCTGGTCACTCTTAGTCACATTTACACACTTAGGAAGTAGCATACACCTTTACAAGAAAATTATTAATAAGACGCAATAGTAATTGTTTTGTTAAACTATTTAATTTACCATTTTTACATGTTTTAGGATGCTAAAGTAAAGCATAACATGTCCACCCTGTTATGCCTAATTACATGCCTAATTACACGGTATTTATTTATTTATTGTATTTTCTAAGTTGATCAAATAGCATGTATTTTTGATGATGGATAAAAAAAGCAATGGCACTATAGAACCTGTACCCTGAAATGAGGCAGCATTGCTTCAATAAAGAGAAAGAAAGATGGAGAAAGAACGGAGGAGAAGGAAGAAAAAGAAAGCATGACTTCAATGATTAGAAAAAAGAGCATAGAGAAAGAATTGAAGTCATGCTTTTTTTTTCCTTCCTTCTCCAGTCTTTTCTCCACCTTTCGTCGACCAAGAAAATAAAAGCATGGTTTTAATGAGTAGAAAAGAGAGCACAGAGAAAGAATTGGATTTAAAGCCAATGCCAAAGCCAGGACAAACATGCAATGACCAAACCTCCCCTAAATACTTGCTATTATTAATTGATTATACTATTACTACTACTGCTGCTAATAATAATAATAATAATAATAATAATTTGATAGAGTGTAACGGAAAAAAAAACAGTGGAACCTCGGATTGAGAGTAATCTGGTTTGCGAGCGTTCTGCAAGACGTGAAATTTTTATCATCGAGTATCATGTCATCGAGCATGTGCTTCTTGTTTTGTAGTGATTGTGTCAAAAATTAATCACACACAGGCTCTCTGCTTCCCGAGTTCAGCTGCTTGTTCTCCGCTCTTTTTGAACATGCCAATCCTCACAATTACCATCACTACTGCCAACTAGTGGATTGTTTAACAATAAACCCACCTATCCACTAGATGGCAGTAGTGAGTAATGGTAAGGATTTGCATGTTCAAAAAGAGTGGAGAACAAGCATCTGAACGCGAGAAGCAGAGAGCCTGTGTGATTTATTTTTGTTATACTATTTTATGCCTTTCTGTTGTTGCAAAAAGGCATATGTTGCAGAACTGTCGGCTCTGCATTACTACACTTTTCAAAGGTAAAGTGCAGGTTAATTTGTTTTATTTTTACTTTATATTTTGTATAAATTATTTTATATACATATTTTTGAGTTTGGGAACCCATTGTTTTCATTATTTCTTAAGGGGGGGAATTCTCTTTGATATGTGAGTGTATCTGAATACAAGCATGCTTCCGGAACGAATTATGCTTGCAACCCAAGGTTCCACTGTATTACATTGTGCCTAAAAATCAAATGTGTTTCCAAATAAGGATTGTTTGTAATTACTTCATTAAAAAAATAAATTTCCATGGTCCAATAGGTTACAATATGTCTTCAAGAAAATTACTGTTCATTGAAAACATCATCAGAAAACATAATCAGAAACATAATCATCATCACATGATAGTGTCCTGTTCTGCTCTGGGGGAAAAAAAGAGGCCACTGCAATTTACTCCAGAAAACTTCTGGAATGTCATCAAGAGAAAGATGGATGGTCACAAACCATGAAGCAAAGCTGAGCTGTTGGCTTTTTTGCAAAAAGAGTGGTATAAAATTACCCAACAGCAATGTAAAAAAAAAAACTGGTGGAGAGCATGCCAAAATGCATGACAGTTGTAATTGAAAATCAGGGTTACTCCACCAAATACTGATTTCTTAATGTTATTTAGCAAAAACATTAACATGATTTATTTACAAATTATTTTCATTTAGTTTTACTGTATTTGAATTATTAAAGCTCTGCAAATACTGCGTGATCTTGGGTTATTTTGATGTGTTGTGATGCTGTCATTTTCTTTAAATATACACTCTAAATAACAATAGTTATATTTGTCAGCAGTTCACCAAAAATTAAACAAAACTGTTCATGGCACCAATACACGCATCTGTAAGAAATAAAAAAAGAAAAAGAAAAAAAGAAAGAAACTGATTATTCTCAGTGGTCTCTTTTTTTCCAGAGCTATAGTATAGTTCAAAAGTTACTACCCCCTCTTTTAATTGTATGTTTTTTTTTGTTTGTTTGTTTTTTTTTTTTTTTTGTAAAAAACATAATAGCAATCATCTGATCATAGTGGGTCTTTGTATTAGATAAGAACCTCATAACAACATAACCTTTTTCACCGTCTAAAATTTTTACCATGGATGACTAACCAAATTATCAGTAAACCAATGTTACACAAGGAAATTATGCTTGAGCCTGCATAAAAAGAGCTCCACTTGTGAAGCAGCAGAACTGAAATTATTTTTTTTTCCACAGGGGATAGGGTTCTTTAGGCACTTAGGGACTGATTATGACAAATACCTTGAATTGCTCGTGTGTTTCTTGTGTGGAAGATTCTGTTTCCCTGACAACTACGGCCTTGGTTACCAACATGTCAGGATGTTGCTGCTTGGCTTCTTTTATTGCCATGGCAAGTGCCTGTGAAAAAAGAAACTATCAATTCAAAGCAATCCATAAGCCCTAGAGAATTAAATGATACTTTTCATGTTTAAAACACACTTCTGTTTTACTAGTTTAATTATTTTAACTTGCTTGATCTTGGTCGACATCATCATCTCCAGTTATGATAATCCTCTTCTCAATTCTTGTCTCTGAGTATCCTCCTTTTACTGTCTATAAAAAAAAATGTAAAAAAAAAAAAAAAACACACGTAAATCTGAGCGCTCAGTCACTATCACCAGACTTGCTATTGTTAGAGGTCTATTTATTTTTTACTAAAATTTGTATTGTAAATTATGTTGTTTTCTACTGTAGTGCTGTTACTTTGGTAACATGTGTTGTGGCTGATGTCACATTCTCTGTTACAAATAGAGGAGACCCAGAACCCTCTCTGGCCAAAGAGCCGAAGCTCACCTGTCCAAGAAAAAAAGAAAACAATAACATTATATATTTTTTCTAAAAATAGCTAACGATGAATTAAACCTACACCTAGCTTTTTTGTCTGTATATATGTGTTTGGACATTAGGTTTTTATTTGTCTCACAGCTGCTGTCTGTGAAAAATTAATGTACAGGTACGTGACTGACGGATTGGAGTGGATTGTGTACTGACGGAGTGCGACACATTAAATCTGGTCCAAACTACTGACATTTTGCAAAGCAGTCGTAACAAATAAGTAGAATTTATGGTTGTGCCAAGCAACTGTAAATCATACATTTGATATGTGATTACACACATCATATGATTAAGAAAAAATATATTTATTCTTAGTTGTCAGCCAGTTGTAGGTATTAATGGGGAACCTAGTTATCTATACGGCACATCATTAGAACATGCCATTTGATTGAGCAGGAGTTAACAAAGAACTTTATTTGAATGCATATCCTGCTGTACCTTCTTTTTTCCCTAAGCCGTTTTTCCAGTTACAGTACGTCAATTTTACCAAGGTGAAAAATTGCATAGAAATCAAGAAGATCTGTGCTCCACCAAAAGGCTTAGTCCCATGTTCTTGCACCTCAATTCTCAATTTAACATTGCTATTATGAAATAGTCCTGAGTCATTTATCAAATAATAAGCAAAAAATATATAATTGTGTAGAGGATATGATGATAATACTTTGCAAAAAGGAATCTCAAAGTTAATGTACTTACAACAATCATAAGATTATTACAGTATATTACAATATGTGCAGTGATGTACAGAGATGCCCAAAAACTGTATATACACTTCAACAGTTTTTATCTATGCCATTTATTAAAATTTTGTTATGGCAGCAATGTGTAGTGTTTCATTACTAAAAATGTAAGTAGTCACACCCTTGTTGATACTATTATGTGACCATCAGAACTATTGCATATATATATATATATGCATATATCTTTCATTTTCATTGAAGTGTATATAAATTTTTTTTAGGCCCCCTGTATACACCGATTAAACCACCAAGGTTTTTGGGTCCCCATTGTGCAAACAGGGGATGGGGCTCTGCTGAAGGGCCTCTCGGGTATGCTGTGGTGTCTGGCACCAGGACGTTGGCAGCCGATCCTTTGTGTGCTGCTGGTTGTGGACTGGGGCCTCCATCGGACTTGTTTGTCCAGCACATCCCATGAGAGCTCTATTGGACTGTGATCTGAGGAGTTTAAAGGCCAAGTCAGCAACTTTGGGCTCTCTGTCTGCTCAGCCCCGTATTAAGGTGGGCATTGGTTCACTGGGTGTTCTTTCTGATGCCTTTCTATCGTGTCCAACATGTACTTTTTTCGGTGATCTGTGCTGTATTTGCTTTTCTGTAGGATCAGACTGGACAGACTGGCCTTTGGTCCTCTTGAGCATGGGAGAGCCTTGGGTGCCCAAGGCTTTTAATTGATAATCAATGTTAATGTGTTCATGTTCTGTGGCATTACTGTTATGGCTGATCAGTGTATGTATGCTAGATTATCCTTGGGAATACTCACAGGAGAGATCCTCTCGGTCACTGAGAACGGGGCTTCACGCAGACCACTCATTCCATGATCCTACAAGAACAAATCATATGAATATTACATCACAGCAAAGAGCATGATTATCAGAAGTATAAACATTCCTATATTTACTTATATTTGTATACTATAATCTGGGGAGTTCATCTCACTATGTATTAGTGCACAAGTGGAAACATCCTATTTACAGTATGTCCACTTCATTAATGGCCTAACCCCTTTGTGTTATCATGCAACCATGTTTGCACTACAGCTTGTAGTGTTATATACGTTTTAACATATTTGGAATCACCATTTTTATGTGAAAGGGTAAAACATGTATACTTGGTCTGTTATCTCCATTATGGTTGTTGTAACTTCTGATCCATTCGGCTGCGTCTCAATCTTGACTTCCATTTTTCTTAGAGATTGAGACACAATGATGTCACTGCTCTCTCTGCTATGAAGCTGTACAGATGCTGTGTCTGAGCCATCTTGTCTTACTGGCTGGATTTGAAGATCTGCAGATTCTTTTTTTAATGCCTGAGCAGCCTTCACTGACCTTGGAGCTTTTTTTGGCACAAAAGGCTTAAAAGAAAAAGGAAGAGAGAATAACAAAAGGTCAAGTCCTCCCTAGGACTCAAGTAGAAGGTCGGTGTCTGCTAAAAACCAGTATAAAATGATGCGTGATTTAAAAAAAAAAAAGGAAAAAAAAGCCATGATAAACTTAACTGAATTTTGAAATTAAAGAAACCAGACCTGGACGGACTGATATTCGACTATGGAAGACAGCATCATATGGAACAGAATGAGAATCAATCATGAACTGAAATTCCCAAGTAAATTCATGCTTTGGTTTGATGCCCTGTAAGATGCAAAAAAATAAATCAATAAATAAAAATAAAATGAGGTGATCAAATACATTGTAGGCTTCTCTCCAACTGGTAGTGATGTAGTTCCTACCCGAGTAATGTACGGAAGACTATATACCTCAGGTTTACGTTGTTCCACAGGCTTCTGTTCTATAATGGGCTTTGGTTCTTCCATCGACCTTAAGAGATCAGCTGGTTTCTCCTGCGGAATGATAATGGGCTCACAACCTAGCAAGAAAGCTGGGTGTGCTGGCCGGTCTGAAAGTTCAGGCGAGAAGTCCTTTTCACCTAGCTCTGACATTCCTCTAGAGAACTCTTCCATTCCTGTTTGAAGGTCCATGAGGACAGTAAAGTCCACCTCAGCCTCTAAACTGGAAGTGGAGCTAACAGTGATGCTTGAGCATTTGCGTTCAATGCCCAGATGGGTCTCTTTGAGATACAGATTCTCTGGATCAGGGTCATCCTCAGACACTGATCCCAGTCGCCGCTCCCATGGCTCTCTCTAAAGAAACAGAGAAAGAGTAAAACTTAAGTGGAAAAAAATAAAAGTATATGGTGCACAAAATGTAACACTAATGTACCAAATCATTGTTGTGTTGTAAAAATCGCCAGATCTGAATTAACACAAATATATAAAGACTTCCTTTAAGTCTATCTGGATAAAACTCTTACTATTGTAATAGTTCATTATTGACATATTGATATTGTTATGGACAAAATATTATGTTAATACTGTCATATGAATTGACAAACAAAAGTAGTTTTTAAACAATTAAACTGTAAAAATTAACTTGTCCAACTACACAAATGTAGTGGTAATGTAAATATATGTTAAAATTGAAAAAATGGATTCAGTAAGACTTTCTTTTCAGAACTGGTACATGTGTCTGTAAGAGAACTGGGTCAGATATGCAGGCTTTACTCTTAACTCTATTAGCAGAATTGAAAATGTAATTTCTTTGCAGAAATCATAACATTTATTATTCCTACGGGTTTCAATAGACTTAAAAGGCTAGGCTCATTGATCATTTTGTGAATCGTAGTTGGCCTTATACTGTAGGAACATGATTACATGAAGTCAAACGAAAGTTACTTGCCCCATAGCTTTTTTCAGACACAATGGGACAAATTACTTTTTGTGATTTTGACGGGAATTTTTATGAGACATGCAATTCAATGCATGCAGTTTATGATAGCAAAAATGGGCCCATAGACCTTATGGCATAGAACTTAAACTTATGGACTAGCAAGATGCTGCAAGTATGATAGGTACTTGATGAGTGGAAAAATGAGGCACCTGAACTTCCTCCTGAGGTTCCGCATGAATTGCTGGGGTGGGAAGGGGTTCCTGGTGAGATGAAATAATAGGAAAAGGAGTCCAAGTTAGAGCCATGAGGTTTCAGGCAAAAGGGCTGGACAGCATAATGGACCCTGAACTACTGTAAGTACTCTGCTTAAGCATGACCCAGCTACACCAGAATATTTAGAGATGTAAAACTCCAAAACTACAACTTAAATAGTAGCACAAATCAAGTCTACACAATCCTTGAACTTCCAAAATTACCAACCAATAGCTTCATTAATTGTTCATGGTCCAATAACATCTGCCTACTTAACTAATTATTTGTAATGGCACAAGACACCCACATACCCCGTGTAGAAACATTAACTTACACAGGAGCTACAACACCATTTTTTTTTCTTACATATCAGCAAAGGTCAAAACACAAAGGCATAAAAACGAAGAAATTCTTATGATGAAACTAAAGTTTTGGTTAGTCCATCAACATCCCATGCTCTTAATAAAAACATTCAATTATCACTTAAGCCTTTTACTTTAAAACAGTATATAGTTCCAACCAAGGAAATGCTTTAAATGAATTAAGCCTCTCTCAATCAATTAATTCTATACACTACTTAAACGTAATTAGCTATTTGTGGACGTCTCCCTTCCGAAAGCCCCTACATTTTGATGAATGTAATTTTAGTGTAATATTATGCAATATTTGAATACCTAGCAACAACCATTGCTTTTTTAATACATAAAAACTGTAGCAGAGAAGGGCTGTTGGAAGGAAAGGCCATATGTATAGTGGTCGTTTAAAGCAAGCGTAAGGCTTAAAGCAATGAAAATTACATGAACAATCCTATGAGCTGTCTAATATGTGCAAGCAGATGTTGAGCTGTGGAGAGAAGGGAAAAGGAAAAGAACTGGATCCCTATCCAATCAGTCATGAGATAGCATTTTTTAAATCAGCCAATGGTTAATGGTAGAAGTGGGCATTTCACCCATCTCTCCTCAGGTACATGTGATTATGCTGTAGAGATGTATGCACTTAAAGGTTAAAACTATAACATAAGGATGTGAAGATTCATGCGATGTCTATAGTTCCTGTGAGAGACAAGCAGATGCTAAGCAGTTGTTACCGATGATTTCTTTTGAGCTGATTCTAAACTGGAGCTCTTGAGAAGGCTGTGGCTGGAGTCAGTAGGAGAAGACTGTTTTGGTCGCATCTCTCTTGACTTCTGGGACTTTACATTAGAATACAGAGAAGTCATTTGCTCAAAGCCAGAAAATATTAAGTTTGATGAGAAATCAGACAGTGGAGAAGTATCTTCAAAGCACCCAAGGTCCTCATCTGTACTAAGTCTCTGATCAGATTTGTCTTCTGTATCTTGAATTAGTTTCCTGCATGTTTGTGGTGGGTGGCTAAACTTTCTGCTTTCCCCAACATAGCCATTAGCTGTGTAGTGTCCTTTTGGAACTGCTGCAGTACTATCCATGATTAAAGACATATTTGTCTGTGTGGAAAAAGCTTGCATTCTTTCAGTCGCAGATGATTCCTCTGACTTTGTTCCTTTTGTCTCATCAAATAACTTTAAATACATTGTGTCTCTTTCACTTTGATCTTTGACTCCATGTTTTCCTTTTAATTTCTTGGACCTCTCCGGTTTCAAGGGAACAACTCGTTTTGGTTCTGGTTCAGCATCATTACACTTAACTGAATCACTGGTTAGAACTACCTTGTTTTCAGTTGTTGTGGGTTTACTAATAGCTTTGTTGTCTGTGCTGTCCAAAAATTGTCTGTCCCACCTGTTTCCATTACAAATATCTCTCATATGTTTGTCTGTTACTGCATTGGGAGAAACCTCACCCTGGATTCTCTCATCATAGTTCCAAAAAACTAGGTTTACACTTTCTTCTACATGGGTTTTGCCAGTATATCTCTTTTCAGGCCAGTGAGTCTCTCTTGAATAGTTGTCATAGCCATTTGTGTCCATATTGTTCTCCAAATATTTCTCATGAGTAAGTCCATTGTCATTTAATCTCTTGCCAACAGAATGTGATTCATGGGTATGCTCATTCTTCATTGTATAATTTTTGGTTCTTTGAGGCTTTTCTGGAGATGGGATGGAGATCTTATTTGATTTTCTGTTATGGTTTCCCATTGGGCCCACGCGAGTCATACAGATTTCCCCTTGATCTTCTCCCTGCTGAGTGAGTAGTGTCTCTATTCTAGCAGGAGTCTTGTTCTTTTCCTCTTTTGAACTGAAAGTCAGGTCTGTTTGACAACCATCTTGCTCCTCAATAAATATGGGCTCTTCAGAGGCCTATATATCAATAAAGTGAACAGTTTCAATGACTTGTGCGTGTTGTTTATACAGATTGTACCACTAAAAATTAAGATGTGCTGTAAAGTGAACATCTGATGCAATTATGACATCCTATGTAAGGCCTAAAATAGTCTTGTATGTCCACTACTATAATGATATTGATCCTCTTATTAGTACAGACCATAAGACAGAGAATTCAGGCTACATTTAAATTCCAAGTCACTTTTATCTAACGCTAATGTGGACACGTCTGTCCTCTAAAACAGCACGCATGTGAACATCACGTTTTTGCTAGCACTATCTGGGTTAAAACAAGTGACATTTGTGTGACCACTCATTTTTCAAACAAAGAATACATTTTTAATTAAAAAAAATATGCTTGGGGAAGCAATTAGTTGGCTATATTAATTGAGGTTTAGAAAAAGAAAAGAAGTTTTAGCTGTTTTAGCAACTACTGCTAGCACTGCTATGAAATCCTGCTGCAGCCATTGCTGACTGATCACATCAGCACCCTATGAGGCAAAAAGTCACATGTATTCCAATCTATTATTCTCATTGATTCAAGTCACATGACCACATATCAGCCATATATCCAAGGTAGGACCACATATGATAGTGACTCAGATCTTATCTGAAAAACATTTGTGTTTTGTGCATTCAGACAGCCCTAAAAAATCATATCTGTGATACAGTATGGTAAAAAATAATAATAATAATCAAATTAGTGTCAGTTCAGGCTAGTCATTTGAATAAAGCCTAACTACTTTGATTACCATTTTAAACATTCATAGTTTGCACTTAGTTCTACATGAAACATATCTAACTTGCTGAACCTAATGTATAGGCTCTTTCTTTTAAACTTAAAAACCTTAAACCTTTTAAACTTACAGTTTTTTTCTCTGGAGTGCTGCCAGAAGATGTCACAGAAAGTCGCTTCTCTCTGTGGACTAGCTTGCTGTTAGGCTCCCTCAGTGCTCTCTTCAATTCATTGATACTTGCCTGGTGCTTTTGCAGGACATCTTCAGATTTATCCAGGAACTGCTACAAAGCAAACCAATCAAGAATGCAAATCTTTTCATTTCAGCATGTAAATTTTTTTAAAGCTATGTATTGATTTAACTGATACTGTATGCAATATAATCTGGGGGCTAAATAAAAATCTGATGGTATACTTTTTTATTTCTTTTAATGAAAAGTTTGTGCTATCTTTTCTATAAAAAAAAGGAATTATCTCAGGTTAAAAAAAAAAGGTTGTGTAGCTACTTACAAGTCACACAATTAGGACTTCAAATAAACACAATTAAAAAAAAATGAATTCATTCATCAATTTAACACCAACAGAAAACAGCACATGAACATATGCTACATGCTTTGATAGTTAATGCATCTCGAATTAGGCCCAGAACCTGCATTGACAGATAATCTGTCTTTGCATAAGAATCCATTCAGACAGACAACAACTCAGGCAATGGATGTGCCAGAAGTAGTACCTCCTGTTTATGGCGAGGGGCCAAATCCTGGTCCGACTGGTCAAAAGGATGAGTGGGTGAGATATGGTGCAAGGAGAGGCAAGGCGAGGCACAGGAAGGGAGAGGCGGAGGGGAAACAGATTTAGGATTGAAGACAAGTAGGCAGAGCATGGTTGAATTTACAGGGAAGGCAAGCAGCCAAACAGAGAACAAATCATATACAAATGCACTAAATTCAGCCATGAAACTAAAAAGAGTGTACAGGGTTGTGTCATTGTTCCTAGATAAATTGATCCAAATGTACTTTTTTGAAAGAAGATTGATCACAAATGTCTAAACAATGTACCCAGACCAATGACACACATGACAAAAGTGCTTTCTTTTAAGATGCAGTCTGGTATATTTAAATTGTCATTCCTAAAAACAAGGACAGGTGCTGAAAATGTCACCCTTAATTCTGATAAATGGAACTAAAGTAGTAGCTACTATGCATTATACACTTTGGTTCATGTAACTCAATATGGCACAATGTAATTTAGAAATATGTGTAAACCATTCTACTTTTTCTGTACGATCTGATTTAGGTCTGCTCTTCACTTAAACCACACAATACAAACCAAGTTACAGAGCATCAATATGATGCAATTGTAAGAGCCTTTGTATATTAAGTAGGATTAAAACTTATTCCAAATAGTTAAGGGTGAATTCTATTGTTGCAAACATTACAAACCACAAGACACGATATTAAAATATAGTGATTCCAATACGAACATAGAAGCATGAAAAGACATATGTATGAACACCCTTTTGCTAATTGCTAATTGCTAATTGTGAGTAACTGCTCTCAATTATTGTTTTTTTTTCCCCCTTTGGCATGATCTATGTTAACACAAAAGGACAGACAAATGGTAGACACCATAAAATACCTCAGCCTTAGAGTCTAGAGGAGAGCCTGGCTCCTCCCCCTGCCAGCAAAAGAAAAGAGGAAAAAGCTATTAGTAGAAAGCAGGGGACCATCAGAAGAGGGGGAAGAGAGAAATGTATATTGTCAGACTTGGCAAAAGGCACAGCGAAGTTATATTCAGAAAAAGAGGGGAAAAATAGCTGGATATAGATAGATATTCAGAGCAGCAGGAAAGAGAGGAAACTGTATAAGAAGAGAAAGAGAAGGGCAAAAGAGTAGAGTGAAGAGAGGAAGTTAGGGGGAAACGTAATGGAACAAAGGGAAAAGGCTTAAGAGGAGATGGATTACATTTCAGTTAGAAGATAAGGTAATGCCAAAGACAAGCCATTGTCTGGTGTTAACAGAATGTAGGTTGTACTCCTGGCAATATATGTAAAACTATTTGTCTTCTATGGATTAAAGAATACACACATCTACTTTAAATGTACACAATAAAGGCCTTAACCTACTAGGATAGGATTTAACTATCAGAAATTCATTTGTAATATTTTATATATGCGACAAGAACATGTGTTTTTGTGTCTAGTTCATCATCTAAGCAATCAAAAATTGTCAATTTTGTAAGACAATGCATTAAATCTTATATTTTAATGAGATTTAGTATGAAATATAGATCTACTCAATTTAATAAGGTATAGATCTGTTTATCATCAATATCACTACTATACCATGGCCTTTGATGGAGTAGCATCTCTGTCTGATCTCCTATCTATAGTCTGCTTCAGCTGCTGGTCCAGATCCTGCTCCAGACTAGACCCCATGTAGTCCCGGTCCAGGTCATCTCTGGAGAGACTATGTGTAGGGTCACTGGAGGTATGCTGTGAGAGTCTGTCCATTGTATCGCCCAGAGCAGATGCTAACAGCAAGAAACAACCAAAGCTTTCTCATACATTTAATCTTTTACAAAATTCCTTTGAATTAATGAATAATAATAAAAATGAAAAGTACACACAAAAAAGTACAAATATCTTATTGCATTATAATTAAATGCTTAAAATGAGAAGGACTACTGTATGTGTATAGTGAATGTATAGTGCTTTTTCATCTTCTATGAACCTTTTTCAAAAATAATTACAAATAATCACAGCTAATACAAACACCACCTTTATGTTCGCTTCTTTGTGCTAACATAAAAAGGGATTGTTTTACAGCACCAAGTGGATTGGAAAAGTTCAGTGAGCAGTAAAAAGGTCTCAAAGAGGATGGTAGATTTACATTCACAAATCATGAATGTCTCTTGAAGCCATTTCTAAACAGGTGCACATTGCCATTATATTTATGTTCCTGATTAGTGTATGTAAATTTATGACCATAACTCTCTCTCTCTCTCTCTCATATATATATATATATATATATATATATATATATATATATATATATATATGTGTGTGTGTGTGTGTGTATATATATGTGTGTGTGTGTAAATGTGTGTGTGTATGAA
>JAAGKR010000059.1:273167-332437 GCA_011419295.1 Clarias macrocephalus
CACGCTAGGGTTAAATAGGTCATAATTCAATGAAGAAACAAACTGTTGCAGTCCAACCTTTGTCTATTGACACACATGCTCTCTCTCTCTCGCTCTCTTTCATACACACAAACACAAACACACAAAGTCAAACCAAGGACTAAATTGGGGAGCTTTAAGACACCAATGTTTTCTGCTGCACTGCACTGTGCACTTCTCTATTCGACCGCTTTTCAATGAAGTGAAAATTATTTATTGGATTTGGTGGGGAAAAAAATAACAAATCAGTGCTCTTTGAAAGGTCATTTAGCTGGATGCTACATAGCTTTAGCTCTAATTTAGACATTTTGTTGGCAAAGGGAGGACTTTATTTGACAGGAAACATTAGCTGCGGCAATCCTGACAACTGGGTGCAAATGTTTTGCCCTTTAGAGTCTATCCTTTCCTGGGCCATATAAACCAACAAGCTCCTTTTGGGTTTAGCAAATGTTTTTGGCAAAAAAGAAATACTACCACCTTGAACATGAATACATTTTATGAGATATAATATTCAAATTATTAAAAAATAATATAACTAAATGAAGGCGGCACGGTGGTGTAGTGGTTAGCACTGTCGCCTTGCACCTCCAGGGTCCGGGTTTGATCCCCGGCCAGGCTCGATTCCCGTCTCTGTGTGCATGGAGTTTGCATGTTCTCCCCGTGCTTGGTGGGTTTCCTTCGGGTACTCCGGTTTCTTTCCACACTCCAAAGACATGTAGGTTAGGCTAATTGGCATTCCCAAATTGCCCATAGTGTGTGAATGAGTGTGTGTATATCTGTGTGCCCTGCGATGGATTGGCACCCTGTCCAGGGTATATCCTGCCTTGTGCCCTAAGTCTCCTGGGATAGGCTCCAGGCTCCCCGTGACCCTGAATACAGGATCAAGCGGTAATGACGGTGAGTGAGTGAGTGAGTGAGTAAGAGTGATAACTAAATGAATGATCCACAGTTGTTTATAACACATAGCCTACATAACAGGAATAAAAAAATATTGTAATCATGTATCATGGATTATTTCTGTATCATTACTTTTGTTGGAAAAATTATTTATACTAAAATCCAGAACAAAACAATTCTTCCATAGCAATACAACTTTTAGAATTTCTGTTACTTGTTAATATCACATTACTTAAAAATGATTAATTTTGAATGTATGATTAATCTTCTTAGTGAACAGCTATTATAGAGAGTTGTGAAAGAACAGTATCAGTCTTAGTCCATGGGATTAATATTAAGTTATTAATAAATTGTACATTTTTACATCTATTTTTCTTTGTACTTTCCCTGCATTAACAGTTATTATTATTATTATTATTATTATTATTATTATTATTATTATTATACAGTAAGTCCCCTACAAGAACATTTTCCATTCTGAGAGCTTGTTCAAAAGTCCAATTTGTTCATAAACCACAAAGTAGCACCATCAACCACCTCCATAGGCCAGAGGTGAAGTACTGTAGTCACTAGATATCTACTGTTTAAATAAGACAGAAATATAGAGGCCTTACCACAATATCCATATCGCACATTGGCAGATAGTCCGAAATTTGAGACGACAGATTGTAATTTTCAAATAAATACATTGACTCCATAAATAACAGCCTGTGACTCCTTTAGGTTTTAGGTTTAGGTTTTAATCTCCGTACTGTCCCAACTTTTTTATAAATGGGGTTTTAGATTTCTTACACAAAATGTGAAATATATAGATATATATATAGATATATATATATAGATCTATATATATATATATATATATATATATATATATATATATATATATATGTATGTGTGTGTGTGTGTATATATATGTGTGTGTGTGTACATGTGTGTGTGTATGCAGGCTCCTTTAGCACAAATTACTGCATCAATGCGGCATGGAGGCGATCAGTCTGTGGCACTGCTGAGACCAGCTTGTTTTGATTCAAATTGTTTTGCAGCCTTCAGCTTGTCTGTATTGTTGGGCTGTATTTTGGGGGGGGGGGGGGGGGGGTATACTTTCTATGTTTTATGTAACAATGATGAAATATTAAGGCAATCTTTGAACTGGTTACCTGCATCCTGTGATCATGAATAACGCTTGCCCAGAAGTGATACCACATGTAAAATATGTGAAAGTGTACGTCTATATCAATGTAGTTATGGTTGAAAATTGTACTATTATGATAAAAAATTAATAGGACATACCTCCCTCTAGACTGCGTGAGAGTAAGTACCTCCGGCTAGCCGATCGCTCAAACTGAGGGGCCGGCCTGTCAATTAATGCACTCGCCTGACGAGTCTGGGCCTGGGTCCGCCCACTGTAGCGGAACTTTGAGCCAATTACCAAAAAGCCTTTGGGTGGGGGTTCAGGAGACACCAACCTATGAGAATTACCAAGAAGTCAAAACAGGTTGATTGCTTTATAGATTGTTTTTTGATAAGCATACTGTACATTTTATATAAACTTCTAAATAGAAAAAGAACATAAAGCGTTTACATTTACACGTTAACATACATTTCTAATAGATTATCATATTAGGCTAGAATGTAAATTTACCATCAGCAACAAGTCTTTCTAGGTTTCTAGGTTGCGCTGAAAAACAATTTACACTGGTAAATTGTTTGTGAGGTGAAGCAGGGTGAGCCTACCTGAAAAAGGTGTGGTGTTCAATGCAGACTTTCCATAAGCGTTTGGAAGCTCGATGGTTGGGCAATTTAAAGCCAATGGTGCTCTCAAACTGTTCATACTGGAGGTGCAGGGCAGTGTGTGTATGTGTCGGAAAGGGTGAGGGGAGAAAGAGCAGTATGTTACTACAAATAATGTGTTGGAATCAGTGAAAATAAGACTAGAGCATGCACACATAAATGCCTTGCATCAGGGGCAATTCTAGAATAAGACGTTTAGGGGGGGCTACATTACACTGTATACACTGTAAAGAGAATGTAACAATGTAACGTATAATGTCTTGCTATTAATACCTTGCTATTAATAGTAAATATTAATTTATTTTTAAGATTGATTTATTATTTGTAATATATTTTGATTATCAGCAATATTAGAATTAATAAATTAATAGTAAATAAATATAAACATAACATAAAATTTTATTATAATAATAATAATTATTATTATTATTATCATATAATATAAATATAATTGTAAATAGCTACATGGTACGCAGAATAAAATTAATTTAAAATGATTAATCACAGATTTCAATATCATACACCATTTGTAATGCTGAGATTATGCACAAAATGTGAAGTCCGAGCATCTTGAACAATTTAAAAACTACTTTCTCTTCTCTATTTCTTCCCACTGGCATGAAGACTACGTTATGTAAAAAAAAAAAAATGTTGCCACTTACTACATCGGAGTGTAACGTCATGCCATCAAGAAAACTGAACTTTAAACATTAGCTAAACTTTCAATAGTTGTCTGCACCTCTAAGCAGATTGAACTGTAACGGTAGAGTGCTAAAATTTATTATAGAAAATTGTGCATTATTTATATTACTGTCTATGTGTGTGCTAAGATAAAATGTAGGAGTGTCTGAGCACTTCTCAAGAAATTCTAAACTTGCAAAAAGTAATACACATATTAAAATTCACCCAATGTAATTTGTAAATAATTTCTGAACTGTGTGTTATAATTATATTAGATCATATAATTTTATTTTCTAAAAACTTTGCATCAGAAATCATAAGCACATATTGTATAGTCTTTGATGCAAGTGTTAAGAAGGGGAGAAATTAATAAAACCTTATACAAGATTAGTCAATTAATTCTAACTGATATTAAACACCCCCCTCCCCCCCATTCACGTCAAACACACTTTGAGTTTATATGCATGCTGCCTAAGTGGGGCTACATGAATAGCTTGTGAGAAGACCAGGAAGGCTGTTAATTAAAGGCTGTTTCACAGTCACAGGAGTAAAAAATTAGTAGCTTAGGATGAGCACAACAACCACAGCAAATTGTTGATTAATTTCTCTCAGTTGAAGTAAAGTGGTTGAACTGTCCACATAAAACAGGTTGACCTGCTTAACTTAAATCAATTACATTTAGAGCACTGTCCAATTGTAATCTATACATTAATGTTTTTCTATTTACTGAAAGTTGTCACATTTCCCAACTTATGTTACTATATGCAAATATTTATTGTAAGATTAATGATGTAATGACAAATTATAAGTCATGTACAAATGCATGTATTCAAAGTTTCTAAAAAGAAAACATTGAAAGAAAAATCAAAAGACCTTTTTCTCTACCTCTCCAGGGCGGATTTTGATGTAAAAGTTGCTTCTCTTGTAGGAGATTTTGAGAATTTTGGGCCAGGCAAAACGGTTAATGCGCAAACGATCTCTGTAGATCAACAGGCCACTTGAACACACACCTAACATTATGTCAATGCCCTCAGAGTCCTGGGAAATACCACACACACACACACACACACACACACACACACACACACACACACACACACACAAAATAAAATCATAAAACATAAAATGTTTTTTATACAGTAAGTAAACATTGGTGTTCAGTTATCAAGCTGGACACATACATTTGCAATAATTTTTTGAGCACATTTTCTATGGAATAAAATCACTGTCAAAAATAATCGTGCATAAAGAAAAGATTTTTGTGTAATTCTGTGTTTTGTCCGAGTTGGATTACAAAATATACTGCCATGACAGCTTATAGATACGAGATTTTGTGTGTTTGTTACAGTATAACTCTGAAATATACGACTCTGACCGCTTACAGACACAAAACTCATTTTACAACTCCTCTGTTACACGGACGAATTGCGAAATTACGCCCATGAATGCAGTGTGTTACACCACTGTCAAAAAAACGTCATCAAGGCCACATGCACAGGCATTACTATCCGAAGGAAGAGAAAACGATTCGGCGATGCCGGGAAACCTGCCACCGTTTTAAACTCCTAAAATCTTAGTTAAAACATCTCTGTAATTTTACATCTCTTAAACATGTACGAATCTATGGAAAAAAAACTTACCTGAGACCATGAGAGAGCGAATTGATTCCTCTTCCCTCGGATAATTGCGAAGAAAAACTGTATCTTTTAAGTTCCCATGAGTTTATGTAAATGTAACCAAGGTGAACTTTGTTTGACTAGCTTGAAATTGAATTACTTGCGTGAGTTACTGCAACTTAAAATACAACTTGCAATATCATTATTAGATCACTTATTTAGTATTCCAGTTGCATGTTTATTATAAATGACTTGGTGGCAGGTCAAAAAATATAAGACTAGCCACTTAATTAAAACAAAAGAAATATAAAAAAGGAGGAAGAGTTATTGTGCATCTGTGGTAGCCAGAGTACTGCAATTCCTGAGCTGCATTATAAGAATATTTACCGCAATTATCACTTAGGAGCATTGCTCACAGAAATTGATTTGTGTTCATCAATAACTGTAACTCAGCTGTGCCATCAATGCATTTTCTTCTTCACATGCAACACATGCACATGAGTCAGAAAAAATGTATAGTTCGTTAGTTAAGTTAGTTAACTCTGGCAGATGTTTATTGGAAAAATCAGGCACAATTTCAGGAAATTAACAAACACGCCAATCCAAACACACAATCTCTAGGGTTTCTGCATGCTTAATTTACATACAAAAAGCCAAGTGTATGCATATTCCTGAGACATCTAACTGTATTAAACAGAACACTGCAGTGTATACCTGAACTATGTATTCTATTGTTCTTGTTTAATTGTACATCTTTGGTCACAGGTTTTAAGAGCTCTTTGTTAAGTCTAAACTAACTACAATATCTAAAATAAATAAATAAATAAAAATTAAATTGTTAATCTTATAATTAATCATTATGTTTCAATCATATATATTAACCATATTTATGGTTTCTTATCATTATGCTTCCTTATTAGAAGTAGTTAATGTTAGGTGTAGCTGCAGATGTGCACCTTTGCATGATGAAGATCAACACCGTACATTGAGAGCTTTTTAGCATTCTCCAGGAAGTTCATCTCAGCTTCCGCAGGACTCATGCCTCTGTATAGGAGCACAATTATTATCATCATTGTCATTATTAACATAAAATAGCACCACAATTAGCAACATCATCATTCTAATTATCATCATCATAATCCTAATCATTCCACAATGAATAATGAGTAAATAAATATGAAGTAAAATACATTTCATAATAAATACTGTAAATAAATAAATAAATAAACCGGAGTGCCCAGCAAATTTAGAGTACTGTATATGGGCATGTTTATACAGTAGGTTGCTTGCTCTGAGCACACAATAAATAATTTTGACTGCTAGCTATAGTATTATGGATACATTTGGTTATAATTAACCAATATATTTACTGATATTTAAATGGAATTACTTATTAAGGTACAGTACATTCCTTTATCATTTCAGTCTCCTGCCCCAATCATTGTAGTCATTTAGCCAGATATAATGAATAAGTGTCCCATTTTTACAACCAGCAAACACACATGGTTGAGTGAAAATATACTTTGTATTTACATTTGCATTTATAATTTGCAAATATGTATTTTTTAGATTTCTATTTCATAAAATGCAATATAAATATTGTAACTATATTGCATTTTATAAAATGGAAATCTAAAAACTAAATATTTGGCGATACAGTTGGAAGGTTTCTGTACATGTTCTGTCTATTCTGATTAGAGTAATGTGGGTGTGAATGTTTGTGTTCTGCTCTGCTCCCTTGCCTGTAGGTACGATGGAGTTCCATAACCCTCTCTTCTAGCTCACGTGTCTGGTTGGGAGCGAAGCGGAAGTCGCTGATGTAGTCAAGTCCATGCTCATCTGGGTCAAAATCTCCCAGTTCAGCCTGCACGACGTATGAGCCTAGCAAAGCGTGTGTGACAAATGAACATGGCAAGCGCCCCGACAGCATGTCCTCTCTTAACTGAAGGCACAGGTAATACCTAAGCACACAGGGACAAAGACATCACAACCATTCAGAAAGCAACCAGGTCTAGGATTTTGCCTTAGATTTACTGCATTACTAATGCACAAATTAAACAAATGACATTTGACAACATGTTAGGAATAAGGGGATGTGGTGAAAATAGGGTTGGACCACAATACACTACAGCATATACAAAATGTTCTACATGTTTATCATACCTTAAGGTTAGATTAATTAACTGATTTAATAAACAAAAAAAGTGTCTGGGACTCTGGAGGTATCAGCCTTCAAATGCATATTGCACATGCTATGTAAGAAAAATGTGCTCAATTTATTACATACACATAATTATTACAATTGTCACAATTTGGCATATACATACTGTATGTTTGTTATATTGTGTCAAGTTGTATCATTACAACCCAAGTTAAAACAGCAAAGAGGAGCAAAGTTATATAACCATCTGGAGAGATTGTGGTTGTTGGGCAAAATACTGCATTAGCGATTTGTAGCTCAAGAAAAAATAGCAGAGATCAACCAGCTGGATGTGCAGAATTTATTTGCAAATGCAGTGCACTCACCGGGTGATGTCTTCTATTAGCTGTGAAGGGTCAGGAGGATAGAACTTGACAGCAAATGAAAACTGCCAGGAGCCTACTGCAAGCCAACAGGCAAAAACAACTGGTTAAGGAAAGGTCTTTATACTTTAAGAACCTCGGAATGTAACTTTTTATAACACTTCATGAACCCAAATGCATGTACTTATACTTATTTTTAGATGGAAGCAGTTATGTGTAACCATTATACAACCTACACATAAAAAAATCTAATTTACTATTGTATTTTGCATTTTGTTTCTGCATTTACAGGATTTTCTCAAGCAGGTCTAGGCATCTAGGTCTAATAAATAGTTTTAATAAGAGTTTTAATAGTGACCAAGAAAGTGTGTAATTTACAATGCGTATGAAAAATTTTAAATGTACTGCAGATTTGGAATTCTTGATTTTCGATTTTACATTGACTATTAAAATAGTCATATTTGTACCTACTATTTGTGCTTTACAATAGTACAAATTATAACTGCAAGAACAACAACAAAAGATGAGTATACTGGAAGGTATTATGGCCACATTTATTTGACATGTTTTGTATATACAGTAACTATATGTACTGTATAGTTGACCATGTAAATGACCACAAATTAATCATTTAAAACAGACACATTTATTTCAATGTTAAATTGTTATCCAGAGGGACTTATATTTTTATCTCATTATACATCTGAGCAGTTGAGGGTTAGGAGCCTTGCTCAAGTGCTCAACAGGGTGGTCATGAGATTTTAACCTGGAACCTTCTGAACCATAGTCCAATGCCTTAACCACTGAGCTACCCCTGCTAGGGGTGAGCTAGCCTAAGTTTTAGGCACTAAATTTAATAGTACATTAGGCACTGAATTTAGGAGTACATTGGTCACTCAATTTAACAGTAGTTGTATATGTTTTTCTCTGTAGAAGATTAAGTCTTGTATTTTTTTACTTACCCCGAATTTGTTTTTTGATCTCTTTTGATGGGTCCAGCCAGTTCTGAAAGGAAGGGGGAAAACTTCCATGATTACTGATTTACATCATAGACAGAATAGCAAACCTTTCATCACAGTAACACAATGTGTCTCTGTCATGTCAACAGCAATAATGTAATATATTCCATGAAATGATCAGGGTGTTTGTATTCCACAGCAAAGTTGCAGTTGTTGATGCAGTCACCCCAGATCCGTTATAAGATGCCCTTAAACTTTTTAAAGATTGTACTCTGTATTATTTCACATATTTAATATGAAACATACTGTTTTGCACTACAGAAAACATTCTGTATTTCTAATATCTGTATTATTGTAACTAGTATTGATTGAATTTTCAACTTTGCTACGGCATTGAAGAGAAAAAAAGCTGTTTTACTGAACTAATCTATACTATAGTACACTGTGTGCATTTAATTTGTTTTACATTCAATTCCAAGAATTCTATCCTGAAAATCCATAACAGAGTTATAAATATGTTGGTTGAAAAACTCTATAATGAGAGTTTGGCACAGTTTTTTGTTCACAGCATGACCACAATGCAAACAGCAAAATAGCTTTGCACTATTTGCACTATTTGTGGTACCCTGCTGTGTCTTACTACATCGCAAAACACCACTTTACACTTTGATCCTAGTAACTCACTCACTCAACACATCTTCTGCCAACAATTTTACGCAAGGTCACTCATCTATTGCAATCTTAGCAGAGAGATATTTATAGTAGAAATATTGTAGAAATAAAACGGGGTAGGTGGCATGGTGGTGTAGTGGTTAGCACTGTCGCCTTGCGCCTCCAGGATCTGTGTTTGATTCCTGTCTCTGTGTGCATGTTTTCAAGTGAGTGAAAAGCAAGGGCTCTGCTAAGATTGGAGTAGATGAGTTAGTTAGTATACAATACATTTTTTACATAAAGGTAAAATTTATTAGCAGTATGCCATAAACAAATCATAAGATTTTTTGGAATAATTCATAAAAAAAAATTCTGCACAACTTGTTTAATGAGATGTATACATTATTCAGATTATTTAGATTAGGAATTTACTGTTGCAGAGAAAATCTGACAAAAATGTGGGTCCTATCCTCATATTTTCTACATATACATTAAACTCATTATACTGTACATCTATGGAAAAATTATTGTGGTAAAACATGAGTTTTAGTTTTTCTTTTAATAGGAAGCCTTACTTGCAACAGCAGTGATAGGAACCAGACTAAAAAACACAACACTCATTTAAAAAAGTATTTAAATGTAGGTATGACTGCACGCTTATTTGAGTATTTACTGTATATTCAATTCAATTCAATTTTTATTTATATAGCGCTTTTTTAACAATTGTTACTAGTATACACTAGTAAAAGAAAAAATATAGCTTAAAAATGCCATGTTACTTTATATAATTGCTACAGTCAAAGGGAATTGAAGATGCAAAGAATCTACATTTAATTGAATTAATTTGAATTGTGTTAATAAAACATGGGCTTGATCTGTCTATAAACAGCATATACAGTATATAATTGACAAAAACCATTAAAGTCCATGTCTACAGAGATGACATGGATTGCCAAGGTTGATGTGATTTTGAGTGGCCTGTGCGGAGTCTTGACCTAAACACCTTTGAACACTTGAAAGGATGAATTGATATGTCACATATTAGGTCCTCTCGCCCCACATCAATGCCTGAAATCACGAAAAGGTTTTGTGGCTAAATGGGAAAATTTCTACACTCAAAAAACTTCCAGAAGCGCAAAGGTTATGATAACATCAAAGAAAGAACAAAATCAGAAATGGGATGTTCAACAAGCACAAGTGTGTGATTATCATGTCTTCTTTGGCTATATAGTAAGAAAACAGCAGAATTTACATGACAAAAAATATGTACAGTTATTCACACCTCTTACAATTTCTGTACCCAGCTGGAACTCAAACAATCATTGTTTCAATTAGACAGTCAAGTCTGTCACTAATCTAACTCTCAGAGATAGACTGCATTTACATTATTAAAGAATTATCAGTTAATACCACAATTTTATGTCCTACCATCATCTGTGTAACTGAGAATCCTTTCTAAACAAAATTATGGCCTCAATACGCTCACAAAGTGGGGTACGGCTCAACTCAGTGGTAACACAGGTGGAACAGACAATTCAGGAATCACAGATGATGTAGTAAAGCATTGTCCAAATAGGCGCAATCTCTTATTTAGGCAGAAAATGCACAAATTTGTTGCATCACTTCCACAGGCAGTTACTTCAGTTAAGTAATGTTCCAGAATAAAAAGAGAGTATAGAGTGTGGTCCACATCTGTCTACAGGACAATACTTTAGTATACATAAGGAAGGACACATATCCATTTAATGGCTGCTCATGGTCCTGAGTGTGTACTGTAGCCCTTATTGGGTTAAGAAAAAAAACAAAACAAAGAAGTTCAAATTTCTTTTTACACTACTCAGGAGGGCTTTAGATGGGGCATTCAGCTCTGTAGTGTTATATCCCATGTAGGACAGAAAGAAAGTAAAACAGAAGCCATTTGGGATATGTCCTAACTAGAAGGTAGCAGACGGCGGATAACGAAGAAGAAAATGCGAGATGAAGCAACACAGTGATATGAGGAAACATTACTGTAGGTTAATAAATAAAACATTTAAATGTTTAGAACTGCTTAAATTATTTATATTTCTGCTTTCTTAAAACTGCCAGAAAAAAAGGCTGTTGAAAAGAGTGAGAAACTTTGGCAGACACTACACTAGCATACTAATGAAGATTTTTATGGCACTAAAGAAGCTGTTCCAGCTGAAGACATTAAGGGATGTCTGCTAGACTGTGTTTGTTCAGCCGATATACTGGGCTCGCATTGTACTTTGATAAATAGGGGAACCAAATAATTGAATGGCTTAATTTCTTTCAGATCTATTGGTTTATTAGCAGTAATATTATTTAATATTTTAAGATTTGTCCTAAAATATATTATTTAATATATATTCATTTATTTGCTATTTTTTTCATTTATTTGTTTATTAAAATTAAAACCAGGGTTTGATTCTCAAACAGGGAATAGACACATTTCCTGCACATAGTGCACCAGTGCTAGTCCCAAGCAAGGGTTAAACAGGGTTACATTAAAAATTATACATCCTGCATAAAAAGTATGGCAAGTTAAGAATGCGGATTGGATGATCCTAACAGGAGCAGCCAAATGGCAAAAAACAACAATGATTATGGAAGAATAAATATATTAAATAAATAAATAATTTTGTATATTTAATAGGTTACAACAACTTCTTTGCTTATTTTAAAAAGGTCAAAATGAGGGATCCTAAAATCCTAAAATGCATACTAAAAATAAGTCTAATGAGGACTTGGACACAGACTTTGTTGTAACTGATTGATTGATTGATGTATTTTAATTCTTATATTGATCAGTCCTTGATTTTTTTTAGAACCATTAAACAATTCCATAGTATGTAAATAAATTTTTTGTACATTTTAAACATTTACTAGCGTGTTACTAAGAACATTTTCCTTTGTCCAGATATTATGGTTAAGCAGATGAAGATCAATGTTAAAAAACAATATTCATACTCCTTGAGCCAACTCCCCATTTATGCCCATGAAGACTTACTTTAAGGAAGTACCTATTATTTATTTAACAGTGAAGTAGTGAAGCCAAAAAAAAAAAAAAAAAAAAAAGTATTAAGTACTAAGTACTAAGTTCCGCTTACTGCTTCCACAGGATTTAAGATGGTAAGTTACAGCCAGGTGCTGCTAATCATCAGCAGGTGCGCAGAGCTCTATAAAAGTAAAAGTTTTGTCAGTTTGTTGGTCTGGAGCATTCAGCTGTGTGTTAGCACAATGCCAAGAGGGAAAGACATAAGCAATAGTCTTTAGCAATAGAAAAGCAATTGCTGCACATTAATCTGGAGCGGGTTATAAAACCATTTCCGAACTATTTGGAGTTCAACGATTTACACTGAGAAAGATTATTATAAGTGTAGCTCATTCAAGACAACACATTTACCCCAAGGTGGCTCCGTGCAATGCTCAGAGCAATAGAAAATAGTACTGCATTTATTGCAGTCATGTCACTTCTGCATACCCTGAATGCATTATGTAGATGGTCTAAAGACCAGTGTGCTGGCAAAAACCCCTTACTTCCATTAACCAAGTAATCTAATAGTCTGCTATAGATGTCAGGAAAACTTTGACCACAGTAAACCCACCATACTGTAGTTGCTGGGCCTGAAAACAGTCTCAATGTCCTAAACCATATCCCTGTTTTAAAAAAAAAATCATACTACCAGTCTAGTCATCTGTTATCTAATTTTTGCAAATGGATCCTTAATTTCTGACTGGGAGGACTGTCCATCAGGATTAGTAATACCACCTTCAGCACCACACCTTAGAAGATATGATTCAAGTGTGTGGTACTGTATGCCTCTGTGATAGTTTTTTAAAGGCTGTGTGTCTGTCAAGTATTCACAATTTTTGAATGAATGTATGATGTGACACTGTATGTACAGAGCTGGCAGTTGTGTGTGACCAACTGGGAAAACTTTTTTAAAAGCTGCTTTGCAACAATGACAATTGTTGAAAGTGCTACACAAATAAAATTCAATTGAATTTAATTGAATTTTACCTACAGTAATGAATATTCTCTAGTAACATTACTGAGATGATTTCCCTGGATTTATTTGAATGGAAGGAAAGGAAGGAACCAAAAGCAAAAACGCCTCGTCTCCCACCTACTAGGGCAGCAACGGAAGAAAAAAAGATTATGAAACTAACTTCTGGGAACATCTTGCATGAGAAGTATTCTCCCACACACAAGAACCAACTACCTGGGTACATTCCTGTGCCTGTTCTGCTCAAAAAGTCTCATACTCGGTATGACTGTGGGATGGATCTATGCTGGAGATCACTGCCTGTCCCTGCAGTGGTACCAGTGGTGAAAAAAAAATCACCTTCTTTTATGCACTAGACTGGGCCATCATGGCAGGCAACGTGGCCAGCAAAGGGGGCTGCACAGCTTGCTTTTTTCAGCTGCCTTTGCTTTTCATACACCTACATAGGCAGACAGTTTTTGCTGATGTATGGTTGTGGTTATGCTCGGTATCATCAACAAAACAACAGCAAAAGTGCATTGCATTGTTAAAGTAGTTGATAGCCATATAATTTCAAGACCAAACACCAAGTCCAGGCAATCTTAAAATGGCAGCACCATCTTAACAGCTCCAACCATCTCTAACAGTCAACATGGGGCTCTTCAAATGAGCAGCTTGTTTGAGAAAGTTGTAAACACATGCACATGCTAATAGGTTCTAAATGGCTCCCATCTGTGGATAAATATTAAAGGATAAAAACCATGACATGACATTACATGATGTTTCACCCCTTTATATATTTTACAAATGTAATTACACTGTGTAAAGCTGTTTAATTGTGTTTCATTTATGACGTTGAAAAAAGTTAAATGGATAGGCTTGTACAACTATATTATCTGTATTTTTATGTGTAAAACTAGGGCTATAACTAAACACAACTATATTATTCAAAATTAACAGATAATACCTTCTAAAAATATATAAGTAAATATATGAATAAGGATTGTACTATTTATTCTATTTTATTTTCTTGAAAGCTGACAGAAAGGTAAATAGGGGGGACTGGGATCCCATGAGATACAGCAAAAAAGTCATAGCAAGAGGTTTTTACTATCATGCTGCATGAGTGAGTGTAAGAAATGATGCTCACGAGACAAACAAAACACACATTCAATAACATGAGCTTAATTGTGTGATGCATTTGCAGCATAAATCGTCTGTAGTGTGTTTGTGCCTTGCGATGGATAGGCCTAGTTAGAGGACTCCTATTACCCATAGGAGAAGTGGTATAAGTAATAGGTGGGAAAAGAACTACTTTAATTTATTTTATAAGAAAATATTGAATGCAGATGCAAACAGGAATTTTTTTTTAAAAATTGCAAAAATTGCAAAAAAAATTGCAGTTGCATGCACCAACTATAAACTCAATGAAACCAGGTATAAAGCAGGAAAGAATGGGACCAAATTCCAACTGCAAAAGTCCAGAAACTCATAACCTCAATGCCCAGGCATCTTCAGATTGTTTTGAAAAGAAGAGGAGATGATACACCATGGTAAACATGCTCCCATTTCAACTTTTTTGAGACCTGTAGCAGGCATCAAATTTGAACTCATTTTGTGCATAAAATTGTATAAATTTCTCAGTTTAAACATTTGTTATGCTTACTATGTTTTATGTGAACAAAATATTGGCGCATGTGATTTGAAAGTTTTTTAGTTTTCATATTCAAATTTAAAACATCTCAAACAAGAATTGGAGTTGTAGAAAGCTCTGCCCCCTGATTCTGGGCTGACATGCAACTCCAGGCATTTTCCTTTTTATTCCACTTACCTAGGCACCTATGCCAAGGCTTTTTCTGTCTAGAAAAAGTCAAGTCCTATCACTTCCAAATTGTCTATCTAAATGACTTACATCAAGGCTGTTTGTACTGTAAGTATACACTTAATTTCATCTTTTCATCAGTGAAAAGCAAAAGCATTGGTTGCTGATGTTGTACCTACTGACTCTCCCTTCACTGAGGGCATTTCAGTAACAGGTGCTTTTTTTGTCAGACAGTCAGCAAGCTGCTCCTGGGTAAAAAAAAAAAAAGGATCTGGCAAATACTTTGAGAGTGGATAAGCTCTTTGTTATTTTCCATGATAATTTCCATGTGGAGTCTTCATTCTATGACAACTGTGGTGGACTTTACCTCACAGAAATGAGAGTTTTCATCTTTCATCAACAGACATTAGGCAGGATGTGCTATTTGCTGTTGCTTATGATAAATGGATAATCAAGTGTAGACAAACAACTGCATTATCACTACCATCTGCAACCATCTGCAAAGGATAAAGTTTGCACAGCTATGGTGCTCTAGACATTTCTCATATTTGGCCAACAGATGTGTGCAAATTCACATTTCTATTCCATCAGCATAATTATATTTCTGCCATGAGTGAAATCAACATTTTCCATTAAAACGAACGCAAACCAGTTGGCTCTAAAAGTTGGTTTTGGTACCAAAATCATATTTCATCTGATATTTAATTTCATTCGCACAATAGAAGACATCCAACAATAAATAAACATTTCACATGTTCGCCTAGTTTCTTAATAGTAAAGGTAATCCCTCTTAATAAGGTAGTAATTAAAATACAAGAGACATTTATGTCAAACCAGGACTTGTGATGAAATGTTTGTGAATCAGATATATTGATGCACTTATAAAATGCTGGTATAAATTAATTAGGGTAGAAGGGTATATATAGAGAAATAAAGGTAGTTTTTAACTCTCATAACTGTGTCCTGTTCTTCTACACAATCAAAAGCCCAACTTTGAAATGAATTCCCCTCCTAATACCGCACACCTGATACTACAGTAATTCATGCAAGTTCACTGCCACTATTTCACTTTAATTTTAGCCCATGTGCAGCCATAAACCTATGGCTTTGGGTTTGCTTGAAAATTATGGTTGTCATTTCTAATGTTCAAGACTGAATCTACTCCATTCTCTTCTCTGGAAGATTTTTAGTGGAACCATATCCTATCCTATCCTATTCTGTCTTTTTCTCTCCAGAAACTGTGCAGAGACCGCTAAACCCAGTCATTCCTACACAATATTGTACATCTTTTGTGAGATGTGGCTTAACTGACAGTTTGATCATACCCACTGTATATACAGTAGAGATTCTTGTGCCAAGTAAATGACAGATTGGAACTATTGGAACTAAACAGAGCTCCCCCATACATCACTCTGTAGTAGTGTATGCACATTAGGAAATATGACTTTACAAACTTAATCTCCTAGGGGCCATTGCATAATTTGGTCTTGTTTTTTTAAAATAATTGTTGACATGCTCTCATGGAATTTTATTTTTTTTTTTTTTATTTTATTTTTTTTTTTACGGATTTACTACCATTTATTGCACATCAAAACTGACTCTGCGACCCTTGATTACAATTACAAATATTATCAATTTGTTATTAAAAAATAAGCAGGATTTTGTTTACTTCTCAGTGGTTTTAAAGGTTAAAGAGGTATGCACAGCCAAATGAATGGAGTTTGTTGAAAAGAGATAGACAATTATTATTCATACATAGTGCCACACTCACATTCCATACAAGGTCACTGGAAGCTTAGGTGACAGTTTGTGGGCATGGGATATTTTATGTACATTTATTTATATGGACTGTTTGAATGAGGAATTATTGTATGTGGGAATGTTTATGGTGAATGCTTACAGTACTTGAGGTCGATTGAAAATGAAGAAAGAGCAGTGTAGATTAGATGAATATGGTATTAAATGCAATCATGTTTAAAAGTACCCAAAAATCTCAACTATATAAAATAACTATAAAAAATAATTAATAAGTATAAAGGGATTTATAGTGCTTCGCTTATAAGTTTTTATGTACGAGTTATGCATGCAGCAGTCACTTTAGTGGTAGGAAGCTCTGGGGTGATGTGTATGAAGTCCCACCTTTTGACTGTCAGAATCACAGAAGCTCAGGCCAAAGTAGTCCTTCTCCAGCAGGTTCAGATGCTCGCATACCATATCCAGCAAGACTTGACCTTTACAGGATTTCTGCACCCATCAAACATACAACACACAGTAGAACATGTTTTATATAAACAGGCATACATTTGTTACATACAGTACTTGGCATTTACATTGTTCTGTCCTTTTCCCATTTCGAAACCAACACAAAATACTATTGCTAAACAACAAATCCTAATTTGCATTTAGAATGAAACACACACACACACACACACACACACACACAGAATTTACTAGTAAGAGCGCTGTTGTTAATCATTAGTCCTGCCTTCACAAGATATTGGTTGGGAACTTATTTTGGTATAGTTCTCTGTTAAAAAAAAAAAAAAAAGAGAAAAAATGTAAGAAATGCATAGTACATACACTTCCGAAAACACTGTAGCATTTAAAATCTTACGAGAATTTTAAAGTGTTCCCAAAAGCACTGTTTACTGCCGTATGGGATTGAACTGGGTAAACAGGGTGGTACTGAACAGCTAACGGCACGACCAAGCTTAAACATGTACTTGTCTCGTAAATATTTAAAGTATTATAGCTATACAGTTGTCAAGACCTCAAGAAAGAAAGGGGTGGCAGAAGCAAAGTACTTAAGATGCCGGCTTTCCAAGTGCCACTCTACAAAGACACCAAGCATTCAACGCCCAGGGAACACAGTTCCCACAGCAACAGGGAGAAGAAGCAGCTGTTTCCATGGAAACAAAAGTGACTAGAAGGGCTTTTCTCCCTTTTGTGTCTGTGTGCCTCCTCCCTAGCTCTAAAAGCTCCATGAATCAATGTTTTAAGAGAGAGGTTGGGGAGTGGTGACCAAAGCTCCTCGTGTACAAAAACTTCAACAGTCATATTTAGTTAGTAGCAGAGATCACACAAGGAAGTGGATTACTGTAATAGTAAAAGCTAAGAAAATCTGATAGTAATCAATAGTGATAAGTAATCAACTCTGACACATCGAATTGCTATGGTAGATGCCATCAGGACTAATGGATAAAATTTTCTTAGCAGTTACCACACAAGAGATTTAAACTTGTTTCCAAGGATGATTCTTAAATAGCAGACTTAATCAGAAAGCGTAGATATCAAATGCTAGAACAAAAGTGGAGGAGTTTAGGCTAAAACAAACATCTAGCTTTGTCTACATCATATAATATTTACTTACTCTTATTTATGCTATGTATCAAGCATGTTTCAAATAAAAGCAGTCTGTTGCTTTTATGGAAATAACTAGTGATACTACCAACATACTGTAGGACCCCCCTTATTATTATCCTTTGTGTCTAATATCTACTCCATAAGCATGTGTGTGAACATAAAGTTACATGCTTCTTTTTTGCAGCATAAAAGTGGTTATTACATAGTAGTAGTTCATTAGTATTAATATATGAGCCCAGTAATCAAATTGGAATGAGGAGTCAATTACCAATGTTTTTTTTTTTTTTACCGGGGGAAAATAATATATCGCTTCCAGTACTGTACACACATTCTGCACATTCTAATAGAGGTAATGGGAATATGAATGAGCCCTCGCTTCAGTTACTCCTTTCTGTGAAATCGCTGGAGATGCTGCCACACCTTGCACATATTAATGCACACATGCACACACAGACACTTGCGGTCCACTACTTCTTTGATTATTTAAGGTACAGTAGCATTATTTTTCCAACTGGCTACACAGAGTACTAATTCAACACCTTTACAATTAGATTTTCCTTTTTAAGACTAATGTGGTATGACTGGTATCTATTCCTCCATCCTCAGTTAGTAATTGAGAGGAATAGTAAATGCTCATTGTGATTTAATAGTTAGATGGTTCATCAGCCATGACAATGAATTAGTAATAGAAATATAGTCCTACATATTCAAGGATTTATTATGGACATGGCCGGTTCTGAGCATGGGTGGGAAAGGACACTGGCCTCGAATCCACCACTTGCTCCAATAATGCCAAATATCCTCTCTACGCCTAGTCCATATAAGCGGTGCGTCTATATACTGCAGGCGTCCATATATTTTAGCAAGGGGCGGTGAAATGAATTAATCACAAGTAAAAAATAACGGCAGATCCTTAATTCCCTAAGCTCTCCCCAACACTGGTTGTCTGACTAAGTGTTGTGAGGTTAAGTAAACAATGCATCATCATCATCATGTCTAATAGAGACAGAGAAGACAATTGAAG
Source organism: Clarias macrocephalus (assembly GCA_011419295.1). Lineage (NCBI taxonomy): Eukaryota > Metazoa > Chordata > Actinopteri > Siluriformes > Clariidae > Clarias > Clarias macrocephalus. Next base: position 292,502 of record JAAGKR010000059.1, read on the forward strand.
AAGGATATGGGATTCATTAAATGCCTTAATATCAGCTATTCTGTGTGTGTCTGTGTGTGTGTGTCTGTGTGTGTGTGTGTGTGTCACGCGCAAGCAGGCATGCTTTGTGTGTGCGTGTAGGTGGGAATCTGTTTGTGTGTGTGTGTTTGTGTGCGTCCATGTACACACGCTCACATGCTTTGCCAAGTATAACCTTGAATTTGTCATTAAATTCTAGCAAAAAACTTTTAAGGCACACTTTTGTATTTTGAACAGTTGGCACACTCAAATCCTAACGCTTAAATGCTGGAAGACAGTTAATTCTTATTGACTATTTCCTTGCCAAATCAGAACCAATATTCTTCCGATCTCTGTTTGGTCTGGTATTGTAGCACCTTGTCAGGCTGTATGAGCGCATCTGAGATCTTGATGGAAGTGTGGGTTTGAATGAGTGAAAAAATACATGTATGTGCAAAAAATATTTTCTTCTTTCCTGTTCAATAAAGAAGCACTAAGATGATGTCATATAAGTTGAATTGTTAAGCAGCAGTGTTACCTTGCAGGGTTGTAGGACAAGAGTTTGTATTGTAATGCCAGTTGCCTGTGCTTAATACTGTATTTATGTTTGTTTCATGTCACTGTAACTTGATTGAAAGTTGTGGAATTCACTGCTGTTGAAAACACATACTGCCTACAATCTATTTCCCCCCATTTTATCTGTCCTGGAGCCGGCCCTGTAGACCAACATAATACATTCTGGAGATCAGACAGGGTAGGGTTATCCATAAATTTACCAACACAACAATCCATCTCTCCATGATGTGAGACCATGAGAGACCATGACATGTAAAGACATTCATCACCACTGGGTAGATCCTATCCGGCAAACAGCACACTATGATTAGTAATCCATTCCCTAATGAGTATGTAGTGGCTAGCACTGTCACCTTGCACCTTCAGTGTCCGGGTTTGATTCCCAGCCAGGTTTGATTCCCGTCTCTGTGTGCATGGAGTTTGTATGTTCTCCCCATGCTTGGTGGGTTTCCTCCGGGTACTTCGGTTTCCTCCCACAGTCCAAAGACATGCAAATTTGGCTAATTGGCGGTTCCAAATTGCCCATAGTGTGTGAAAGAGTGTGTGTATGTGTGTGCCCTGCGATGGATTAGCACCCTGTCCAGGGTGTCCGCCGCCTCGTGCCCTAAGTCTCCTGGGATAGACTCCCGGCCCTCTTTGGGATAGACAAAGAGTGAGGGAGGGAGTGAGGGAGGGAGTGAGGGAGTGAGGGAGGGAGTGAGGGAGGGAGTGAGGGAGGGAGTGAGGGAGGGAGGGAGTGAGGGAGGGAGGGAGGGAGGGAGTGAGGGAGGGAGTGAGGGAGGCTTTTAAATGTAAGCACCTTGCCCAACATAATTGCCAATCCCTGAATGAATAAATGAACCTTTACTAGAAAAAAAAATTGGTACACAAAGGCGTGCACACACACACACATCATAAATATGACGATTGAGAAATTCAAGAGCGCTTTCGCTGGCCGGGGCTTCTGAGAGGATAGGCATGGACCTCATTCTGCCCTCTCCCAGAGTCAGCTCCGACTGGAGAAGGCCTGGTTTATTTCCACCTTCGATCTCACCAAGGGCTACTGGCAGGTGGCCCTCACGCTGAAAGCCAAGCAGAAAAATGCATTCACAGGTTCTTCCATTCGGCCTGCATGGTGCCCCAGCCACTTTTCAGTGGCTAATGGACATCACCTTGCATAACTATCGTCTGCTGCTTACCTGGATGACATGTGAATCCATTCTAGTAGTTGGGAGGCTCATCTGCACCATGTTAAACAAGTCCTTGGTGAGTTACAGAAACCGGGGCTCACTCTGGATGCCTGAAAGTTTTAGTCCAGATTTACCTTGTTCCAGTGTGATGGGCGCATAAGAAGAGAGATGGACGAACCCATGTTGCTTAATGCGTAGCATACAAACCTGTGGGGGGCAGCGTTATGATCTGAGGTTTCAGGTCTACAGTAGGTTCAGCAACATTATGTGCCAAAAAACGAGGTTAGCTAACTACCTGATTATACTGAATGACCAAGTCTTTTCCCATTAATGGATTTTTTTCTTCCCTGATGACATAGCCATAGTCCAAGAGCCAGGATTGCTCATCTTCAATTGTGGAAGAAATTTTCAGGAAGTATAAGTCATCATTTTCAGATATGGACTAGTCGCCATAGAGTCAAGATCCTTAACCCCATGGAGCCCTGAAGAAGACTTTACGCAATGGTCCAAACCTCACATCATCAGTACATGATCTTAAAGAGAAGTTAATGCTTATCATAAAAATCTGGAGGATCTTGCGTAAAGCTAAGTAGGCAATTCCCTTAGAAATCTGCACAAATTAAACCTGAGGTACAGAGTCATCACACCATCTACTTTTACTCCACTCAAAAGTACAGCAAATATCTATACTTATACTTGACTACATTTCTGCATGTCTTTGCTTTACCTAATAACTTTGGTGTGTAGTATTTGAAGTGGGAATTTTGCTGCTGATTATTATGTGTAATTGTGTGACTTCCCTTTCCTTTGAGACATGCCTAATAACGTAACAGGTGTTTGAAATCAGAAGTAGAGCTGGTGGGATACAGCAGTGAAAATAGCAAATACACAATTGGGAATCAGAGAGAAAGATAGTTTTTACTATTTTTAAGGCTTCTGTGAACTAATATAACCTGTACTTTTGACACTTGAATGTGAGGACTTCTGTATGTTTACTCATGAACACAAGTATATGGAGCACTTCTACTTATACTTGAGGACTATTTGTCATATGAAATCTCTACTTTTACTCAGAACAGGTATATTTGTATATTTTGCCCACCTCTGTTGGTGGAATAGGTTAATTGTTGTTTCCAAAATCCACATAATGTGTGATTGATTGTGTGTGCTTAAGTATCGGCACCCCATTCAGGGTGGCATAGAAAATGAGTAAGAGTACATTTTAGATTATTTCAATTGACATTAAAAGTTGTTTCTGGCAAACAATAAAAAGCATATACAACTGCCATACCTCCACTCCAGTTTCATACTCGGTTCCATCCAAAAGCGTGACTTTCACAGGCACTGTCTTTGGTTTTTTGGAGGATTTCTGTGGGGACCTCGACATCCTGCTGGATGTTTTCTCAGATGAATCATCTGTGTCACGATGTTCATCAGACAACTTTGAGTCATGATCCTAAAAAAAAGTAATGCACAAAACATATTGCAACATAGGGTATAAAAAGTACAGCATTTAAAATAATAATAATAATAGTTTTAGAATTTTCCTTTAAAAATATCAACAGACCTAAACTAATAAATACATTACCACTGCCCATAAATAAGACAACAGTACACAATACACTTTGAAAGCACAATTAAATATTATTATTATGCTTTGCTAAAATATTCTAATACTTTAACTCTTTAAAGTAACATTGATGCCAACTTTACACACTTTTCTCAACCCATCACCTGGGATTTCAGACCCTGAGCCATTGTTCAGCTGTTCTACTTTCTTATATTCTTGTTTGCCATGGTAGAATGAATGGAGTCTTCATTGTTCACTTTGTTTCCAGTAAAGGTTGTCATGTTGTGACCGTTACCCCATATGGATAGCCTTGAAAAGGCCCCTGCTACGGTATATCTTGCTGAACCAGGCCAAGCTGGACTAGGAAAATGGACATAAGCATTGTCCACATTCTTTAGCTGCTCAACCGCCTTTCAGAGGTTGTTTCTGAATCGGAGAATTGGAGTAATAAACCCACTCTACCAGGATATCCTGAAAAACTGCCTTCAAAGCTTTCTAACAATCAGAAACCAATGCAGTTCTGAGGAGCAGCATCAACAAACCTGGTGCAGAAGACCTGGAAAAACTAAAGCTGGAACCTCCACCCGAAATAGCTCAATCAAATCGATTTGTCATTCACCTGGGGTATACCACATTGTTACTTACTTCCAAGAGCTCTAATGTACATTTAAGAACACACTGAAGGTTAAACATGATAAAAAGTAAATACATTCTGGCTGCACTAGCAAATTCTGACTAGGGGTGAGATTTGCAGTACGCTTCAGTAGAGACACTGATGGCCTCATTAGTGATAGATGCTGACAGGGTTATGCACATTTATGTGTGCTCCTTACATATCGAATATGAGAGAGGGACAATTGTTTTTCAAAATATGTGACATGCTGGATTTGTATCTATGTATCATATCTCTATTACAGCAGCTCCTGATTTCCTATGACATAATTCCTATACATATGAAAATATGTAGACACTTACAGATTTACTGTCAACGACTTCCAAACCCAGGGATGCAAGTGAGATGGAAATAGAGACTGAAGAAATGCAGTCACTACCACAATGTAGTTGGGACCCTTTTATGGACAATAGCCATTTGCTATATTAAACAGCATAAAAAGCCACTAGTTCCCAATGAAACTGCCCTGACAGGTTCTCATTTAGTTTTAACAATGTTTAAATACATCCAGTGTTGTTGACCTTTTGGCTGCTCCTGGCAGGGGGTCGTCATTGCGGACCATCCAATCAGCACACAAGCTTGGCAAAGGTTTTACGCCAGATACCATTCCTGACATAACCCTCCCATTTTATCCGGCACTGCATCCAGTGGCTGGGGTTTGGTCATTGGCTGGGCATGGCAGACGAGAACCTACCACTGAGACACCAGTGCCCTGTTTAAATACATCCAGTAAACTTCCAATTTACTTAAGCCTTAAATTAAGTCTAGGAAGCATTTTAGAGGGCATTATAAAATCAGTGATCATTTTACCATGAATGGGAAATCCAAATACAGATGCCAAATACATGTTTGTCTTAATACAGTATGAATCTTAAGGAAAAGGACAAGTCTTTTCATTCAAATGTCTTATAGATAATGAACATATACTAAAATAGGTCTGCCCAAAAGTTTTACTAATCCTGTCTATACAGCATTAAATCACACTGAATGTCATGAAAAACATGCATTGAACACAATTGAATTTGCTTCTTGGTCCTACCTGGTCTCTTGTTCTTTTGCTGTCTCCCTCCATGGCATTCTTCACATCGGCGATGGAACCTTTCTCTGACATTCTTTGTATTTACAGTCCTAGATAAAGACACACCCAGTGGTAAGCTGTGAGGGTAATTGGCACACACAACACTTTTGCCATTTTTCTTTAACAGGATCAATAATAGGGTCATTTTTTTAAGGTACAAAAAAAATACAGCATCACATGGCAGGTCCTACAACCTGATCTACTCTACAGACACACACAGGTGCAGAACTCAAATGAGATATTCTGATATTTCTATTTTATATCCCTGAAATGTGTCATGTAAGACACCTTTGTGTCCACAACAGTATACTGAAACATTAAAATTATTTTCAGTGGAAAATGATGAGGAAATATCTGTTAACCAAGATAACTACTGTATTAAGTGCTGGGCAGTATTTTCTGTTATATTGTTTTTGCATCAAATTAAATATTTGGATATGATGTACCTTTAACAATTCAGTTTGAAGAACAATACATTTCTGCATGGCACGCCTAACATATCTTTAGTTGATTTTTGCGAAGTCTTCTGTTGAAGCTGGGTTCAGTTCCCACCTCGGGTCTGTATGCATGGAGTTTGCATGTTCTCCTCGTGCTTGGTGTGTTTCTCCAGTTTCCTCTTACAGTTCTAAGGAAGATTAGGCTAACTGACGTTCCCAAATTGCCAACAGTGTGTGAATGAGCTTTGTGATGAATTGTCACCCCATATAGGGTGTACCCCGCCTCGTGGCCTAAATCTCCTGGGATAAGCTCCAGGCCACCCGCAACCCTGTATACAGGATGAAGCGGTGTAAATGATTATACATGTGAGTGAGCGAGCGAGTGAGTAAGTACTGGCTTGCCTAATTGTACTTGGTATAGATTATTTTAAATGGAGGCATTGGTGGCTCAGTGGTTGGGTTTCTGCTTGCCATGCGGAAGGCCCAGGTTCAGTTCCCACCCAATGCCCAAACCCCAGCAACTGGATGCATTGCTTGTCCCAAGCCCAGATAAAATGGGAAGGTTGCATCAGGATGCGCATTGGAGGAAAACCTGTACCAAATTGTTGATTGGATGGTTCACTGTGGCAACCCTTTGAAGAGAGCAGCCGAAAATCTAACAGCACAAATAGCTTTTTCTTTATTATGGACCTGAGGGTACAGACTGATGGCAAGAAGTTAAAACATACAAATCAAAAGATTAAACCGGGGGAAAAAAAGTATAACCCAAAACTATTTTTGAGTAGTTGGCCATTTGGCATAAACTTTGTTTCACTATGATTCACTTTACTGTGGTTCATTCACCAACGTATATTTTAATTTCTTTCTACACCCACATGCACTACAGAGCATTTTTGTTCTTCCACAAAGCTCCCTCAGACTGCTCCTAATCACAAAAACAACGCTCCCTACCTTCAGGAACACTGCTAATTTACTAACATGCAAGCATATGCACTCATTGCTTTAATTCTCAGTGTCGTGAAAAACACTTAGCACAAAGTCACGCTGTGAGTGTTTCACAGAAAGTTATGCCAATGACACTCTGCATCTCCCTCTCCGCTCTCTCTCTCTCTCTCTCTGTTTCTCTCTCGCGTGCACTCTCTTTTTCTCTCTCCTTCTCTCTGATGCCATTACAAGCAATCCCATAAATTAAGCCTTTTTGTGTGACAACTGCCATGACTATTACATGGAATAAGAGAGAAACCGAGACTAAAAGCAACAGACAGAATGTGAAAATGTAATACCTGCCAAAAAAAATAATAAAAGCATCTAAAAGGTGTTGAAGCAAATTGTAGGTCAATTAGGTAATGTTCAAAAAATATCTCAGTCATTTTATCATGTTTTTCCATGGCTTACACACTGAAATCTCAGAAGCATGTTTTGACATTTTGAGGAACATCTGCTGTGCACAAATTATGACTAATGATTTAATCACTACATTCTGTAGTTTATAAATACTAGAGCTGTTCACTGGAAACAGGAGAAAAAAAATGGTCATAGAGAAATAAATAGTGAAATCACAGAGGTCATAATGAAAAGAGTGTTTGAAAGACCAATTTGCTTCTTCCTATTAATTAGCAGTGGCAAAACTTTTATATAGTTTTTCCAACCTACTTCTCATACCAGATATTTTTTATCTAAGATTATCAAAGATTATTATTATTATTATTATTATTATTATTATTATTATTATTATTATTATTATTATCTCAGCTGTGTGGAGGTTTTCATGAATATCATAATAATTGCTACAATATGCTAAGAATTCCTAATACTGTAAATAAGGTTATGATAATGACAAATGGGCACAACCATCCTGATAAAATGAAGGTATTCCATATACTGTACCTTCATGTACTAAAGATACCTTGCATCTACAGTACAGAATCACTAGAGAGCCTAGGTATCAGGGTTTGTTTTACTGTTTTGCCTTATCAATTGTATGTTTTGTGTTGGAAAACTAAACAAATAAATCAATTTTATCTGTATATAGATTTAAAAAATCCTGTACAGTGGAAAGTAGAAGTAGATTCATTGACATTTGACATGCGCTTAACACTGCAGCAGCATGCAAAATCACACCTCTAAGCAATGTACTCACTCTAATTATAGAACAATGTCTACTGTATAATTGTGAAGTTCTCACAGCCTGATCTGAAGGACACACAAACACAGGAATATAGTACATACAAATACTTATATATAGGTAATATGTATGGATAGATGTTAGTGTGTTAAAGGTGGTAAAAATAACATTTATTTTTTCTTATGTTTGTTATTGTCCAGGAAACTAAAATTGTAAATACTAATTAATGAGTCATTAATAAGCCTAACCCTTTTCCCCAGACTCATTAGGGGACATGTTATTTTAATGGCATAACATTTCTACAGTTTTCATGTATTCGCCTAGCCAAGACTGCAAGCTCAAATTCATCAATGGTGTGTAGAGTTTGAATTTTTTTCCCATGCTTAAAATAGCTCACCATTTACTGTACTCTAGTTTACTAGACGCTAGCTGAGAATATTATACAACACACACAATTGTTATATAGATCAGTCTAAAAAAGTATACACACTTCAGGAAAAGAAAAACTTGTAATACTTCATTTATATATAGTATGAGTATATAGTATAGATTATTACTATATAGATTTCACATACATTTGAAGGCATCGAGCTTGATTTCCATATTTACACTACAAATTATTTTTAAAACTAGGACGTGTCACACGTTCTGTTCATATTCTGCTGTCACTTCTAGCTCACTTCTTAGGCTTTCTAGGTAGGCAGCCTCCCCTTCTGTAGGCGCGCGGAAAAGGGCATGGTAGGTGAATAATCTTCTTTAAGGGATCTCGGGCTTCCTCCGCCTTACAATAAAGAGGCGGGGAGTTTAGCTCGAGGTCCGAAGAGCTACAGAGCAGAGTCACGTGGCAAACATTAAACCGCGATGAGTGACACGTGAGTGGGGTGATGTCATGTGCCCCAGGCACTTCAGAGACATAAATGTTTCCTCTTGATCTCCACAATAAGGACAGCCACGAGAGGACTGCATGTGGTCCCATGGCACTTTCACTCTGGCGTAGGGCCAGCTTTGACCATGTCTGTGGCCATGTCCAAGTAGAGCTGGGATGGGCTGCCTGGACGGTCAGTGAGAGGAGCCGTTCAAGAGAGCATGCAGGAGCTGCTGCCCACACGGGCCCTCTCTGCCCGCTGCCATCGCTTACCATCCTTATGCCCGCATGCCAGCGGTGCACTGCCTCCAAACCCGCACATGCACACTCCCACTATTTTCCTTCCCATTTTTTCGTGTCCTCCCTCCTATAAATATACTATAAATATATAGTCAGCACTAGCAAACAACAAAGCAATGTGTCTGCAGTTTTTGTTATCACATGACCATCGGATAATGCTGCATGCAATTTTGTTTAAGGTATAAGCTTAACAAATGAAGTAATTTAGTCATCTTAAAATATAGCTTTTTCTTGGTTGGATTTACAGAGGACCAAGAGCCTAGCATGGGAACAATGGATGCAAGCTGGGATAATTCACCCTGAAAAAGCCTCTAGTCCTCCACAGACTCAACGTCTTTTCTTTTTTTTTGACAATGGAGAAAAGTACACAAGAATGCAGTCCCAGGACAAACATGCACAGACACCCCACAAAGGCTGTCACCCAAGCTCAGGATTGATAGGAGTGTCTACCGTGGAGCCGTGAGATTCCAGAACACATTATGCAAACCATCTTTGCCCAAAGGGTCCAGAGATACATGACACAAGCATAATGCTAATTAGTTTGCACATGCTGTGTGATGGCATTTCATAGATTTTGATACCAAGAAGAGTTGTTGTGCTAAAAAGAATTAGATATCTGTGAAGCAGATCATTATACAGATTATACAATAGGTCATATATAGTACCTGCTCACTGTCCACTTTAATAGGAACACATGCATATCTGTTAATTTATACAGTAATCTAATCAGTCAATCATGTGTTAGCTTCATAATGCAAACTCGGGTAAAGAGCTTCAGTAAATGTTCTCATTAAATCTGGATTGTCAGGTTTGCGTATTTTAGAAAACAAAATACTTCTCTCAAGGAATTTTCACACACAACTAACAACAACAAAATCCCTGAATGCAGAGGGTCTGCAGGCTAAAGGAGGGATCAGAGGAGAATCACCAGAATAGTCTGAGCTGAAAAGTTTACAGCAATGAATATAACCACTTTTTTTTTTTTCAAACATAGTGGGCAAAAAAAGCATATAAAATCCAACACACCAAACTCTGAGTTGGATGACCTACAATAGCAGAAGACTATTTGATTACTTTCCTGTCAGCTTAGAACGGGAAAGAACAGGATTCTGTAACTGTTCAGTTATGTTGAGGCTGTACCTCATACAGTAGCATCAGATTACTGTTCTGGTGATTATATTCTTATAATGAGTCTTATTATACGTTAAAATAACCTTTCTGTCAGCTTGAACCAATCTTGTGATTTTTCTCTGACACCTCTTATTAATATGGTGTTTGCACCCACAGAACAATCACCCACTCAATGATTTTTTTGTTTTTGACACAATTCTGTGTACACTCTATGGACTTGTTTTATGTGAAACTGCCAAGAGAATATCAGGTTCTTAGATACTCAAACCACTATCAACTACTATCTACTGAGACCATCAATCAATACCATTAAATGTACAAAGATCAAACTCTTTCCCCATTTTGAACATTCATTTATGTGCTTCACCTGTATGAGTGGAAGGTGAGTGTATGTCCAGGTTTGAAGACTGATATTATCCCAGACAACATCCAGAAATATTAAAAATGAGTGAGCAGACACGGTTGTGTATGAAGCAATTTTGAGTCTCATTGAATAATTGTAACTCATGAAAATACCTAATGGATAATTTCATATACGATTTCACCACTATATGAAGCCACAAAACTGCAATTACCATTTCTACCACCCACTGCTTGTCTATGGAGCTCAAGTTTAAAGCTTCAAAGCAACACACGGCATTTACACAATAAAAATCTCTCTGTGTAATAGTGAGGAGACTGAAAAAAAAAACAGCAATAGAAAATGGTAATGCTCAGTTGAATGCAGTAAAGTTCTGAGGTAGAAATGGCTAATAACTTATTGAATCCTGGTAAACAGTTTGACATTCCTAATAGTCAAAAAGTTGTGTGACACTGCTTTAAAATTCTACCACAGGTAGAGGCACGGTGGCGTAGTGGTTTGGTGTGTGTGCCCTGTGATGGATTGGCATCTCTCGTGGCCTCCTGGGATAGGCTCCAGGCTCTCCATGACCCTGTATACAGGATAAAACTGTATAGACAATGTGTGAGAGTGAGTGTGAGAGAGAGGCCTTAGGAGATAGCTGGCCCTAAGCTGTCATTTTAATGGAACAAATGGACCTTTTGTCTTAAGACATTTCCAAAAATGGCATCTACCTAGGCTGCCTACTCTAGGTCAAGAATGGATATTTTTTATTACAAAGGTCACAATCATTTATATGTACATTGGCTATACAAAAGCATATTTATTTCATTTCAGATCAATTAAATTTTTACTGTGCTGTTAACAATGGAACTTGTCAAAAAGCAGCTTTCTAGGTCTAAAAAGAGCAAGTCACAGGGGAAAGTGACAAGAAAAAACTGCATCAGCTTACATAAAGGAAAAAACCTTAAGAGAAACCAGACTTAAAAATGACACTGCATTGTACAATTTTAAATAATTCCCTTCTATACCCATTTGTAAACAATAAATTGGATGGTTATAAACAACTTATGAGTTTAAACATTAGAGTCACTTCTGATTAAAGTTATATTTTATTATTTAAATCTAATGCATATACTTAAATTTTAGCTATTGCGATCTAAAGGCAGATCTTACTGTACATTTATTGAATGAAACCAAGAAGACTTGTTGTGCTAAAAATAATTAGATATCTGTAAAGGTCATATACAGTACCTGCTCAGTGTCCACTTTAATAGGAACACATCCATACCAGTTAATTTATATAGTAATCTAATCATTCAATCATGTCAGCTTCGTTAATGCAGAACATCATGCAAAGTCTGGTAAAGAGCTTCAGTAAATGTTCACACAATAAAATGCAATCCCTGTGACCGTCATGGCATGTTGATTCTGGATAGTAATAGAAATAACATTCAGTAACTAATTTACCAAATATATAACAGCAGCTACAGAGATAAAATGTGATGAACATACATGCATTATTAATAATCGGAATGTAAGGGAACGCATACTCATATTGTATTGATTAGGATATACCGTCTAGCTTATGCACACAAATTTTTCATTCAAACATCCATGAATGTTGTAAAGCGCTCAAATAAAGAAACACTGCAAGATAAACACCCAGCAGAAATCCTAACATTCCACAACTGTTGTAATTCAGGTGTAATGTCGTTGTGGTGATGTTCAAAGACAGTGTTGGGACAACATTATTTTTGAAAGTTAGAATGAATTTGATGAAATAACGTTTAGATAATGTTGAATGACCGACCCAGACACAATATTACCGTGAGGTGTATCTTAGCTCCCAAATTACTGTTCTATAAAATGGTGTTTGTGATACTCATTGTTGTGTGTGTGCATTCATAGCACTAACAGCATGCTTCCTAGTAGTCGAGGATGTGCTCCCACCATGGAGTGTCCTACTTAGACCAATGTTTAATATTGTTTTGAAGTCATTTCATTGCATTGCGTTATAGGCACTCATTATCCCATTATCATGTGATCAGTGATGTATTAATTCGTCAAACAACCAGACATTCACAATGTTGCCATAACATAACCAATTAACATTTCCAAGTTTAGTAGCACATTTCACATAAAGAAAGATTAAAGTTTTATTTAAAAAATAATACTGCACCATATTCAGAATTATGCTGTTTCTGACATAGACATGCTTGTACATGTTTGTATTTTACTAGAGACATGCTAGGCAACTACATCAGATGAGTGATGTATATTTAATTTCGAAGCAGTAAAATCTATTTATTGTTTTAGATGTAACAAATTAATATGCCTGTATGTAGATTAGTCATAATCTAGATTAGCCTAATATACTGGTTTATAGCTCATTCAAAGGTAATGAGTTTTACTATGTTTATTTCTGATAGTGTACGCAGTCTTGCTGACACAACTGGGATTTTAAAATGAATACCCCTGACATCTCTGATGTGTTGGCATTTCATGAAGGACAAGCATAGTTATTTTACTCCGTTAAGAAAGAAGGGTCCCTGAGTTAGCAAAAATAGTAATTGATTCATCTTTATAAAATATTGCAAATAATATGAAAATATCCTTTAAAAACCACTTATTTAAAAGAATTATTGCTTGCACTAATCGCTATAGATAATGCTGTCACTACTTGTTAGCGATTATAAAATCCACCTATATAAAATGTTTTTTAAAAAAGAAAAACATGATAATAGGATAGAGAGTATGTACATTCCTTATGTGTTCAGCAAGTCATGGTCAATTTGCCACTATTTCTAAATGTATGTGTTTACAAAGTCAAGATAAAATCTTTTCAAATCTTTTCAAAATTGTAAACCATGACATTTTGTGAACCATTGACATATTTATATTTAATTAACAACAGCACACATCAGGTCCATAAATTTTGGAGCAAATAATTTCATTGGTATTTGGCCTCTGTACACCACATTTGAAATGAAACACTCAAGATGAGTGAAGTTGAGACTTTCTGCTTTAGTTCGAGGAGTTAGACAAAAGAGTGACATTAAGCATTCGGGAATTACAGCAATTTTCATACAAATAAACCTATTTGTTGGGCTCATAAATAATGGAACAAAAGCCTGAAAAGCAATTGGTCAGGAAAACCCAGCATTTGGTCAGGTCCGTGGGTTCCAGACTTCAGGCAGTCGTTGGCTATAAAGGTTTTTCTTCCAAGTATTAAGGGAAGCCCTTATGTGTGTAATTATGGTAGTTTCTTCCATTATTTATGAGCCTACAAAATGGGTGTTTGTGTGTATGAAAATGACGGGAGTTCTTGAATGGTTAGTGCATCACTTTAGTCAAAGCACTTGCAATAAATTTGGCAGTCTTGATTTCACTCACATCTTGAGCATGTTATTTAATATTTAATGATGGTGGTGTACAGAGGCCACATGTCAAAAACTTACAGTATATTTGTTCCAAAATGGAATGGACCTAAAGTATAGCTTTTTAAAAATACACTTATGGATTGTATAGCTAAATACCCTATTAAAATGCAAAATGAAGTGTATCTCACACTAGAGCTGAATGTTTGTTTAGGTCTATGCAGACTGAATCTGACTTCTGTAAGAGTTAATAGGCAATGGCTCTTCTTTTATCTCCTGTTTTTTTTTTTCATTTTATTATTTTTTTAATAGCCTTCTGTTGTTCTTTAACTACAATAAGAAAATTTGTTTGTAACACTATTGAAGAGCTTGAAGTGCCTTTTAATTTAAAATGTAATATCTGACAAATTACATTTATTCACATTTAGTGATGAGATATCTCAATCCAGAAAGAATACAATTCTAATAATGTTCAGCACAGCATTATTAAGTTCCCCCTTGCTATTTCCCCTCAGGGGAATCTGTGTCACTATCTCAAAGGATTCTGACAACATTACTGTAGACTTTTTTTGTAAATAGTATAAAAATAGGAGATGAAAACATTTACAAATGTTATGATTTCAAATACCTGATTCTATACATTCCAAATGGAGATATATAGACACTTGTTATATCTATATAAAGGGGACATCACCTCAGTTCTGACAACCTTCCTTCCTTCTTCTCCTAATTATAATGTGGCTATGAATATCCATAGGTCAAAAAAATATTTAAACATCCAAAGAAAATTAGCATAATGGAGCAGGGTCTTTAGTTCAATCTTGGTGCAGTCTATCTTGAGCTTCTGTGCATGTCTTTCCCCCATAGTCTCCATTTTCCTCCCACCTACTGTATTAGAACCCTGTTGGTTGGTAGATTGGCTAAGCTAAATTTTCCCTATGTGTGAATGATATGTCTGAATATTTGTGCATGCATCCCACAGGTCTATTTTGCTTCAAATATCCTCTTACTTTTAAACCCACCAGGCCTGCCTCTTTAGCCTGACACTTTCAAGTTGTCTGTTAAAATGCATGAGGATATTAAAATAAAAATAAAAACTATTCAAAAAGAAAAAAAAAGCAAATTTTCCTGTACTGGTTTGAGGCTTTTGATTATATTGTTTCAAAATTCTGAACAACGCCTAATTACCAACTTACAATTAAGCAATATCAAACATGAGGGATGGCAGCGCCGTGGTGACTAGGTCCGTATCACAGCCATGCTGACGTTCAGCACAACAGCACAAACTCGAGTGTGATATTGCTTTTATATAACAGATCCCAAAACATCATTTGTTTTCAGATTTAAAAAAAAATTGAGATCTGTTTGTTTATTCAAACATTTATTTTGCTATGTCATTAAATATCCTTCCACGACTGGCAAAACTACCATCCTACTATGCAGCCAAAATTAAGGAGAATAAACCATGAATGTGTGGACAGTCCTGTGACACATATAAGATTTACTTTATATTTCTATTTATTCCACTTTAAAATATCTGCTACAGTAGCTTCCAGAGTTCCAGGGATTTGGGTGAATCCCAAATAGCGCCAAATGGAAAGCTAATGCGCTAGGATGTGCAATCCCTTGATCCACACACCAGGTAGTGCTGTTGATCAGGGATTAGAAAGGGATTTTGGATTCAGCATTGTATTCGAAGCCAATTAGCTTTGTAGCTTGTGTTAAGTGTCAACAGAACAACAACTTAAAAGTATCTACTAAGAAGACAGAATTGTTTAGGATGACAACATTATCGGATTTGTTTTCTCCATTATCATATATGCTGTTCTTCCCTCTTTCCACTACTGTGACCTACTTTCACCCATGCTGGCGAATGACAGTTAGTGTAATGGAATGGTAGTGCCGTGTAATGCTGCTCAGTTTTTTTTTCTTACGTGATTACTCAGTCAGGACTAACTATTATATAAGAATATTTAAATGACATGAAAGCAGAGGTCACTTTGAATAACTGACACTATGGCAGAAATTGGTTCATCTAACACTGTGACATCCATCTGGACCCTTTGCCCTTTGTATGGTCTCATCCATTCATATCCACATTTCTGTTAACATTTCTGCAGTCAGGTCAATGGCCTGTAGAGCACAAAATCACAAGTACATTTGTCTTAATAGACAGGTCATTAAATTGTCAATAGCAAGATTGAAGTACCTTTTATGGTCTGTAAGTGCTGTATGTAAAGATATGATTGCTTAGCTAAGTTCTAATTGGTCCTAGTCATTATCTATTCTGTTCCTGTCAGTGTGATTGTGGATAATCCTGAAAACAGGCAATATGCCTTGAATGCTGATGACAAACGAGATGACAAATAATCAATTTACTCATGTTTCTGTGGGTGTATGTATCTTGGAAAATATTGTATTTGTTGTTTCTGAACTGAGAACATAGAACACAATCTTTAAGGTTCCTGAGTGCCCAGGGAATAATGAAGTGCATACACTGTAAAACAGAACTTCAGGCACCCCTTTGGTATCTTTGCCATACTGTGCATGGAGGACACAGTAAGATTCTGGCACTTCATCAGTCCATATGGACATAAATTTCATTCGCAGTGACAGACCAAAGAGAGCAGCCTATTTTACTCTATCACCCTTGAGCCAGAAAAGTGGTATTGCTCAAGAAATGATGCCATATCCACATAGCATGATGAAACCAACATGATGGGTATGATGTATTACCAAAGCAATAGATGTGTGTGCACAAGTAAGGGTGTTTTCACCTTCATTATATGTTCTGAACCATTCTGTCAGAAATAGGCATTGGTTCAATTTGTTACAGGTAGGAACATAGTTTGGCAATCAGACTCATTTTTTATGTTTGTTAACCTAACAGTGGCGATTGTTATTTGGCTACAATTCAGCCACAGAGGTCGGCGTATACCAGCTTTATTACAGTGTCTGTAAACGTATGTGTTTTCACCAACATGACCAACTGAGCCATGGACATAACATTTTAGGTAAAATAATAAAAATAACAATAATTAATTTATCAGTTATTATTTCATTAATTAAAACAGCTAATTATTTAGCTTAAGGAGATAACATTTTATAGTCTTTGTCATTGTCTGCTTTTATAAAGCAGATTTTATTTTTTCCAGACATTCATAAGACTTACTTATTTATGTCTGAATACTCTTCACTAATGTATTTCAGTAATTCCATCTGTATTAGACACATCACAATCATAGCCGGCTTCAAGCACCAGCCGCTTCATTATGTGCATCTTTCTAGTACTGGGTTGGACCCAGGTTTGTACTTCAGAACTTAATGCTTCATGGCATAGATTCAACAAGGTGCTGGAAATATTCCTTAGAGATTGTGGTCCAACCTGACATGATAGCATCTCCATTGTCTCATTCTAATGTTAAAGAAACCAGTTTGAGATCATTTTAGCTTTGTGAAATGGCATGTTCCCTTGCTGGACATGAAGGGATTGACAAGGTCAGCAACAAAACCTAGGTAGACTGTGGCGTTTAAAAATGCTCAATTGTTATTATGGAGCATAAATTCTGCCAAGAAAATATACCACTACAGCAGCCTGAACTTTTGATTCTATGCATGCTTTCATGTTGTTTAAACCAAATTCTGTGCCTACCATCCAAATGTCGCCACAGAAATCAAGACCAGGTAACATATTTCCATTCTTCTACTGTGCAATTTTGGTGAGCCCATGCAAATTGCAGCCCTGTATCCTGTTCTTAACTGACATCAGTGGAGTTCGGTGTGGTCTTATGCTGCTGTAGCCCATATGCTTCAAGGTTTGATGTGCTGGGTGTTCTTTACCATATCTCGCTAGTAACAAGCTGTTATTTGAGTTACTGTTGCCTTTCTATCAGCTTGAACCAGTCTGACCATTCTCCTCTGACCTCTGGCATCAATAAGGCATTTTCACCCAGACAACTCCGGCTCACTGGATTTTTCCTCTTTTTCGACCATTCTCGGTAAACCCTAGAGATGGTTGTGCGTGGACCAGCAGTTTCAGAAATACTCAGACCAGCCTGTCTGGCTCCAACATCCATGCCATGTTCAAAGTCACTTTAATTCACCAAATGCACTGAGTTGGTGCCATGTGATTGCCTTATTAGATTTTTGTATTAACAAGCAGTTCAAATGAAGTGGCCAGTAAATGTAAAAACACAAAATCAATAAACACAAAAAAAATATTTATCAGTGTCCTTTAAACAATGACACAGTTGAGGATGCTGGCCTGCTTAAACACAAGTCAAGAGCCAGAAAAATTTAGGGAATTATTTTTCTAAAACTGACGCCCACGCAATGCCATTTGTTATCAACTATCTTCTTCTGTAACCCCCCCACCCTGCAGCATTGCTGGTGGGAGAAAAAGGGAGCCATATTTGCAAGTGGCTCACTGTCACTCTGAGTGCAATCACTCATCTGTGGTGCAATCTGTTAAAGGAATCCATCATTCATGGCGCAAAGTCATGGCCACAGAGCAAAGAAGCTACAGGGTGGCTCATGAGCAACTTGAGCCCAACAAGATATTCCTCATCTGATATAAAAGACAAGACCCCCACAACTTTCTCTTGCAAAAAAATTTATGGGAGAAAGTAGAATACACATTTTCAGAAAGCCACTGTGACACATAAATCTAATATGCGTTTCTGCTTATCTTAAATGTACTGCATCATCTTTCTAAAGATTTTCTTGAAATATGGATACAAAAATAATAATACAAAAGTATTTGTCATGCACATAATATCCAAAAGCAAAATATGGTAGTCATTGCAGTTTGCAATAATGGCTCAACCCATTTTATTTTGCAGACCTAAGCACATCAATATTCAAACACTTGCTAAATGAAAAGGAGGCAATGACCTCATCCCACTCCGTCTAATCAGCCCCTGGCACTAGAAGAGTGGGACCTTCTTTTGCAAACCTCTTAATTGGATTTTTTGAGAAAAGAAATCAGTAGACAAGCACCCTACACTGTTCCTTAGGCAAACATTAATAATATGGCTCCCTGCTCATTCAAGGAGCCCTACATATTAGATTCATATATAACCATAACCATCTTCGTTGAGCATCACACACCCTGGTGTTTTGCACAATACAGTAATATCAGAAAAATCTACCATATGAACCACTATCTATTACAACCCTACTATACATCTTCATTCATATTAACAATACAACTTTCCTGATCCTAAGCTCTCCAAAAAATCCCATTTCTTATTATTCCTAATGAGACTGAAATGCATTTGCATTCAAATTGAAAACTCCAAAAAAGCAAGGAAATGTATGGATTTTGTGGATTTTGTGGAATTGCCTCCCCTCCCTCCCCTCCCTGTCCACGGTACAAAAACACCCAAAGCCTGCTCGCTATGGTTGAATCAAATCATCACTATAATATTTGTTATGATTTGATTCAAATTGAACACTCAAATGTTCAAGTAAACTTTAAAGTAAATAACACAGCCATTAAAATCTCAGGCCCTAATGGATCAGTTTTAGACATGCATCACTCCTCATACATCACTGCAGGAGCTGTTTACTATGTCAGTAAGCAATGCAATCAGCTTTACTCTGGAGGCACCAAGACCATACTGGTTGATCATTTTAAAGGAAGAGTTCATTTCCACTTTTGAAGTGTCATTGGTAGTGTCATAAATTGACAAACAACTATTACATCATCAACCATTTAAAATATGTACGGGTTTCCTGCAGCCTCTTTGCCTGTTCTGCTAATGGACTTCTCAACAGTCAGATTTCAGTATTTCAGATAACTTTGTTTACTACTTATTACTGCTGTTAAACTGGCCATTTTTATGGCAGATGCTATTGTACCCAAGTGATCATAGGCAACAGGCGCTGTTTGCACCTGGAATAGAATAGCCCAAGTGGATATTTGTATCCATGCGTTCATAGCCATTCATGCTATTTACACCCAGGTGTATAATAACACCCTAATTCTTTTTATATGGTAAACATTGTTGAGGTAAAGCCTCCATCTATCTATAAGTTTCAGATGTATATGTAAGTCTGGGTGTAAACCTAGAATACCAACTAACCCTAACCTGTTTATTAAATAAATGAATAAATGAGTAAATCAACATTCATTTATTTAATCAGGGATGCACAATGAGCATTGTTGCATATAGGCAACCGATGCCGTGTGCATGGGGCATAGAGCACAGGGCTTATTTGCAGCCCCCTTTCCTGGTTAAGCTTTTACGTCAAAATAAAACAAATATAGAAATGAATATATATAAAAAGAAAATGTCAAAATGTAAATGTAAAAACAAACAACAAAACAAAATAAACATTGACACAACCATGTACATAAACTGTACAATTCCATACCATGTCACATACACAAAGTGTATGACACCCTGCACACAGCGAGAAAGCACAAACTTTACTAGTGTGAATCCAGCGATCCAACCCAACGATCCCAGCTTAGAGAAAACACAGAGTTCTGCTTGTGATTTTACTTCTACAGGTATCGTGTTGCATAATTGTGAACCTTTTACTGAAAAAGATGACTGATCCATAGTAGTTCTATACTGTATCTTCAAACTCTACAATTTCCACTTACTGCACCTCTGGTCTTCACCCCATTACTATAATATTTTTGTATCAGCTGGCAGATAACATTAGGGGCGAGGCCATTTATACACTTAGATATCGTTTGTATGAATGAAAACTTCAAAAAATGACCAAAAATGAACAAATTGTACTTTTGAAGAATTTGACAATGATGCCATCTCATTGATTGCTGATGCATTGCTTTTAAAGTTTGTTTGTATAATGGTATTAGTTGCTGTGCAGCTATACTCACCAGGGTACGAATAGACGCTCTGTTTTTTGTTAAGGTCTGTTTTCCGTTTTTTTTTTTTTTTTTTAAGGGTTTTTTTTTTCATGGCATATTTACACCTGGCTATTTCATCCATTGTCTTTCTGAATTGTATCCTTATAAGATTTCTAGCGCATTCAGTCAAATGTGTCTCCAGTTGGCCAGATTAGTATCTAATAGATGTAATCGTGTGTTAATATGCAAATTAGCTCATTAAATTTGAACAACTTCTGTTCCTCCTTATTAGTTGTTTTATAAATAAGAAGCTTGCTGCATCAAAACATCATTTATTGTGCTGTTTTAATCTTGCTGGCAGTTTTAATTACATCATCTTTAAAACAAAGCAAATTTTAAATGCATCTTGGGTGCACTTACACTCTCTGTGTAATGTGATAGTTAATTTTAATGTGGATAATTTCTCCAGCTATAATCCGATGCTTAAGAATCGTCATCATCTCATCATCCATACCTCTTTATCCTGTATACAAGATCGCTGGGAGCCTAGAGCCTATCCCAGGTGACTTGGGGCACGAGGTGGCGTACACCCTGGACAGGGTACCAATTCATCGCAGGGCACACACACACACACACACACACACACACACACACACACACACTATGGACAATTTGGAAACAGTAATTAGCCTAATATGCCTGTTTTTGGTGTTCCGCAGGTGGGAATCGAACCCGGACCCTGAAGGTCATGGCGGCAGTGTTAACCACCACGTCACTGTACAACCGGCTTATGAATCATTTAATGATATTTACATTTAGGTTGAAACAACAAAAGGACATAACACGTTATTATTATATCCATATAAACACATTATATATCACAGCAAACATTTTGACAAGCAGTTGCATGCTGAAAGGTCAACGGCAACTATCTAAAGCTTAAAAAAAAACCTACCAGGATTAAATGTATCCTCAGAGATTAAATAAACAATTTGTGGTCAAGGATCCTGTCTCTATACACTAGAAGGACATGGAGATAAATCCATTAAGCAGACAACATCCAAGGGCATCTTAAATGAAGCAACTCGTCCTGCAAGCATTTCCATAGACAACAGTAATTATATGATAAGAATTCCTGATAATTTACCCATTGTCCCTAATGGTTAGCATCTATTAGTGTTGTACTGTGAATATAGGACTTTCTTTATTTAATCCTAAAAACTAGAAAATGTTTTCTTCCTATCGTCTTCACAGACAGTTGAAATCATAAAGCCATCTCAAAGCCGCAGGTCTCTTACAATGACAGACTTTAAATATGACATCTGAACAGCAGAAAATGACAGCAACCACACACACATGCACACATACGAGATACTCGGCTGATGGGATAATAGTAAGTTAAACAGTGCGATCCTCTTTGTGGGATACAGTTGCCATAGTAACTAAAGATGAACTGTCACTGCATAACTACAAAACTTTTTAACTTTTAGGCAGAGAACCTTTCATCTCTTTGGCACACATGAAAGTAATTATCCATTCAAATCTCATGAGCCATCTTTAGGAGCTCTTAAGCCTAATCCCTGTACCCTGCTTTGTGAGCCCTGTGACCCTACACAGGATAAGTGGTGCGTAATAATGAAGTTATTTTGATAATAAATATATTTTTGACATTGCGTTTTTAATATGTGCTTAAAACAATAAAAATGGATCTGACAAACATTATACACAAAAAAGTTGATCTGTTAATTTGATCTTCTGTGATTGTAGTGTTTGCTTGAACCATGACAACATAAGTCACACAACTTACAAGAATACTACAGCTGCTTTCAACAAAATCTCAATTTCCAGTATCTAAATATGTTTACCACATTATCCCGAAACTCAATTACACAACTGGATATGTTATGATCTAATGGTAGTTCAGACAAGGAAGCTATAAATTGGTGAAATGTGTCATTTTAAAGATAGAATTGCCTTTTCGGGAAAAAAAAAAAAAAAACACTGGCCCTCGTTTATTGAGTAGGTAAAACCAATTTATCCACCAATAATTCTTTGCTTTTAAACAAAAACAAAAAACTGAACATTCAGTTAGATTGGAGAAAAAAACGCAGTATCCAAGCAAGTTCCTGAGTTTGTAAGAATCCATGTATTAGGTAACTTTAATTAACAGGTTTTAATGCATATAACTTGAATGAGTTGCTTGCAAAGATGCGAACAACATGATCAATTACGTTGATTATGCATCAAGTTTCATGGATTGTGTTAATCCATCACCCTCAAAACCTCAACCTCATCTGAAGTGTGGTTTAAGAAACACCTAATAAAATGATGCTCTGCAGTCTGTGTCGATGTGAAACAGCTCACCGCAGCATGCATGCACACATGGATGCACACACACACACTCACAGCCAGACATCTTATAAGAAAACACCCCGGTTCTCTCAGTCTGACCTCAAAACAAAAACCAAGACAGAAGCCTGTATGAATTAGAGTTTAGTCTGAATGTTGGTCGGTGTCAGTGGTTAGGAGTCACTTTGTTTTTATCAACTGTGTTCAACAGAAGATTCTCCAGAGCAGTTGCCAACGGCTAGTCTGAAGTTAAACTTTGAAATGGTTGATACATTTATTTCATGTAAAAAAATAAGTAATAAATATGCAAGCCTTTGTGAGAGCCTTCAGTTACAGTATGAACCACTGGACAAAATCACTCACTTGTTTTTTTATATATACTGTGAAACCTTGGATTGCGAGTAACTTGGCCTGTGAGTGTTTTGCAAGACAAGAAATTTTTTCCTTCTTCTCTCGTCTCACACCAGCCGCGATTCTTTTCAAACTTACTGTAAAGTGCAGTTTCGGATGTCAAATGAATCATTAAAGTTTCTATTATTACTTATGGGGCACTTTTCTTTGATGTACGTGTGCTTTGATATACTGTACAAGCATGCTTCTGGAACTAATTATGCTCGCAATCCAAGGTTAAAATGTATATTCACTCTCTTCCCATATATGTGCCCCACATGGCTGTGTGGGGTATTTTTTTATTTGTAAAATAAATATTTTTTATTGAAAGGAAAAATCTATAATTTAGTTGATAAAATATTAATCATTAGGGGCAACCCTAAATGAGTTACTATAAGTTTATATATGGAATCTGCTGGCAAGCTGGAATTATATTTTTCTTGGTACTCGCCACTCAATCTTCATAGTCAAATTCACCTATGGTATTACCTGAATTTCTGTAACCCTGCTTTGTGACAATGTCCAGTAGTTAAAGGGCTAGAGATAAATAGAAAAGTAAGCAATAACATTAAATTGCATTGAACTCTGTTAATTTATAGGGTTTTTTATAAATCTGAATACTACTATTTATAAAGATATTACTTTTTTATGTACTAGAAAATTTTATGTTTACATTTTTTTTTTCATTTCAAAATTGTTATTAACTTTACAATCCCATGAGAAATGGAATCTGAGCACCACGACATTACGTGTGACTCGAATAAATCTGCTGCAAATCAATTCAACTGGCACATCCATTCCATTTCCCTTCCTAACTGAAACAGGAGTAGATCAATGCTCTTTTCTAAGCAGCATGGAAGAAGGGCAGCAGTGGTATATAATTATTGGGAATGCAATTACATGTTGGCATATATTTGAAGGCTGAGTAAAAAGGTGCCCCTTAAATAGATGGAGAAAGTTCATGCAAAAAAATAAAACACTGCCAGAGAGCTGGGACATATGATCTCCGGTGCCCCAGTGCACCATATAAGTTCCAGTAAATACTATATGAGTCCACACATTTGCTTTCGAAGAAAATTCAGGTAAATGTGGTTAGAATTGTACGAGAGAAAAAAACATCTAGGTATTAGTTTGTGATGTAAACCTTTTACTAACTTCATATTATAATTTAATGATCAATCATTAAATAGGGCACTTAAAAGTAAATCATTATAAATTAGTTGAAACCACCAATCCATTATTACTCATCTCTAAACCACATGGAAATGGATATACAGCATTAACGCTTTAGGTTCAGAGTTGAGTGCTCACTTTTAAAAGAAAGATGGACATCAGGACAGCAGGAAGATTCAAGTCTACTCAGAAATTAACCAGCCTAATGTCTGTCAAAATCCTAAAGGTTTTCTTACCTAAGAAGTTAGTTTTTACCTTACCTTTTTTAAAGAGTTTTTCTTGTCTCCCAAAAATGGGAATTTCACTGACTCACTCCTCTGAAGTCAAATTATTTTGTCAAAACCAAACTACCAATTGAATGTTGGTAACAAACTGGTAACAAATCCATCACCAACCACTGTGGAAGCCATCATGTGAAAAAGATTACAATCCACCTACAGAGCAGAGCATATAAAGCTGCACATCTCATAAGGGTCAGCACACACAGAATTCAGACCACCATTAAGAATCAGAAGCGTATGATGTTCAGTCACCAATGAAAGAGCAAGAAATTAAGAGGAATTGTTTGCTGTGTGTCAGGCCTGGAGGCATTAGTAGGCACACTGAGTAGAGCAGATGTACACTGAGTGGAGCACAACCTCAGATCTTCCTTGTTAATTCCTTAGAGGACCATACAAATGAAGAGGAAATTAAAGGAACAGACAACAGAAGAACCGCCTGAAAATCAATCAAAACTACTGTGTCATGATTGTGCTGGAAAGATGTCAACACCGCAGTTCCCAGTGTTTTTTATTCACCTAGACTGTGACACACTGCGATAGTCGAATTTATCCTGCCACAGTTTCATAATGAACTAAAATTTTATAAACTTTTATTTACTTTTCATATTAACATTTCTCTCAGTCAGTTGTGTACTTTGTGGGATGTCTAACATATTGCAGTGTTAGGATACCGTATAGATACCATAATACATGATTTTAGAGAATATATCTTATTAATGATATACATTTTTAAATATGATTACACAAATAAACATATTGTACCAGATAAAACCCAGTGTTAGTCATCACAGCAACATGCTGTTTAACAGCCCCTGCACATCACATGATACTAATGAACTCCACCTGTGACTTGTTGTGCCTCACTGAGTGTCCTATTTAGTTTAGGTTGTTATACCCAGCCAATACCTATACCACATTCTGGTTTATGTTTTTATGTTTCAATTTATTCAATGTGGATAAATAAACATCCTTGCATATGCCTCCACCTCTGCTCCAATTTAGTTTTATTTTTATTATTTTGTTTTACATAATTTCCTTATTTCAGGTTTTCAACAATAATCAATTAGTAATTTAGATAATAATTAAAAAATACCACCCATATGTATTTTTATTTATGGAAAATATTTTAATAGAGGGGATGTAAGGAGTTTTAAAGACTATATGAAGGAAATATTACTCTTGCTGTCACACCACGGCAATTTACACATAATTATTTTTTAATTCATTACCAAAGAGCAGACTGTAAATTAAACTGATTATGTTTAATAGTATGGAACATCCTTAGGAAACAAGACTTCAGGACAGAGTAGTTTTCAATTTCCTGTTTCTCAGTAACACAACAAGCAGCATGTTTTGTCTCATAAACTAAAGAGAGCGAGAGAGAGAATGTGCACAAAAGAGAGCCCAGCAAGGTACCGACTATATATAGAATGCTATGATACAAATGATAAGTGAAACTAACTCACATGTTAGGAAACATACAAACTGTTAAAACATTCTGACAATTGAGGTTAATTCCTTATTTGTTAAATATGAAGACATTTTTAGTCTGTTCACTCTTAGATGTAAATTATGTATTAAGTGCCAACCATACAAGTCCCTGTGAATGAGCTTTTACCATAGAAGCAATACCACTGTAGAACGACCTACCATATTGTACTGTACATGTTGTTGTTATTATTATAATGAACATGCATTCCTCAGTAAAAGAAAAATGATTGAAAGATCTGTGTGATAGGACACATGCTGCTGAAAATCCCAGCACCCCCTAATCCTTTCCTGTGTGTCTAATTGGTCTCCTCCCATAATCAATAATGTCAAGCTTTATGTAGTCCTGTTGTCCTACAATAGTGAGAAAAAAAAACATTTACAACATGTACACTCATGGCATCTTCAGCTCGTTCTTCTGAGGAAATAGGATCATACTTATTAAGAAGAATAGATCCAAAGGTAGAACTATTAACCATTCAAGAATATAGAAAATAAAATTGTCTTTACCATTAACAGGGTTTGACTCAATTGCCTATAGTGACAGTAACTTTGCCTTTATTTTTCCCCCTAACCGTATGCAGGGCGGGTGTCGCTTAACAAATGTTTCCTCTGAGACCCATGAAGCCAGACAACTGTATTTTTTAGAACTGAAGCTGAAGCTCTTTGGGGTACATGGCATCACAGACGCCAATGATTGTCTAGTGTCACTGTGATTGACAGGACAGACAGAATAATAGCACATTACCCAGAGGGTACAGCAAAGTTTGCTCCCGTTGACTACTGGCCACAGAAGCCCTTGACGTTGCTGGGATTTGAACTTGTGACAAAAAAGCAACCCCCATTTTAGCTTGGAATTTATTTTTTATCTTTTATCATTCATTATGATCAAACTCAAGTAAAAATATAGTTTTTCACCTAGTTTAATGTGCATTTTTGTTCCTACAAAGTCAAACATTTCAGGATTTATTTCAGATTCCCGTGACTTCTGCAACATTTGTTCTATTAGGTCACTTATGTTGATGTAGTATAATGGCCAATTCACTCTAAGTACTCTGTTTAAAGCTATGCCAAAAAAAAAATTGCTTTCCATGTGCCAAAACCCCTGAGCATGTCCTCAACTGTCACTACGAGTCTGATTTTTTTATTCTTCACACCTGAACTGCTAGTAGGGCAATCCTTAAAATATTAGAGAAACTTAACTTGCATATGTAAATCAAACAAAGAGAATGAACAAAATTCCTAGGTGTAGTTCTCATTCATTTAGTTACAGTGCCAGACTGTTCATTACATAGTATTAATGTAAATTACCTGCTTCTTGCCTGTATGTTAGTTTAATAGCCGACCTTCCTAATTGGTTTGTTAAATCACTAGTATGTCCTGTGTGGTGATCGGTCAGTGACACGTAGACTGTTCACGCTCGTGTTATTTCCGAAAGCTTCTACATCACCTATTATTTGGCTTCTCTCAGCGCGCGCGACTGCCTTCACTGCCACGCCCTCTCTTTCATTAAAGCAGCAAGCCTACGACAACTTATAATTACTGCGTTACAACCGATCAGACGTAAAACAGCAGGCTTGCACGTCTAAATTTACGGTCACTTATTTCTAAATTAAGGTTGATCAGTCTGGACAGACGTTTTAGCTGGCCAAAGATGTGCATAAGAAGAATATAATAAAAAAAAAAAAGAGAGAGAGAATAGACAGGCATGAGACATCATCTGTGTTATACATGGGAGGAAGGAAGGCTGTCTTTTGAATGTAGAATGGATCTGTCCAGGATGTGTGTGTGTGTGTGTTGGGGGTTGCTCCTGATTTATTAGATTATTGTCCGAAATGACGAATTCAAAGATAATCTGCTAGTTTCGATCTATTTCTTAGGTTGAATATAGTATTAGGGATTCTGACAGCAGTCAGATAAAGACCAGTAACAGCAGTAAATCCCAGTATAATCTCTGCTGTGCCGCACCGGCCTGGTGCCGAAAATCTCAGCGTCGGAATATACTGTTAGAATAAAACCTTAGCGCACATGCAGAAATCTGAAATCTAAGGACATTACACTGATTTGTCACCTCCCGATAGGAACACTGTATTAACCGACACTGATCACAATAAACACACGATTCACAGCAGCGCGCGGAGCAAAAAATAAACAAAAGATCTACCTTTATTTCCAGCAATAACGGTCGGATTTTCGTCCAGAAATCGAGCATGGAGGTTTCGGGACTGCAAATGTGCTCAGACACACACTGTCCTTCTGTTCGCTTTGGGCAGAGACAAAGCGGTCCGGGAGAGAGAGAGACAGAGAGAGAGAGAGAATAAGGGAGAGAGAGAGAGAGAGAGAGAGAGAGAATAAGGGAGAGAGAGAGAGGGCGAAAAACGGAAGAATAGCCGGTGAGCTGGATGAGGAGCGGCGCTGAAGGGGCGGGAGCGCGCACCAATAGCGGAAACACCTATAGAGGGAGCTTTGAATGGCGCTATAGTTTCTGTTTGTCCATCAATCAGACAGACAGGATAACAGCGTCCCGTATATTCTTAGATCCCTGCAAGCACATTACCAGGATCCCAGTATCTTGAGTCACCAATATACACATGCTCCTTTCCTTCCAGACTATGTAGCAAATTACCGCATATTACGCTACACAGGACCATGTCTTTCCTATTTCACAGTAAATATGATTAGCAAATGTATTCAATTTTAATATACTCATATCCATTATCTTTCTTTGTTAACAATATTTTAGGAACTAAGTAATGAAAACATCTTAAAAATCGTGGTCCTCCTGATGGGAGTCATGGCAGAGTTGTGCATGCACCAAATAATAAGGTGACATTATATATATATAATATATAATTTATATATAAAGTTGAAATTATACCCATTCTCTATGCCTATAATAGGCAGTACTTTGTTTTCAATCAGAAAGAGATATTTTTAGTGGAATTTATTGCTGTAAACAAAAAAGGGGTACATACCTAATTATTGCTTTTATGGCATCTAACCCTTATGGTCTACAATAAATTGGTCCACAGTAAAAAAATAAAAATAAATAAAATAAATAAAATAAAATTATATATATAAATTAAGTCTATATTTTAACTTCTTTAGGTCATGTAATTTACGTGAACATATCTGCATTGGCATCTGACCTATTTTGAAAAGTTGCCTTAATGAGCAAAAATCTTGGAATGGCTGCTTTTCTTTTTTTGACATGCTTGCATTTTGTTAACATTTCTACCATATAACAGGCTTATATGGTTAAACAACCTGTAACTATGTTTATTTTGTGTGTTTGTGTATACTATTTTGCTAGCGTGAGTGTGTTTGTGTGTGAAAGAAGGACATTGATTTCTTTCTGATTCTGAGCTGATTCACATGCCAGATTCACTTTCATATGCTAAAGATATCAGATGTTATTTATGGCATGCAGCTGTGAGGCTGGTTCATGTAAGTGGATCTGTGCGAAATATATTTCTCATTCCCACCACCCCAGAACACAAAGTCTTTTGAGGTTTGCCTTCTATGGACAGGTAACTAAATTCAAAGTTTGATTCTTCGACTTCTCTATAGTGCCAAAGGCACTCTTGAGATGTATGCGTATGGACCTGTTATCACTGTTGGTCAGAAAGAGAATACCTGAAGTTGTACAGAATAATTCTATTGAATTGTATGATTGAATTGAATAGTATTTGCATTTGTATTGTAGAGACTCAAACATACCATGAAGCGGGCCATTTGGGATACATCCACCCTTCTCACACGCATCACCAAACTTGGCTTCATGAGTTCATATGGGTAAGGAGGGCAACAACTGGCTAGAACAATGGCTCATCTTTTGGGCCCTCAAATTCCTTTTACCTTTTCTTATAGAATCACACATGTGGGTCTCACTGGACAACATTGTGAATGTTAAGTGCATCAGTCATCACACATTGCAAGAGAGCAACTCACTATAATGCTGCAGTGCATACAATGGCAAAAGAGAACAAATACTCAAAAGAGTAGAGTCTGCACCCAGAAGTAGTGTCCCAGATCTGTGAAAGGTTTGGCAAGGCATTCACTGATGCCACATTAACTTATTATTCACTGCGGTTCTCCTTTCCTGGCCAGCTTCATTGTCTAAATGTGTATGCAGTACACCACAACACTATGGATGGCATCTCCCTGGGGCTCATTACAATCTTTCTGAAAGGACCAAGGTGACTTTGTCCAAGAATGCATTTAGTCTGTAATGTCACATTAGAGGGAAAACATACTCTCATAGTTTCAAATCCTCTAACACAGGGTTATGGAAACCAGAGTATGTACAACGTTTTAGCTTCTATAGCATTTTTTATCAAATAATTGAGGAGACCCATGTTTGGGAAGGTTGGTGGGGAAAATTACATTCTCTGTTTTTTTCTTTTTTCTTTATCTGCAGGATTGGTAAGTCACTCTCCATTACATCTTCACTTCCAATTTTAAACATGACATGTGCTCCTTTCCCTCTGATTGACCCTGCAATGTGTTTTCTGCAACCACAGTTCAACTGCCTATATATGTGTTCAGCTTGCATATATTATTTTAATGTGCATCAAAGGAGACATGCGCTTGTCTGACAAGTGGTGTCTGCACTTATTACTGATGATATTAAACTTCCTCTCCTATTTAGAATAAAAAGACTGTTGTGTTGGATATTAAAATCCCCTCTTACAAGCAGCACTGCCCAAAGTACAGCATACAACACTCGTCTTTTTATTCTAAATACTGGAGTAGCAGTCTGACCTGCTGGTATTTATAACATTGACCAGAGCATTCACAAAGGAGGCTGCGAGACATTTCTCAGCTTGCTTCAAGTGCTTCAATTTCCTCAATACGGAGTTTGCGTCGAGAGACAAGTAGGCCTCATATTCATCGGTTATTTCATAGGGAATTTTCTTTCAAATATCGTGAATGCCTTGTCCTCCGGCCAGGTAGATGGAGCCTAGAATCAGCATTAGCATGATGAGGTGCTGTTTATCTTTGATCACCACTGCTCTGACTATTTCCACAGCCAACATGAGAATCAGTTTTGAATTGTCAATTTGTGAGCTGTTTACTCTGTAATGCAACAGATGTCCGTTGCAAATTGTTAGTTATTGAATAAATTAGATCAAAACAGTGAAAACATTCTGTCTGATGAAGACACTTGCTCTCTGGTAGTAAAAAAAAAAAAAATCCCTCCTTGTTTTTAACAAGGGTTCATCACTTCATCACTTTTGCATGCCACTAGATTTTGTAAATTATTCCTAATTTAATAAAAATGTATTTCTTTGTCCTCAAAAAGCCCCTTTAACACATCATTTTTTACAGCTTTCTTCTAGAGGACTTTGACAACACTGTAATTCAGTGTGTGACAGTATAGGGCTCAGCAATTAACACTGACAGCAGTGCAAAATATTTGTAAAAGTGTGCCACAGATCACAATTTGGCACACTAAAAACAGCAACGCCATATAAACACACAGACTGTAGCTTAGACTTCTATTGATTAATTCATTGACGTGAGTAAAGTAAACCATCAAGCCCATAAACTACGTCCTAAAATCTAAAATCTATATTAATTAAAGCAATATAATCAGGTAAATGATCTTCTTTCATCTTCATCTTTTAATGTACTCTATTAATTACCTATTTAAAAGAATGTAACAGTAATCTGCAGATATTGTGAACTACAACTGAGCTAGTCAGAATTTTTCGTCTGTATTTCAGATTTATTTATTTATTTATTTATTTTGCAGTAACAGGGATATAGAAAAATATTATTCTCTGCTTGGACTTTCTGCTGATTTTTATTTCAGGTAGATGGTTGTCATGCATGTTGTATGTGTTGTGTTCTTACTAACAGCTAGCGTTTGAAAAGCTGTTGTACTATATATGAGGTGCTTTGTATAAGCATAAAAACTTTTAATGATACAGTTACTGCTGGGTTACAGATAACATTTCCCTTTCTGTTATGTCTTTTTATGCTGTGTCCACACTTGATAATAATAATAAGAAGAAGAAGAATGACCTATCTGAGCTAGTAAAACTTAACTTGCACAATTTTATTTGCCAGTGTGTGTGTGTGTGCTATATGTGTGTGTTATCAATTATAGATTGATAATTGGAGCATGTTAGTAGAAATGAAAGACAGTTCTCACATAATTATCAGTTCTCCTTGACAGTTTGATGCATTAATTTGGAGGATTTTATCTACACTAAAACACAATGAAGGATCATTATATAAAGTTTTTCGATTTGTGTTTTTCTTGCACGATTAAGAGAAGTCAGTGCCTTGTCTCACAGAAATAATTTTGAAGAGCCGTCAATCTGTCTGCCCCAAACTATGGTGCTACTAGGTGAAATGACACTCCCAGGGGATCAAACTTCTGAATTTTTCCAAATTATTTCCTGTATGACCCCGTCAAAGTCTTTCAGATTGCTCTTGAATCTTGTCCAGTTACTCACACACTCACTCAATGTCTATACTGCTTAATCCTGTACGGGGTCATGGGGAGCCTGGAGCCCATCCCAGGCGAAGTGCTAGTCAGAAACAAAAGGCACACAAATACACACACACACACACACACTATGGGAGCACACACACACACACACTATGGGAGCACACTAATATATATATATATATATATATATATATATATATATATACACATAACATAAGCAAAAACTGCTACCATGCACAAAAGTGCAATAATTTCCCAAATGGTTGCTTTGAAAACCCTGAAATGATAGAATTTCAAAATGAACATGAGCCTAGTATTCATTCATCTGATTGTACTAATACCCTTCAGTAGATCTATTACACAACAAAATATCCCAATCTTAGTTCACTATCATGTCTTTTTAGTCCAATAACCAGGATTTATCAGCTGTTGACTGAATACACAAAGCTGTACAACTAGGCCCTTGTCCATAGCATAACACAGTAGAAAACATGATCAACAAAACCATTCAAAAAAAGCTCTTACGTACATGAGCTTTCGATAAAAATCATAAAGAACCTGGGTATTCACACTATTGCAATGCCATGGGAAAGTGGCCACATAATTCCAAACAAGAATGTAATACTTTTGGCTAGTGACCTAAAATACATTGATATCTCAGATCAGGTGTTCTTTCTGCATA
The DNA here is from genome assembly GCA_011419295.1 of Clarias macrocephalus. Lineage (NCBI taxonomy): Eukaryota > Metazoa > Chordata > Actinopteri > Siluriformes > Clariidae > Clarias > Clarias macrocephalus. Next base: position 325,795 of record JAAGKR010000059.1, read on the forward strand.
AGTACTGTCTGAATATCTATCTGACCTGAAAAATCATTTAATCTACAAATCATTCTCAATAATAGTTAATAACTGATACATATGACGAATTTAAATAAATAATCAAATAAATTAAATACCTGGTTACTATGTACAGTATAGAGTACCTGTACACATCAAAGCATTGCTTTAAAAAAGAATGTGGCACCTACTGTAGCTGGTTGTGCCCAGGATTCTACAATGGGATGAAAATTTTGTCTGCCATTCAATCTTCTTCCTAAAATATTAACATAACAGTATTTATTAAAGCATACCTTTGGAAAACATCAATAGAACATCCTTACATGCTGGGTTTTCAACTGAAGCTCTGATATAACTCTCAGTTTCATCCTTAGGCTGAAGCCTGGGTCTCTGTAGGCCTCTAAGGCATTATTCAAAATCCAATTTTTTCAACATGCATATTGGGATCAATTTTGAATCAGATTGCGGTCATGTAGACTGAACAGTAAAAAAAAAAATTTTAAAAAACACTGACTTTGTTTTTTGCAAATCTGGTTTGAACTACATCCAGAGATTCAAATTCAGAGATCTCAGTCTGGATGTTTTATACTTTAACTCAAAAGTAAGTCAAGTAAAATAGTAAGTAAAATGACTTGCAACTGCAAAACTTTTTTTTTTTTTTTACATGAAGTTCAGGTGCATACCGTGTGAGCCCATGAGTTTTAATGAATGATGTAAACTTTATAGGAATTCATACTAGAAATGTCATAGCAAGTTTAAATAGAGCTGAATTTGTAGCTTTATTTGTGCATTAGAAATGGATTATTGTTAGAGCCATAAAGTACATTTTTAATAAATCTCCATAGTATTTAACTTCATTATTACGTAGATGTAAATGTAACCTTTTGCATATTTGTGACTATTGGCTTACATAGAGGTCATAGGTCAATTTCATATGTTTATGGATAGCAACCGTTACGTGTTTGATTTATTAGAAGAAGGAAGGACTCGGTGTTAGACAGGCTTTTGAACGTTCTTTGAAACCATGTTTAACTTGAATCTTGAAATGGTGTAAATAGTTCTTAAGTTTAATTTGTTGAGTGTCTTGTATCCAGACAAACGAAGATTAAACTGATACACTACAGGTTTTGTGGTTTTACGCGTCAAATCCTTGTGCCAGTCCTTATGGAAATGGCGAAGAACAGGAAAACATAGATCGCCATTACAACTAAGTCAAAAGACTTCTCACATTGACTTGGAGCTAATGCGAAGTGGAAACTGGATTACTAATTTTGATGCTACACTTGTCATCAAACAAGACTTAAGTATTATGGACATGGCAAGATAAGCGAAACGAGAGAGGTGCTCGTGCGGAATTATCGCGACGGATGAAAGTGGAAGTAGGTCAGAACAGCGACTTCCTGTGATATTCTGGTCATTTAAGGATATTTAAACTTGTCTCTGCAGTTTCAAATATTGTCCATTAGTGAAAGTAATACTATTGCCAGCGCAGTTTGCAAAGTCATTGTTCCGAATCCATTGTTGAATCATGGATGACGCAACCGCTGACTCGGATAAGAGTGACCAAAAGAAGGCGGTCAAGTATGCGCACAAAGCGCTAGAGGAGCGTCGGGACAGGCTCATTAATTTGAGAAGGTCAAGAATGGCTCAAATTACCATTCACATGAAAATGATTGATAAACTCAAAGAAGATGATAAAAATGTTGAAGAAGTAGAACAGCAAACGCTTCCAAGGCTTACCAAGTTGTATCAGGAATTCATCAAATTAAACGACAGCATTCAGGAGTTGTTTCTAGATGAAGAAAGGGAGGTTGATCAGCAAGTCTGGTTTGAACCCAAGTCATCAAAAATAAGTGACTTCATTATTGCCACAGAACAGTGGATTGAAACTGTAAAGGATAATAACGCAGCAAAGGATGAGGACATTGATCCAGGTGACAGTGTTTCTGAGGTTGCTTCGGCAGCGAGGGAAAAAAAGAGCAGAGCAAGTCAGCAGGACATTCTGTAGCATCTTCAGCCAGCACATCAAGTTCAGTTCTACGGATGAAGGAAGAAGCAGAGAAAGCTGCACTTTTGGCCAAAGCTGCTGCCTTAAAAAAGAAGCAAGCCTTGCAAACTAAATTGGAGGAATTAGAGCTACAAACAGCAATTGCAATTTCTGATGCAAAGCTCAAAGTTTATGGTGTACATGACAATTTTGTGGAACCAAAGCACCCAGTAGGTCAGATAAATCTGGGACTAAACGAAAATCCTGATGATGGAGTCTCTGATGTTCAATCTGTAACCAGACGAAAGCAAAAGCCTACAGCCGTGCATGCCATTCAGAATACTGCTATATCTGAAGATTCAGACCACAGCTTGTTCCAAATAATGAAAAGGCTAAATGAAATCACAGAAATGATGGTGAAGCAACGAAATTTATCTCAGCTTCCACAAAGAGATGTCCCAGTTTTCAAGGGTGATCCCATTAACTTTAAATCGTTCCTACGAGCCTTTGACAATGCTATTGACAATAAAACTGAGAATGTTAAAGACAAGCTGTTCTATTTGGAGCAATATACCAGCGGTGAACCACAAGACCTGGTTAAGAGTTGTGGACATATGAGTGCAGAAAGTGGATACAAAGAAGCTAGAAGACTACTGCAACATCATTATGGTGATGAACTTAAAATTGCTTCAGCGTACATTGAAAAGGCATTGAATTGGCCTCAGATTAAGTCAGAAGATGGTAAGATTCTGAACGCATATGGTCTTTTCTTGACTGGATGCCTTAACACTATGCAGGATGTGAATTACATGGCTGAAATGGACAACCCTACTAATATGAGAGTCGTCATCTCCAAACTCCCATACAAGAAGAGAGAGCGTTGGAGAGATGTTGCATATGACATTCATGAATGGTCTGGCAGAAGAGCCAGGTTTTCAGACATGGTGGATTATATTGATCGTCAAGCCAAAGTAAAAAAGCCGTTGTTGCAGCAAAGATGGACAGAATGTTAAGACAAGAGCTTCAACTGCAACTCGAAGACTAGTTTTGGACCGATAGCCTCACAGTGCTTCAATGCATTGAAAACGAAGCCTCACGGTTTAAAATGTTTGTTGCCAATAGAATTTCATTTATTCGAGAAGCTTCAGAGCCCTTCCAGTGGAAATATGTTAGTACCTTGTTAAACCCAGCAGATATAGCTTCCAGAGGGATCAAAGTCGAAAAATTCCTGAAAAAAGAAAGTTGGTTGAAAGGTCCAGAATTTCTTTGCAAAAACAAAAGTGAATGGCCAGTGCGACCAGATCAGGCAGGTGGTAAAGTGGAGCTAGAATTGAAGAAATCAGCTGCAGTAAACTGTGTCGTGGCTACTGGAAAAGAGAAACCTCTGGATAAACTGATTGAGTATTACTCAGAATGGTTCAAATTAAAAAATGTAGATAATACGGCTCCAAGGAATTCTTGGATTATGGGAAGAATTCTCAAGACCCTACCAGATGCTTCTGGTATTGTTCGACGTGCTTGTGTTCAGACCAAAACCGGTCAGCTGGAAAGACCAATAACAAAACTCCGCTTATTGCAAGAAACAGAAGAAACTTAAGACTTTACATAAAGACTGTAATTCATGGAAACTGTGGTCTTTCAAATGATGGTTTGAGGGATAGAAAGTAATTATTAAGGCTCCATTTGAGTTTGAAGAAAGGTAATTGTTATGCTCCAAGCATAGACAATTAGGGGCCGGAGTGTTAGAGCATAAAGTACATTTTTAATAAATCTCCATAGTATTTAACTTCATTACTACGTAGATGTAAATGTAACCTTTTGCATATTTGTGACTATTGGCTAACGTAGAGGTCATAGGTCAATTTCATATGTTTACGGTAGCAACCGTTACATGTTTGATTTATTAGAAGAAGGAAGGACTCGGTGTTAGACAGTCTTTTGAACGTTCTTTGAAACCATGTTTAATTTGAAGCTTGAAAAGGTGTAAATAGTTCTTAAGTTTAATTTGTTGAGTGTCTTGTATCCAGACAAACGAAGATTAAACTGGTACACTACAGGTTTTGTGGTTTTACGCGTCAAAACCTTGTGCCAGTCCTTATGGAAATGGCGAAGAACAGGAAAACATAGATCGCCATTACAATTATGTTATCTTAAATGTTGTTATGTAAAAAAAAATCTATTGTTAAAACGCCATGCACATTGGCAGAGGATATCAAGTGCTGCAAAATGTTTCTGCTCCGTCAACACTAGTGATGATTTTAATGTTTCCCACGCTAGGGTTAAATAGGTCATAATTCAATGAAGAAACAAACTGTTGCAGTCCAACCTTTGTCTATTGACACACATGCTCTCTCTCTCTCGCTCTCTTTCATACACACAAACACAAACACACAAAATCAAACCAAGGACTAAATTGGGGGGCTTTAAGACACCAATGTTTTCTGCTGCACTGCACTGTGCACTTCTCTATTCGACCGCTTTTCAATGAAGTGAAAATTATTTATTGGATTTGGTGGGGAAAAAAATAACAAATCAGTGCTCTTTGAAAGGTCATTTAGCTGGATGCTACATAGCTTTAGCTCTAATTTAGACATTTTGTTGGCAAAGGGAGGACTTTTTTTGACAGGAAACATTAACTGCGGCAATCCTGACAACTGGGTGCAAATGTTTTGCTCTTTAGAGTCTATCCTTTCCTGGGCCATATAAACCAACAAGCTCCTTTTGGGTTTAGCAAATGTTTTTGGCAAAAAAGAAATACTACCACCTTGTGTAGTGTAGTGTAGTGGTTAGCACTGTCGCCTTGCAACTCCAGGGTCCGGGTTTGATCCCCGGCCAGGCTCGATTCCCGTCTCTGTGTGCATGGAGTTTGCATGTTCTCCCCGTGCTTGGTGGGTTTCCTTCGGGTACTCCGGTTTCTTTCCACACTCCAAAGACATGTAGGTTAGGCTAATTGGCATTCCCAAATTGCCCGTAGTGTGTGAATGAGTGTGTGTATATCTGTGTGCCCTGCGATGGATTGGCACTCTGTCCAGGGTATATCCTGCCTTGTGCCCTAAGTCTCCTGGGATAGGCTCCAGACTCCCCGTGACCCTGAATACAGGATCAAGCGGTAATGACGGTGAGTGAGTGAGTAAGAGTGATAACTAAATGAATGATCCACAGTTGTTTATAGCACATAGCCTACATAACAGGAATAAAAAAATATTGTAATCATGTATCATGCATTATTTCTGTATCATTACTTTTGTTGGAAAAATAATTTATACTAAAATCCAGAACAAACCAATTCTTCCATAGCAATACAACTTTTAGAATTTCTGTTACTTGTTAATATCACATTACTTAAAAATGATTAATTTTGAATGTATGATTAATCTTCTTAGTGAACAGCTATTATAGAGAGTTGTGAAAGAACAGTATCAGTCTTAGTCCATGGGATTAATATTAAGTTATTAATAAATTTAATTGTACATTTTTACATCTATTTTTCTTTGTACTTTCCCTGCATTAACAGTTATTATTATTATTATACAGTAAGTCCCCTACAAGAACATTTTCCATTCTGAGAGCTTGTTCGAAAGTCCAATTTGTTCGTAAACCACAAAAGTAGCACCATCAACCACCTCCATAGGCCAGAGGTGAAGTACTGTAGTCACTAGATATCCACTGTTTAAATAAGACGTTAAGGACAGAAATATAGAGGCCTTACCACAATATCCATATCGCACATTGGCAGATTTGAGACGACAGATTGTAATTTTCAAATAAATACATTGACTCCATAAATAACAGTCTGTGACTCCTTTAGGTTTTAGGTTTAGGTTTTAATCTCCATACTGTCCCAACTTTTTTATAAATGGGGTTTTAGATTTCTTACACAAAATGTGAAATATGATTACCAATTGTAGCTCATGACAATTTCAAAATATTAGAATATTTTATTATGAGTAAATTCCTATTCATACTGTTTATCTTTCAGTTGTGGCAGAAGAAGATCATTGATACCTTCCACAAAGTAAATAAGCTACAGAAGAGCTGTATTAAAGCATATTCATGGGAGGATTATTTGAAGGGAAAAGTTTGGTAAGAAAAGGTGCACATTGATGTTTAATGTGAAGTTTCCACAGTTGGTGATGATTTGGGGTGCCATGTCATCACCTGGTGTTGGTCCCTTGTGTTATATCAAGTCCTAAGGCAATGCAGCCATGTCCCCGGAGATTGTAGAGCACTTTATGCTTCCATCTGTTGACAAGCATTACGGAGATGCAGATATTCTTTTCCATCAAGACTTAGCACCCACAGTGGAAAAATTACCACTAACTTGTTTGCGGACCATGATATTACTATTCTTGATTGGCCAGTCAACTCATCAAATGTATAGAGATTAAATGGGATATTGTTAAGAGGATAATAAGAAACATCCAACTCAACAATACAGTCAAGCTAAAGGCTGCTATCAAAGCAGCCTGGTCTTCAATAATGCCTCAGAAGTGCCTCATTGATGCAATAATTTGTGCTAAAAGATCCCAGACCAAGGACTGAGTGCATAAATGATCTTTTTTTTTTTTTCAGATTTTAAGTATTGTATATGCATATTGTGTTCATGAAGACCAGGTTGCTTTGATATCAGCCTTAAGCTCATCTGTATTGTTGGGT
>JAAGKR010000059.1:332457-357677 GCA_011419295.1 Clarias macrocephalus
TAGATATATATATATATATATATATATATATATATATATATATATATATATATATATATATATATATATATATATATATATTATTTAGATGATTACCAATTGTAGCTCATGACAATTTCAAAATATTAGAATATTTTATTATGAGTAAATTCCTATTCATACATTATAAATACTGTTTATCTTTCAGTTGTGGCAGAAGATGATCATTGATACCTTCCACAAAGTAAATAAGCTACAGAAGAGCTGTATTAAAGCATATTCATGGGAGGATTATTTGAAGGGAAAAGTTTGGTAAGAAAAGGTGCACATTGATGTTTAATGTGAAGTTTCCACAGTTGGTGATGATTTGGGGTGCCATGTCATCGCCTGGTGTTGGTCCCTTGTGTCATATCAAGTCCTAAGGCAATGCAGCCATGTCCCCGGAGATTGTAGAGCACTTTATGCTTCCAACTGTTGACAAGCATTACGGAGATGCAGATATTCTTTTCCATCAAGACTTAGCACCCACAGTGGAAAAATTACCACTAACTTGCTTGCGGACCATGATATTACTATTCTTGATTGGCCAGTCAACTTATCAAACGTATAGAGATTAAATGGGATATTGTTAAGAGGATAATAAGAAACATCCAACTCAACAATATAGTCAAGCTAAAGGCTGCTATCAAAGCAGCCTGGTCTTCAATAATGCCTCAGAAGTGCCTCATTGATGCAATAATTTGTGCTAAAAGATCCCAGACCAAGGACTGAGTGCATAAATGATCTTTTTTTTTTTCAGATTTTAAGTATTGTATATGCATATTGTGTTCATGAAGACCAGGTTGCTTTGATATCAGCCTTAAGCTCATCTGTATTGTTGGGTCAGGTGTTTCTCATCTTCCTCTTGACAATATCCCATTTACGAAATATAAATGCAAGATAATTGCAATATAAAGTTAAAATGCAATAAAAAAAACTGTGATAATAAATTTGCAATTAACACCTCAAGAAAAAGTACAATTACAAAATTGAAAGAAGTGCAATAGTCCTGTATCTGGACATGATGTTTAAACATGGAATATTACATTATAGTACTAGATAATGTTTATTATAGTCTGACAGCTTCCTTCTACTATTTTCTTTTCTTTCCTTTTCTTTTTTTTAAATCACTGACTTAGAGATGCTTATGCACAAAAGAAATTCAATGCAACCATATGCACATACTGTTGGCAAATGTACAAATGGCAAATAAAATCTCTTGAATGCTGAATCCAAGTTGGCAATCAAGCACTTTAATATGATGTTCAGCAAACCAGTTAGTGGTAGTTTTGGCACTGTGTGTTTTATTTAGGTCCTGCTGGAAAAGGAAATTGGCATTTCCATAAAGTTTGTCGGAAGCATGACATGCTATAAAATCTCCTGGCCTTCCAATGGATAAGTACTGCAGTGATTAATATGGTTCAGCTGGCAACAGGTTATATTAACCCTAAATGATGCAGTGAATAGCTTCTTATTTCTTAAACAGCCATGTCACAAGACATATCCTGTAGTTGTGGCAAAGCTGTTACTCAGATTATTGGCCTGTATCAAGAAAACAACTACTAAAACCTCATTATCACTTAAATCAAATCATTAAACAACAGTCCAACTGAAAAGCTATGTTTAATAGTGAAAGTAAGAGCATTTCCACATGCACGATGTAAAGAGAACGTAAGGGATTGGAACTAAACAGCTGTGTAGCCTTAAGAAAACCACTTTTCTTAACACATCAGTGAGGCTAATCAGGAAAAGGCTTTAATTTTCTAGGAAGAACTGGACTGTGGAGCATTGGAAAAAGGTCATGTGGTCTGATGAGTCCAGATTTACCCTGTTCCAGAGTGATGGGTACATCAGGGTGGAATATACTGTAGGTGGATGAAGTGATGCATCCATCATGCCTAGTGCCTACCATACAAGCCTGTGAGAGCGGGTGTTATGAATTTGGGCTTGCGTCTGTCTATCGGGTCTAGGTTCAACAACGTTAAGTTAGTTGGCTACCTGAATATATTAATTGACTAGGTTTTCCATAATTTTCTTTTCCCTTCACTGATGGCACAGGCATATTCCACAAGGACAATGTCAGGATTCACTGGGCTCAGTTTGTAAAAGGGTGATTATGAGACAAATGTCATGAGGCACCTTAATCCTTTGAGAATCTTTGGAAGACTCAGCAGTTCCACCCTCCCATCATCAATACAAGATTTTGGAGAAAAACTAATGGGCCTCTGGAAATAAAATAAATGTTGTGACATTGCATTGGCTAATCAAAATTATGCCATGGTCATAAAAAAAAGCAAAAGGTGGCCCAATGAAATATTAATGTGTGTGACTTGTTCTTGGCCAGGCAGTGTGTATGTGTGTACCGTAGTATTACAGTATGTAAAAGTTTTAGGCAGGTGTAAAGAAATGCTATAAAGTATGAATGCTTTAAAAACATTAAAATACATCAAAATATGTCTTTTAATAGTTTATTTTTTATCAATTTATTAAATATAAAGCGAGTGAACTTAAAATCTTCTAAATCAAAGCAATGTTTTGTGTCTAACCTTTGGCTTCAAACCAACATTAATCCCTACAGTTGCAAACGTACACAAAGTTGGGGGTTTTGTAGTGTCAGAGTCATTAACTGAAACAGAAACAGTTGTGTATGAGACTTAAAATTGGCAAACAGCCAAAGTCTGATACTAAGGTGAGGTTGTGAAAGACAGTTTTATGTCATAGGTCACACACCATGGTAAGACTGAGCACAGCAACAAGACACAAGGTGCATCAACAAGGTCTCCTCCAGGCAACAATTTCAAAGCAGTCTGGGGTTTCAAGATGGGCCGTTCAAGCAATTTTGAAAAAGCACAATAAAACATGCAAGTTTGAGGAACATAGACGCAATGGTCAGCCAAGGAAACTTATTGCACCAGATGAAAGACAATCATGCTTACTTTCCCCCCCAAGTCGGAAGATGTCCAGCAGTGCCTTCAGTAAAGAACTGGCATAAACCAGTGGGACCCAGGTATACTCATCTACTGTCTTGTGAAGTCTGGCCAAAAGTGTTCTCCATGTAGAAACTGCAGAACAAAAGCCATACCTACAGTATGATATGGGAACAATTCTCAACTATGCAGAAAAACATAGGAACTGAGATGCAGGAAAATGGCAGCAGGTGCTTTGGACTGATGAGTTAAAATTTTAAATATTTGACTGTAGCTGTTTACCGAAGGGCTGGAGAGCTGTTGATTTACTTTTCATTTTGTTGAACTTGCATGGGACTGACTTGCAGGCTGATGAACAGAATTCAACATGTTACAAAGGGATTTAAGATTTTAAAAGCTTAGAAATCAAAGGACACAATGCAGATTAATGAACTTTCCCGACATGGAAGTGGCAGATGTGATAAGCAGATTCGAGAGTCACTTGCTTCCCAGTGGGGATCAGTACGGAGAGCCCACAGAGCCAACAGTGGTACTACCACACAGAAGAGAAGGTTACCATGACAAGTCAGAAATGGATGCAAATGCAGTTTACTTTTTTTTTTATTCAAGAGACTGGCATAAGATCAAAAACATGAAGCAAAAACCATAAACAGAAACGAGCAAGAAGCCAATAGTATAAGGCCATATGCAAATCCAGACACCAGAGAGCAAGGCAGGATATCACTGCATTATCATGATGAAAACTACCATCCCCCAAACTCCTGTCTCCCTGCCAATCACACTGCCAATTCAACAAAAGACTTCATCGGGGGAAAAAAATTAATAACTGGCCAAGTAAATCACCAGACCTTACCCTAATTGAGCATGTACCTGAAAGGAGCTGTGGTACAAGCCTATAAAGGCATCACAGGAGAAGAATGTGAAAATTTGGTGATATCAGTAGTTTGATGCTGTTGTTGCAAGCAAAGGATATGCAAACAAATACTGTGTTACTTACTATCTCTTTCTATCTCTACTTTTGCTCACCTAAGAAGTGGTACCAAAGGGTCATGCTTTAAGTTGTTTACCAAATGTAGTTATGAATACCATGAAATGAAAGGTGACATTCTGATTCATCTTCCTATATTCATCTTTGATCTCCATCCCAAATGTCTTCAGTTCATAGCAAAAACAAAAGAATTGACCTTGCCTTTAGAATACTTTTGGTGGAGAATTTTTACAGTCTATTGCAGGCAGTAACAGCTGAAAACAACAAAATCACTTTATATGTTATTTCCTAACGCAGGAAGATTAAATTCTCAGCCCGTGAATCAGGTATCAACATGGGCCTAGCAAGTACATGCTTTTAAAGGACAAAAATGTACTGTACATGCTGTGTTTATAGGATTCGGAGATGACATGAATGAAGCACCCAATATTGGTATTGGTCTGAGAGTATAGGAGAGTAGACTCTATGACAATAGCAAATATTTAAATGAAATAAAAAAATAAAAATAAAAATTCTGTGGCTAAATCCTACACATCCCAAGATAATTTTTCACCCTTAATGTTATATAGCATTTCAAAAATATCAAATTAAGTAAAAAATGTAAAGGAACCTTCAATAACTTCTTTGCACAAATATCCACTTAACTAATACTAATTCTAAATTTGATACCATTCACTTACAATATAGCACTTTGGCCACAGAGTCCACCATGTCCAACTGAAAAGAGATCTCCTATACACAGTCCTCTTCCAGTCATTTTATAGGCTTTGGCAGAATTTAGATTTGGGTTCTGACTGGACCTTTTTAGAAGAAAAATTTTGAACTTTTGAAGCCATTTCTGTGTTGACTTTGATTTGTACTTTGGCAAGCTGCTAGAGGGCGAAACTGTTCTTTATCTTTAGCTGTCTTAGAGACACCTGCAGGTTTTGTGCAGAATAAAGTTGGTATTTGGAGTGATCCATGATTCCCTCTATCTTCACTATAGCCACAGTACCAGCTGAAAAAAGCAGCCCTGTAGCATGAAAATCCAAAGAATAAAAAATAAAACAATGAACATGAATACAGTAAAAGAATAGTAATAGTACAGTGGCTGTGAGTAAAATGACAATGGTTGGGATATGGGATATGCTGCAAATGACTCTGGGCGGCATGATGGCACAGCTTCAGGGTCTGTTCCTGTTCCCAGGTCTACATGGTCTCCCAATTAGACAGAATAGATATTCATATTTTTCTCTTCTCATTAGGACAGGTACCAATCAAGGAGAATGCAAGCTGGAACATGCTTTCTCCAAAGCCAAACACAGGACCTTTCCAAGCTGCTCATGCTATAAGAGACATTCAAGACAAATCAAGACTTGTGATGTAATTTCTCATAAAGGAAGGCATAAAACCGATTTATAGAAAACTTCACAGTACTCTTATCTGTTCAAAAACATTTGAATGATGCAAACATTTTAAAGACGACCGTACATCTGTGAATGATGATCACAATCAAGGTGGCGCAGAGCCATTGCAGTCGTTCCAGTGAACATTCAACAAGTGGAATCCTGATCCATGAAAATCGATGCACAACTTGTCACCAACAAGCTGGGAGTTATTGTCACATCCTTGCCACATCCTGACCTCGCTCCAAGGGATATCCACATGTTTGTGCCATTAAAGGAGTTCCTGGGAGGCCAGCGTTTCAGACGTGAAGCAGGGAGTCCGATCATGGCTCTGTCGTACTGATAAAACTTTCAACCAGTATTCAAATACTAATGAATGCTAGCTAGTACATTTGTGTAGCAGGAACTATAGAGAGAAATTAAGGTGTTTTTACTCTCATAACTGTGTTCTGTTATTCCGCACACTGAAAAAGTCCTGATTTGACTTCAACGCCCCTTGTACTTCATAGAGCAATGGAATACGTTTGGAAGATGACCTTTCCTGGTGTATGATTGACAGAGAATGTAATTCCATCTTTCCCACCAGAGAGCACAGCTAATTATGCATTTTGGACTCCCCGCCATGAATGACTGTGAAATCACTGGCATTCTTTGCCTATATAAAAACATTAATTATAGCCTTACAAAGACTTCTGATTGTAGTTAAGTAGTTGGTGATGCTAGCTTTCTATAGCCATGGTGATATTCTGAATGGCCAAGCAATGTCAACACAGTGTCACAATATGTCTGTACACAAATATGTCATGTTGGTACTACCAGCATTGCCTCTTGAAAGTATTTGCAGGTTCAGTGTCCTACATCCTCAATATTTCCTTAACAGTCATGATTCAGATTGTAGCACTGCTGCATTAGTTCAACACTTTAGGAATTGTAGCACTATATGATTGGCATGGGGGCCATGATAGCAGCAAATCAAGTTATAGTACCTTTTCATTTTATAGAAATTTTAAGGGATTTCCATTCAACAAATAGTGACATTTTATAGTAGGTGCACTAAAAGACCATCAGGCTTAGATACCCTATTTATGACAGTTTGATCTCCATAGTTATGCTTATTGAAAGTTGACTTCTGGCAAGTTAGCTGGTGGGTTGTTGCACTCTTAAAATGCAAATAACAGAAAACAAAGATACTAATGTATCATTAGACTGATGGCACAGCAGTGACGTGGCTAGCATTGCCACCTAAGAGCTTCAAGGTATAGATTACTAAAGATGAATTAATGGATTAATGAAATCTGGACAGGCCAATAGCAACTTCTAAATCACCTAATGAAGTTAAATGTATCGTTCTCTATATAATCTATCTTTTTTTCATAACTCCAGGACCTTGCAAAGAGTAAAATATTTAGTGCATGAGAAAATTTTTATTGGTTTTGGATTCATTTGGCTTTTAAGTTGTGACAGTGCTGGTATCCCTGCTCGTTGAATTAAGCGTTTTAAGAGTTTCAGTGTGCTTTCTCATTCAAATATACGGTGCCTTTGGCTTAAAGATTTTTCATGTATAGTATGACACTATATTTACACCAAATTTGTATTATTCAAGTGTTCTTTTTTTATCTACAGGAAAAAAAATGCATCAATGCCCTGCTTTTCCCCTTTAAGAGACAGAGAGTTTCATCAAATTATAATTAAATGATCATATTTACTCATACAGGTGAAACTCGAAAAACTAGAATATTGTGCAAAAGTTCATTTATTTCAGTAATGCAACTTAAAATTGAAACTAATATATGAGATAGACTCATTACATGCAAAGCAAGATAGTCCAAGCCGTGATTTGTCATAATTGAGATGATTATGACGTACAGCTCATGAAAACCCCAAATCCACAATCTCAGAAAATTAGAATATTAAATGCAACCAATAAAACAAGGATTGTACATAGAACAATAACGGACCTCTGAAAAGTATAAGTATGCATACCTGTACTCAGTACTTGGTTTGGGCCCCTTTTGCAGCAATTATAGCCTCAATGCGGCATGGCATGGAAGCTATCAGCCTGTGGCACTGCTGAGGTGTTATGGAAGACCAGGATGCTTCAATAGCGGCCTTCAGCTCTTCTGCATTGTTCGGTCTCATGTCTCTCATCTTTCTCTTGGCAATGCCCCATAGATTCTCTATGGGGTTCAGGTCAGGCGAGTTTGCTGGCCAATCAAGCACAGTAATCCCACGGTCATTGAACCAGGTTTTGATGTTTTTGGCAGTGTGGGCAGGTGCCAAGTCCTGCTGGAAAATGAAGTCAGCATCCCCATAAAGCTCATCTGCGGAAGGAAGCATGAAGTGCTTCAAAATCTCCTGGTAGACGGCTGCGTTGACCCTGGACTTAATAAAATTACTCTGAGCGGCAGTGTACCAACACCAGCAGATGACATGGCTTCCCAAATCAACACAGACTGTGGAAACTTCACACTGGACTTCAAGCATCTTGCAGTGTGTGCCTCTTCATTCTTCCTCCAGACTCTGGGTCCTTGGTTTCCAAGTAAGATGCGAAAGTTACTCTCATCAGAAAAGAGGACTTTGGACAACTGAGCAACAGACCAGTTCTGCCGGCTTGACAAGAGGATTACAACATTTGAAGCCAAGGTCCAGGATCCATCTGTGTGTAGTGGCTCTTGATGCACTGACTCCAGCCTCGGTCCACTCCTTGTGAAAGTCCCCAACATTTTTGTTTTTGAATGGCCTTTTCCTGACAATCCTCTCCAGGCTGCAGTCATCCTTTTTCTTCCACACATTACCTTTTGAGGTTTTCCCTCCTTATGGAGGATGTCAATGATGGTTTTATGCACAACTGTCAGGTCATCAGTCTTTCCCATGATTGTGCCTCCTACTGAACCAGACATAGAGACAATTTAAAGGCTTAGGAACCCTTTGCAGGTGTTATGGCTTAATTAGCTGATTTAGAGTGGGACACTTTGAGCCTAGAATATTGAACCTTTTCACAATATTCTAATTTTCTGAGATTGTGGATTTGGGGTTTTCGTGAGCTGTAAGCCATAATCATCTCAATTATGACAAATCATGGCTTGAACTATCTTGCTTTGCATGTAATGAGTCTATCTCATATATTAGTTTCACCCTTTAAGTTGCATTACTGGAATAAATGAACTTTTGCATGATATTCTATTTTTTTCGCGTTTCACATGTACATAGACAGTGCCTTGTGAAGCAAAAGTCATAATTGATTTGTTCATTATTTACAGACATTTCTACATCACTGAAATTTAACGGAACGAAACAATAAACCACAATTTCTGAACAAAAAAAAAAAAAAAAATTTTAATTGCATTAGCATCCATGAATTACTGGCATCGCCATTTTTGCATTTCCTGGGGTATACATACAGTATAGTGTTTTATGTAAAAAGTTATTTTGTCATTAATCAACTAAGTGAGAGAAGAACTTACAAGACATAAAGTACAGTATGTGACATTCATACACAGTTTTTTAAAAAATCATTAAGAAAAAAAGGACACGTAAGTGCAATATATTTCCAGGGAATGGTCCAACCATACATAAATTGGCTGTTGATGATTTTTTTATTATTTAATAATCATTATTATAGCATAAAAACACCTACTGTGCCCTGCGATGGATTGGCACGGTTTCCAGCGTGTACCCTGCCTCGGGCCTTAAGTCTCCTGGGATAGGTCCCAGGCCCCCTGCAACCCTGAATACAGGCTAAAGCGGTATAGACAATGACAATGATAAAACCACCTACTTTTTGATGAAGTAGTATGCTCTGGCCCCATCCCAATGCGATGTGGCGACAGAGCTTACAGCAGGTTATGGTCGCTGAACCGCTGGATGTCCAGGTGGTGCTCCAAAAATAATGTGGCCTTTATAGACATAGGCTTTTGAGGGCAAGGCTGGCCTGTTAGGGCGGGACAGTGTCCATCCCACTCAGGAAGGTGCTACTCTGATTTCTTGTAGTATAGCGCATATTCTCCGAAGAGGCCTAGTTAATCGGTGACTACCCAGAGCCCAGGCCAGGGAGCAGACAAACAGCTAGCTGCATAGAGCCATCACTCAGGGTTCACTATATTGAGACTGTGTCTGTTCCCTGAGCTAAACAAAAACAAAAGAAAGACTCAGAAAGTCTGTTTTAGTAATTTAATTAATATAGAGACCAAAAATTCAAAACACACTGAATACACAGCCAGCATCTCTGATCTGAAGCTAGGACTGTTAAATATTGGATCTCTCGCATCTAAAGCAGTTATTGTCAATGAAACTATCACAGATCACGAGTTTGATATATTATGTTTAACAGAAATCTGGATTAAAGAGAACGAGTATGTAGCTCTTAATGAAGTTAGTCCTCCTGGATACAGCTACATACTCCAGCCTTGGCTAACTGGTAGAGGAGGAGGCGTCGCAGTTATTTATTATTAAACGATAATCTGACTATCGTACAAAAACATGGACACAAATTTAATGCATTTGAAGTAGTAACATAAAAAGTGTAGCTACAAATATGAATTCTGCTCAGTCAATCCCACTAATACTCTGAATTTCTCTGTGAATTTGCAGATTTTCTCTCAAATCTGGTCGTTTCTGTAGACAAAGTGTTAATTGCTGAAGATTTTAATATTCACTTTGAGAAACCAGAAGACCCTCTGAGAACAGAATTTATGTCCATACGGGACTCGGTAGGAGTAAGTCAGTGTGTAGTAGGACCCACTCATAAAGCAGGGCACACTTTAGATTTAATATTATCCTTTGGATTAAGTATGAAAAATATAACCACAATTCCACAGTCTGAAGCTATCTCAGATCACTGTCTTGTCTCAATTAAAGTGTGTCATAGTATTAATGTACGCACCGCACTACCACATAAAATGTTCATTCACTTTAAATACCACACAGAGCTTTATCAATAATCTTCCAGAGTTATCAACTTTGATTGGATCGCTATTCTGACTCTATTTGAACTCTTATGAACTCGATCAGGCGACTGTCGACATTTTGTTATACCTTAGATAACGTTTCTCCAGTTAAAAGGAAAATGATTAGAGATAAGAAACTTGCTCCCTGGGATAATGACCACATACAAACTTTAAAACAGACCGCTCGAAAATTAGAACGCAAATGGTGACAAACTAAATTGTTAGTTTTTCAAATAGCATGGAAGGAGAGCATCCTGAATTATAAAAAAAAAAAAAGCTCAGTGCTGCTAGATTGTTGTATCTCTCCACTCTTATAGTAAATAACAAAAATTAATCCTTGATTTTTATTACTGTAGGTAAATTAACTAGAAACAAGACCATTGCAGAAATCTCCACACTAACAACATACAGTAGTGAGGACCTCATGAACTTTTTCAATAACAAAATTGTAAATAATAAGCAAAAAATTTAGGCTTTGAAACCAGACAATTTAAGTGATGATAAACTAATCACCATATCACATCAGAACTTAGAATACTTTACTCCACTTGAAGAAAATAAACTAATTTTACTCATCTCTTCTTCAAAATCGTCAACCTGAGAATTAGATCCTATATCGACACATTTCCTCAAGCAGATAGTACCAGCAATAATAGAACCCTGTCAAATTATAGGCCGATATCAAACCTCCCCTTTATCTCTAAGATTCTTGAAAAGGTGGTAGTGCAGCAGTGACCCCCTATTGACCTCCGATCAGGGTTGTGTCACTCGACCTCAGTGCAGCTTTTGACATCATTGATCACAGTGTTCTCCATCACAGATTAGAAAATGTAGTAGGAAATAAGGGAACGGTCCTCTCCTGTCTCAAATCCTATTTGAATGATTGTTATCAGTTTGTAGATCTAAATGGTGACTATTCTGCATGTTCTCAAGTGTAGTTCGGTGTTCCACAGGGTTCAGTTTTAGGCCCACTGCTTTTTTCTTGTAAGCATGGTACCTGTATGTTTTCATTGTTATGCTGATGACACACAGGTATATATCTCAGCAAAACCAGATGAGAAAAAACAGCTTACTGAAGTTGAGCAATGTGTGCAGGACATAAGAGATTGGATGTTAATTAACTTCCTTCTGCTTAATCCTGATAAGACAGAAGTTCTAGTCATAGGACCACAAGCAGCTAGAAGCAAGCTTTTCGATCACACTATAACTTTAAATGGCCTTTCTGTTCTATCAAGTGCAACAGTGAAAGACCTCAGTGTGATTATGAGCATTCTTTCACCTCAGAAATATTGCCAAGATAAGAATATATTGTCAATAAACAATGCAGAAAAACTAGTTCATGCTTTTATCACCTCTAAGACTATTGTAATGTCTTACTGTCTGGTTGTTCAACTAATTGCATAAACAAGCTTCAGTTAGTCCAGAATGCAACAGCGAGAGTCCTCACTAGAACCAGAAAATACGAGCACATCACCCCTAATTTATCCCCACTGCACTGGCTTTCTGTGAAATTTCGCATCGATATAATGAGTCCGTTTTCACCCAAATGAGGATGGGTTCCCTGTTGAGTCTGGTTTCCCTCAAGGTTTCTTCCTACTGCCATCTCAGGGAGTTTTTCCTTGCTCCTGTCGCCATCGTCCTCAGCTTGCTTATCAGGGACAATCTTATCATTTTGATTCATACAAATTCACATTTCATACAAACTTAAGTAATTTTTTGAGTGTGTAAAGCTACTTTGCAGCAATGTCAATTGTTAAAAGCGCTATACAAATAAAATTGAATTGAACTGAATTCATTTTTTTACACATACAGTGTCAATTCAGTGACAGTGATCAGTTTACAGTTACAGTATCAGTAGAGTGAATATGAAACATTTATTTCACTCAAACAAAAACCATGTCTTATATTGTAAATGTCTTGGACATATTAAGAGACTGGTATACTACGCTGCTTATGAAATGATCTTAAATATGGTTCCTCTTACAATAGAGAACTAGGTGGAGCCAGACAGTAAAGTTCTTGATTATCCTTAGCTTTTAAATCCCCTTCGCTCTGAAATCATTTTATTTACTGGCCTGAACGTCCATGACTCAGTGTACCTTTCTTCAAGCTGAAATATGAAATTCTCTTGTGAGGATCTGCATGTGTAATTTGAGTCCTGGAACATGCAATGAATTTTTATTTTATTTTATGTGGGCTGAAATAGCTTTCACAAAATTTTCTGACCCCAAAATCTACAGTGTTGTTTGTTTTATTTCTTTCTTGTTTCAGTTAATTTAATAGGCCACTGATCTTTAATTTTGTGAAAAATAAGAGAATAATAAAGTTTGCAAGTGCATAAATGAGTTGTCCTGGTAACATGAATGGTCTCTTCTTTAATATTTCTTCAGCTGCCCTGATAAAAAAAAAAAAAAGTAAGTAAGATTTTGTGAGTAATTATTTTAACAGTGTTTGTGAATAACAATCAGCTATTATATAAAACCTTTTCATTTGAACAAAATATTAACAAGCAAATCTCAAAGCAAGTAAAGATATTACAACTAATAAATTATCTTACGTATAGTGCCATGACTTTTCCTCAGAAATTGGATTATATTATGTAAAAACTTGAAAAACTGGTCAAATCAGCCAATCATGTGGAACTGTACTGGAGTTATAGTGGGCTCATGGGTCGCATTTTTTTATGTCCCTAATTGTAATCAATTGTGTTTTTAAATGGTTCTTATGCATTTGTGCAGGTCAACAACCTTTTGCATGGTCTGCATTATGCTGCGATTTGTCTCCATTTATTTAAAATAAAATTTTTGGAGCAAATAGATTTGAAAGACATGTATATTATTAATTACATACACTGGACTGTACAGAAAGTAATGCAAAAGTGGGCATAATTTTTTGTTTTTTTTATTAGTTTACATACTTGCAAATGGTGCTAGAGTAACCCTTCCTCTATAAAAGGTTACTGCTCAACTTCATCTCCATTACAGTCAATGCATTTGTGCCATTGTTAACCCAACTCTCAAATCCCCTTTGAAAATCCCCTTTGTCTCAGTTGATGGTCTTCTACTGTACAACAAAATATTTACAGAGATTAAATTATTGACCAGAGCAATGTGTGCAGATGGATGAAGAAGATTTAAGAAGGGGAAACCAGCATTGATGGGGAGTACCCGGGGGAAACCTCCCAAGCACGGGGAGAACATGCAAACTGCATGCACACAGAGACGGGAATCAAACCTGGCCGGGAATCGAACCCTGGAGGAGCAAGGCCACAGTGGTAAACACTACACCACCGTGCCGCCTCTGGAATATATATATACAGTATTTATATTATTAAGGGAAAACAAAATCCAAAACTAAATAGCCACTGTTAAAACATAACTTAAATCTGGTTTATCACACCTGAGTTTAATTTCTCTAGCCACACCAAGGCCTGATTACTGCCACACCTGTTCGCAATCAAAAAATCACTTAAATAGGACCTGTCTGACAAAGTGAAGTAGACCAAAAGATCCAGCTAGACATCATGCCGAGATCCAAAGAAATTCTAAAACAAATGAGAAATAAAATAATTTAGATCTATCAGTCTGGAAAAGATTATAAAGCCATTTCTGAAGCTTTGGGACTGCAGTGAACCACAGTTATCTACAAATGGCATAAACATGGAACAGTGGAGAACCTTCCCAGGAGTGGTCGGCCGACCAAAATTACTCCAAGAGCGTAGCGACAGCTTATCCAAGAGGTCACAAAATACCGCATAATAACATCCAAAGAACTGCAGGCCTCAGTTGCCTGAGTTAAGGTGAATGACTCCACCATAAGAAATAGACTGGGCAAAAAATGGTTTGCATGGCAGAGTTCAAAGACAAAAATCACTGCTGAGCAAAAAGAACAAAGGCTCATCTCAGTTTTGCCAGAAAATATCTTGAAGATCCCCTAGACTTTTGAGAAAATACTTTGTGGACTTGCGAGATAAAGGTTTTACTTTTTGGAAGGTGTATGTCCCATTATGTGTGGCGTAAAAGTAACACCGCATTTCAGAAAAAGCATATCATACCAACTGTAAAATATGGTGGTGGTGTGATGGTCTGTTTACCAAAATATCCTGAAGGAGAATGTCCGGCCATCTGTTTGTGACCTCAAGCTGAAGTGCACTTGGGTTCTGCAGCAGGACAATGATCCAAAGCACACCAGCAAGTCCACTTCTGAATGGCTGAAGAAAAACAAAATGAAGGCTTTGGAGTGGCCTAGTCAAAGTCCTGACCTGAATCCAATTGAGATGCTGTAGCTTGACCTTAAAAAGGCGGTTCATGCTCGAAACTCGCCAGTGTGGCTGAATTACAACAATTCTGCAAAGATGAGTGGGCCAAAATTCCTCCACAGTGCTGTAACCGACACATAGCAAGTTATCGAAAACGCTTGATTGCAGTTGTTGCTGCTAAGGGTGGCCCAACCAGTTATTAGGTTTCGGGGGCAAATACTTTTTCACACAGGGCTATGTAGTTTTGGATTTTGTTTTTCCTTAATAATAAAAACCTTCATTTAAAGACTGCATGATGTGTTTACTTGTGTTATCTTTGACTAATATTTAAATTTGTTTGATGATCTGAAACATTAAAATGTGACAAACATGCAAAAAAAAATTCATTAGTAAGGGGGCAAACACTTTTTCACACCATTGTGTGTGTGTGTAGTAGATTTACATAAATATTTTATGGCATCATGTTTGACATTGAGGTGAATCACATTCCTTTTGATTATCCTTATAATGTTTTTGCAACTTGTATAAAGTTCACCTGGGAATTTCCATCCCTGTGGTGAAGCTACAGTACATGTTGATGGAATGTCTTTCAGTAGTAGACATAGTAGCCATGGCAGTTAACCAAAGCCAGAGTGTCAATAGCATTTAGTAGCAGCAGCAAACTTTTTGAAAGCCCTGATAGTTATGCAAATCAGGAAATATGCTACCAGAATAATCTGGCAATAAACAATTCCATTTTAAGTTTACCAATTCCATTTTAAGGCCTAAATAGGATGTTACTTTTTCTGCTGTGCATACAAACAATAACTGCTTCTATATTTTTACTATTAAAAAGGGGAAATCACAGACTGTGTCCCCATCTAGTGGTAATGTTGAAATATAAAGTTAATATGAAGAAGATTTAAAAGATCAACCATATACCTCCTTTACCTAAGTTTGGATACCTGATTGATTGTACATTTTTATGATCCTAATTCAGACCTCGTGCATTCAGTTTTATTATAATTGAATGGGTTGAATTAGGTGGAAAAAATTACCTTAGGTGATAAATTTCTTTCTAGTCGATAATCTGCAATTCAGAAATTTTGTGAAAGCATAATTAATCATTTTCATGTTAATGTTAATCATTACATTCAACTTTCACACTCTTGAGCTTGTGAACTGCTAAAGATTTACTTGCAAAGATGATTTCCTTCTTTGTTGCCTCTTCATCTGGTGGTGTTTTTAACATAGGGTCAAAATTATAGATATACATATCATTAGAGACCATGATGTAGAAGTGAGTGGTTGAGGCAGAGCTACAGTCACAACTAAACAAAACCATGATATATTACAATAAACTATTTCTTGTTAAACTATTTAGTTGTAAAAATATAATGTACCAGTGGAAAGGGGGCCAATCCACATACACACTTACACCCAATTGAGATTAAATAAAATACAGGTCAGGAAAACAGAGTGAATATTCTGTCAATACAACAACAATAAAATCTTACTTCAAAAATAAATTAAAGATAACTTGTTTGTCCACAAACCTTCTTCTGTTTTTTTTTTTCTTTTTTCTATTATTAAGGCCCAAGCACTATAGGAAGCCCAGGACTCTCTTGTTTTCCTAAGGATTCTTTTTTTTTTCCTCCACCATTTTGGGCTTTTGGGGGTCTTAACATGCTCAAAAACTCATGAAAATTGGCAGACAGATTGTTGATTGTTGAAGGTTGATTTCCTTGTAATTTACCAGCGAAAGGATGGGCTATGTATATATTTTTTCTGTGGTGCATTAGAGATTTTGTTGTGGTCATTAATATTTTCTTAAAACCATAACTAAATTGCCTATCATTTGACACTATAGGCATGTAACAGTGGCGGCTGGTCACTAGGGGGCGCTCGGGGCCTTATATTATAAGACTCGTGAGTAAGAACCTGAAATAAACGCAAGAGATTTTGCGTTGTTAGGGCTTTAAATAAAAGTTTCTTCCTTTCTTTTTTAAACATACTTGTGTTTAATCATTGTAGCAAATCTCTACCTGAAACATTTTCCACCAGCCGCCACTGCTGTACATACAGTACTAAGATAGTGTTTACTATTTAGATATTGTTAAAAAATATAAATATGCTACATATTGTGAAAAGCAAAATCTACAATAAAATATAAGAACATAATAAAATATGGGTTGTGTGTTAATAATCGAATAAAAGATAATATGAAGAAACAGCGCGTGCCACTATATCAGGTTGCCATGGCGACGGTAGTTCTGCATCATGTTTATTTTCCAATCGCCGTGACGCGCTATATAAAGCCGAGTTTGACTTTGTGAGCGTTTCTGCAGAGACTTTACTACAGTGTATACGAGTACTTTTGCGCCGACTATAATTTGTCAGTGAGATTAATCATCAGATTAACTGAGATTTAACTGCGATCGAAATGAGCTTCTGGAGGCTGAGAGACGCCCCGCGACTCCGGCAGGAGGAGAAAGAACCTCAGACCGGAGAGCAGTTCATTACCACCGGTGAGTTTATTACCGAGTTCTGTTTGTCCTCTCTCTCTCTCTCTCTCTCTCTCTCTCTCTGTAGCACAAACAGGGTTCAAACAGGAAACTTATCAGGAAAATGAAAAAGAGGGAAAATAGTGTGTAGAAATAAAGCATTCGGCTAATGGTGGTGATAATGATCATGGCTTGGTATCACTTAATTTTACTTTAAGAGTTATGTTTACTAAAGTCAGTTAGAAGCACTGTGCAGAAACATTAGCTAAGACAACTAGCCTGCAACATTAGCACACTGTTATGTTTAAGTAGCTAGTCAGGGCTTATTTATTATCATTGTCACCTGGCAATATTAAAAACAATAACAGTGTTAAAATCAGGACAAATGTTTACAATCATGTTAAATGTTTCTGAATCTATTATTTATTCATAAATCTACGTATGAAGTTCAGCTGTGACTGTAAATCTAATAGAAAAGAAATGAGTGTTGATGTGGTCAGACGTTAAAGCAGGGTTTCTCAAAGTCCCCTAAGCACCCAAGTGCAGCGTTTTGTTCTCCTCTTGTACACTTTTTGTGTTAATTTAATGTAATAAAATGTTTAAGCTTAATACAATTCAAGCTTATAAATTCATTTAAGCGGTTCTGGAAATATATTTAAATAATGCAGCTTGCAGACTGCACGTCACGTGCACATGACATGAATAGTCCCTTATGTACGGTGTAACGTTTTGTTTTTCATTTTGTCAGTCATTTTGTTATTCCAGTGTCTTGTTTTTTGTCCTTTAAGGCCAGTTGTTTAATCGGTTTATTCAGGCTTAAAATGAAATATGCTTTGCTAATTTGGTTTGTTTTGGTGTGAAAAATTAACATTTTTCTCTTGTAGTGAAAATTTCCTTTAAAACACATGTAAACTTTGTAATGTTAAAAGTTGGAGTTGTTTAGGTTCACAAGAAGCAACAATTTGCAGGCAAGTGGTGCCATTACTTTTGCACTCACTTGGATGTTGAATCTCTCTGACACTTGAATGTAAGTTGCTTTGTAATTAGAGTTGGTTTGGTTTAAGCATCTGATTGCAGTCAAACAGTGACATTTTCCACGAGGTTTGAAAGTATTTTGTCTCAGACCTTTTTAAACGTCAATGTACGTTGCTTGAAAGTATTTTTTTAAATGAAATTTGCTCATTGCTAATCGTTCCTGACCTTTGACTTTGAATAGAAATCAGATTTGGACATTTGAATATTAAGTTACAGATCCTCTGTCCTAGATTGTGATATCAGTCTCATCTGAATATTTTCTAGGTAAAGTATCTCATTAGGCCTCTGCTATAACACATTTATCCCCAGAATTTTTCTAAACTATTTTGTCAATCATGTATATCTATTCTCTCAGGCTCTGAGAAAAAGCAACATATCGAAATTCATGATGGTATCAAAACAAAAAACAAACCAGTACCAGCTATTTTAAGCATACCAGATATCTTCAACTAAATGAAATACATTTGTGACTTGTAGGTTTTGACTTGACTTGGCACGAGTCTGACAACAGCCAAGTGTCTGCACAGCAGTCCGTTTCCAAGCGAGATGATGAGGAGATTGCGAGGAGAGCCAGGGAGGAGGGCCACGTGGACGTGGTATTTCCAGGGACAGTGACACATCATAGCTGTTACATTTTCATCTGTGAACTCCTTAAGTCTGTCCTGTACCAGAGACAGCAGCTGCCCATGACCTATGACCAGATGGTCTCCTTCCGAATGCAGCAGCTTGCAACAACACAGGTAAGAGAAAAACACAAAGTCAGAATGCAGAGAATAAGCTGAACAGTACTGTTAAATGAGTTCAGTTATGATGTACAAATATGACGACTATTTTCTGCCCACAGCTGGAGGAAGGAGCTGTTCAGAATACCATCAAGTCATCAGCAGACTCAACTTGGCAGCGGTGCGAGCGTGCACTTCAAGAACTGGATGAGGTGCTTGATCGCCTGGAGGAGCTCTTCTCCCTGAGTTATGTCCCCCGTGTGCTCTTCATGCTCGGAAGCTCTGTGATCCTTCCCACAGAAATATACGAGATCAACATGGAGTCTCTGGTGAGGGAAGGCAGTGTGAGGAGTTTGAGAACTTCCCTGTGTTTGCAGCAGATGTTTCACACCCTTTTCTTAGCGGATTTGCTCTGTGACATTAACCCAGTGCGCCTCATGGGCACCACAGTCATGGTGCTTGCTCATCGAAACTGTGGTGTGGAATGGTTTAAGCCAAAGGTTGACTTCAGGCTTCCCACTAATGTAAAGAGACAGGTGATAGTTTTAGCCAGTGGTGGGTCTGGAAGCTGCCAAATGAAGACTGACACTAGAATCAGAGATGATTATATTTGGTTTCAAACACCTGTAGCGATTAAGGGTTTCTGTAAATAGCATAGATAATAGCATAAGTGACATTCAGTCTGTGTACAGATTTTTTGTTTAAAAAATAAGAAAAGTTGTTTAAAAATTGTTGTTTGAAATTTTGTACTATATTGTATACTGTACTAGTTTTTTAAAAATGTTTAAAACTATATGTTTATGTTCTTTTGGACTGTTCTTGAAAATAAGTTTAACTATGTTAAAACACTTTTGATAATTAAATACTCCTTTACTTTATTTTCCTATATAATCCCCTGCTACACTAATGCATTTATCCCAAGGTTTCACTATTGCTTAAATGTTCACGGTCTCATAGCCATACTCTTGTTAAAGTACGGCTATGAGACCGATTTTATCACAAATCCCAGTTTGAAATGAACACCCCTCATATGTTAAGCAATAAGTTTTTCACAAAGAAAAAAGCTCAAAGTAAAGATTTTAGATTGTATTTATAACCGTCAAGATTTTACATAAGTGCACTGTACTTTTGTTATCATTTGAAACAACTTGCACTTTGTTTTTTAATAAATATTATTTTTGTAAGCATGCTACTTTATTAATTGAAGGAGAATAAGTAATGAGATTTAATGGGTTGTAGTTCACAGGGTTTGTAATGACATCTGTCAGCTATTCTCTGCTACTTCACTCTCCAGGTGGAAAAATTACCCAGGTCACATGAGACACGCATCATTGTGCGATGCTTTTTTGCGGCTTTTTAGAGATTTCATCTTTTCTAAAATGATGTCATAATGTTGGTATGTCCCCGCTCTTTTTCTTGTGTGCACAAGGGTTAGCACTATTGCCTAACAACTCCAGGGTGGAGGGTTCGATTCCCGCCCTGGGTCTGTGTGCATGAGTTTGCCTGTTCTCTCAGTGCTTGGTGGGTTTCCTCCAGTTACTCTGGTGTCCTCTCAAAGTCCCAAGACATGCTGATTAAGTAAATTTTACATTCTCAAATTGCCCGTAGTGAGAGTGTGTGTGCCCTGCAATGGATTGGCACCCTGTCCAGGTTGTATCCGGCCTAGTGCCATAAGTCTCCTGGTGTAGGCTCCAGGCTCCTCTGTGACCCTGCATAAACGATAAGCGGTATAGAAGATAAAGGAATGAATTATGCTTATTATTATTATTATTATTATTACACATATTTTTAATAAAAAAACAAAATTAAATGTAATATTTTATTTTATTTTTCTTGGCGGCTGTATATTTGAAGGATACGCGTATGCAGATCACACGCACACTTCGGATCCGACAATAGGCGTGGTTAATTCATTTCGACACGCCCACTTTTAACCGCGTTCTGTGGTTGCTGTGGCAACGAACAGACCACAGTAAAGCGAGGAGCGCACAGAGTTGTTCACGCAGAGCTACTGATATAATCTTCTTAATTCTATATATTTTTTAAAGCGTCCTATGTCGAAAAGCAAGGTAGGTGAAATAAGAGCGAATAAGGAACGCAAATAACTTTATCAACTGCAAGACTGCTGGTAGAGAAGTGTGTTAAACAGGCTGGCTGCCGACATGAGTAACTGTACTGGATTTGTTATTAGTTCGGTTGGTTTTTACGTGATAACTAAAAGATAGTTTAATCAGTCATTTTACTAAGGCAAAACTCTCATTCCCTGCAGGCATCGGGGTACAAGGGTTACCAGAAGAAAAGAGATGTGTGAGTCTGCTTATGCTAAACGTGACATATTGGGAATCACTGTATTGATTCTGTCTTCCTATCCACTCGTTTCTCACGTGCAAGTTAATGATGCTTGTTTTACCACACTATAACATTGCAAAAGCAGAAAAGTGTCAACTTAATAAAAGGTTATCTCGTTTATTCTGTACAGAGTCCAGTGGGGGGGGGGGGGGGGGTAGAGTGTATTGCAGGACACCTAGGGCACAAGGGTACACTCTGGGCAGGGACACACACACATACACACACACACTCACACACACTGTGGTCAATCTGGGAATTCCAGCCTAATCTGCATGTCTTTGGACTGTGGGAGGACACCAGAGTACTCGGAGGAAATCCACCAAGCACTGGGAGAACATGCAAACTCCACGCACACAGATCCAAGGCAGGAATTGAACTCTTGACCCTCTAGGTGTGAAGCCACAGTGCTAACCACTATACTGTACTTTAACATGGTTAATTCCAAAGGAATAATGAGTAATAAAAAATATGGCCTAAAAAGAAAAAAAAAAACATTTATTAATTGTTCCTTAGTAATCACTTTATTCTGCTCTGGTTTTTGGGGTAGATATGCTGCCTGTTACAGGAACTGTGGTCCTGAAGCAAGAAAACAGCCAGGATTGGACGCTAGTCCATCACACACATTCACACACTTGTTTACATCTTGCACATACACTTGTTACACTTTAAACATAGTCAGTCTGCCTTGGCAGATGGTAGGAAACCAAGGACCCCAGAGGAAACTTACTGTATGTTAACACAATGTGAACATGCAAAATTCCAGATAAAAATAAAAAAAAAACAGGAACAGTGCCCTGAGTATATACATCTTTGTAAGGCTTGCATCACTTCTTGTCCCAAAGATGCTGACAGGATACTGTAAATTTAGCTGCAGGTAGAAGGGTTGGATGGTTTTACTTCTGTTTCCCAGCATATGTGGGATCATCATCGTCAGTGTACTCAAATTCTGTCAGAATGCTGATATTTTCTCATAGAGTTAATTACTATAATGTGTTTCGGTGGGAGGTTGCTAGTAATTATAACCCTTTATCTGTCTATTTGTGTGTGTGTGTGTGTGTGTGTGTGTGTGTGTGTGTGTGTGTGTGTGTGTGTGTGTGTGTGTGTGTTTGTGTGTATACTTTACACTTTTCATTAAAGGGAAGGGAGGAGATGTGTGCGCTTCAGGTGTAGCCTGACCAACACAATCCTGGATGTTCTTCACCAGAGACCAGGCTGGGTCGAGGTTAAAGAGTGAGTCTTGTGTGCTGTACAATCTCACGCATAACTTTCTAATGTGATATTTTTATCCTTATGCAATTTACTTTGCTTTTGTTTTAACTATCTAGGGACGGAGACTGGGATTTCAATTGGTGTGATGTGGGGTGGCTCAGAGAGAACTTTGACCACACTTACATGGAGGAGCATGTTAGAATTTCTCACTTCCGAAACCACTATGAGGTTAGCAAGAGTTGTTAATTGCCACTACTTATCTGTGTTTGTTGAAATGATGAAACGTTTTGTCAATTTGTCAAAATGTTTTAGATTGGAAATGCATTTGTTAAAGATAATTTACATACTAATATTGTTGTTTCTTCTTTAAAGTTGACACGCAAGAACCTGATGGTGAAGAACCTAAAGCGCTATAGAAAAACACTTGAACGTGAAGTTGGTCGTCTGGAGGCAGCTAAATGTGATTTCTTTCCACGTACCTTTGAACTACCCAATGAGTACCATATCTTTGTTGAGGAGTTTAAGCGAAGTCCAGGCAGCATCTGGATTATGAAACCAGTAAGTATAAACCTTTTATATGCTTAACAAATGCTTAAATGCTTTTACAAAGAAAAACTGTAGAATTCACTCTGAAAGTAATTTGGGTAAAGTGATTTAATGTAAGCTTACATTAGTTATTTACATGCATATGGTTGACAAATTTTAGTTTATAAAAATACTTGTAAAGTATGCTATAAATGTGAAGCATACTTTACTGAAAGTATACTTTGAGTGTAAGAGCAATTAACTTTGAATACAGTACAGAACTAGTTCACATTTAGGGTTTATTTTGTACTGCAACTATATTGTGAAGTATACTATAAGTGTACTTTTTAGTTTTCTTTGAATTATATTCTCAGTAATTTACTAGTGTAGCAGTTTTAAATTGTAAATATACATGTAAGCAAATTGAACATTATACTTTTTGTTTCCTATTTAGATATTATTTATGGTTACCTTTGTTTCTGGTTTCAATTTAGGTATCATTTTTAATAGTTAAAATATACCTTTAACTGTACTTTTAGTAAATTTGATGTTAAATAATAGTAACATTAACAGACTACACATAAAAAATTACAAGACATATCCAAGATGCAGAACATATTTATTTTCTTTATAAATTATTTTTTAAAACAATAAAGTACGTATTGGGGCTAATATGAGATTTTAAAAAAATTAAATAAAAAGTTGGAAGAGGAGGGGCAGGGAATTTCTGAGTTTAAAACTCAGAAGTTTCAAGTTGTAAGCCAAATTTTTTAAGAAAAATGTTTTATTGTGTTTTGTGTTTAAAACAAAAAAATCTGTGGGTTTTTTCTACACTTGTAGAAGTGTAAAAATACCATACCGACTTGAATGACTTGACTTATTTTGTTTATCAGGAACTACAACACAATTTGGCAGATACAAGCTTATCACTGGTTAAATCAACATGCAATACAAAAGGATTTGTGGTACGACAGAAAACAATATGTCAGGTCATTAATTTAATCAGTACTCATGGTGTGGACCTTCATAGATAAATGGATGTACTGATAGTTTCAATCATTTTGTTGAATGGATTGAAGCCTATACAACAAATAATGACCCCAAGGTTGTGTTTGATTACTATTGGCCCTAATACTCTGTCGTAGATAACTTTGCATCGTGGCGTTGTAGTTCCTGATAAACAAAGGCAATCACCTCATTCAAGTCAGTATGATGTTATCTGCTAAATAGGGTCAGCTTACAGAAATGTCTTTACAGTCTGAATGCTTATGATGATCTGGTGATTCTGGGCTAAAATAACAAGTATTTTCTTGTTGCTAAATCCAAGGGAAAAGTTTGATTAGAGCTTCCACCACAGGCATAATGCAAAATAGTGACCTTGCAAAGTGTACAGGTGAAACTCGAAAAATTAGAATATCGTGCAAAAGTTCATTTATTTCAGTAACAAACTTAAAAGGTGAAACTAATATATGAGATAGACACATTACAAGGCCAATATTAAAAAATTTTAGAGTTTCACCTGTATATGCAGTTTCCTTCCTTGATAGAAAAAAACACAGATTTTTACAAAAGTTTTTATCTCAAATTTAGAGTTTTTTTTATTATTATTATTTACAACTTGAAACTTCTGAGTTTTAAACTTGGAAATGCCCTGCCCCTCCCCTTCCAACTCTTTTTATTTATTTATTTGTTTTATCTCATATTGGCACTAATACTTCATTGTAGTACAGAAATCAAAATATAGTGATTTAAAGCAACAACAAAAAACAAAAAAAACACAGTATGAATGCAGCCTTGATCTGAGAACATTGGGATCCCTGCCTGCCAACAAACAGATCATGTTTCTGTATAGTTTCTGCTCTGTTAAATTACAGAGGTAAAAGAACCTTAAATCCAACAAACTGTTCAACTAACTGGAAACAAAAGTATTATTTATATGGTTTTCTTTGCAATTTCTTGCTTTGTGTATTGGAAATCCATTGTTGCACGCTGTGTTCCATTGTGTGTCAATGCCATCATTCACAGGGCATATAGAGTAACTACGTTGGCACAGTGGCTTAGTGGTTGGCACTGTCGCTTTGTATCTCCAGGTCCTGGGTTTGATTGCCATGTCAGGTCTGTGTGCATGGAGTTTGCATGCTCCTCCCATGCTTGGTTGGTTTCCTCCTACAGTCCCAAGATGTGTTTCCAAATTGCCAGTAATGTGTGAATGGTGACTGGATGTCATACAAGTGGGAATAAATACACTGGTCACCATTGTCTCTAGTTGGCCTACTGAGGTTCCTAGATAGATGGATGGAACACCTGTGGAAGATTTTTTCACACCATATTGGACAGCTGTCTCCATGATTATCATCAAAACACTTATAAAAATG
>JAAGKR010000060.1:0-241379 GCA_011419295.1 Clarias macrocephalus
AGCGAAGGAAACATGTCAGGATAAAACTGCCGTAAGTTTCTTTGTTTTTCCGTAAGTTTCTCCATGTGACATTTTAAAATCCATCCCTGAAAGCAGACGCACTTCAGGAATCAGCTTAGATTTCACAACAGCATGTTTAACCAGTGCCTTAATCCCCTGACAGGATTTAAAGCACGTTTTCATATATTACAACACAGATTCAACTTGTTGCATCACCAGTATATACACACACACACCGATTATTCCTTTTTAAAAAGAATTAATTTAGCAGATTTTCTTTTACCCCTTTTTATTCCTCTGTCATATGCATGGAAAGGGCAAGCTGAGGGCATTTTCTTTTGGATCGCGCTTCCCTCTCTGCTATCCATCATTCACCCGTCTATGGATAGAGTCAGTGGCAGGTGTGAAATTAGGATAATTTGTGGGCCAGAAAGCCCTCTTCCCCATCCCCCCACTGTGGCCTCCACACTCCTTACACACATCCACTCATGCATCGACAGATTTCCTCCTTAATTAACTCACTCAGCTGTGGATTTCCTCCTCTCCCTCTGTTTTGGTTAACTGTCTGAATTAAAGACATTATTACATGCATTATGCGTTAACAGCACTATTAATAGGATACTACACAGCCTCGATGTACTCTTTTATATATGCTAAGTGTTGCATCCCTCAGGGACTGTAGGCTGAGCATGAAAGGATAAGGAGAGATTCAGACTCGTACAGGTGGAGGATATTATTAATCGTCTATAATGACTCAGCATTTGATTAAGGGGGGGGGGGGGGTCTGGGGGCTACAGCCACCTTACCATTAATAAAATTATTTTAAAGCATGAACTCAAGCAGCTTCATAGCTTCATTCTTTTTTTTCATAAAGCAGCAATAAAAGCAATAATAAAGTCAGTGTTCATAATAAAAAAAATTATATGTATAATTTATTTGCAATATGCATTTTTTTCTGGTTGCTAGTCAACAGAATGCACAAAAATTATAGTATTCTAGGGACAGACTCAGTAATAGTTTATTGATAAGAATTATATATATATATATACACACACATTAATATTACATGACTTCTCAGTTCTCTTTACTGGTGAGCTGGAGATTATGTTGCTTCAGCATCTCAACTTATTGCCACAGCTTAGACAACCAATACAACTGTTGAAGATGAATCATTTAATGGCCAGTTAAAATCAGTACCAAAAATATGTATTTTGTATTAGTAACTAATAGTATAATATACTGTATTAACAGCATATTTACCAAGGCTTGGTCTTTCCTTCTAGGACTCCAGAACCTACTACACCTGTTCCTCCTGCTCTCCCAACTACCATGTGCCCTTCTCGTCCCCCTGAAGAGCAATGCCCGCCATGCCCCATGCGCAGAATGACGTCAGAGCCCCCGACGTGCGAGTGCACATGCACTCTGAGGGAGGTGAGCTGCACCAAGAGAGGCAAGAGACTCAACCAGCACAGCTGCAGGTACAGGCGTCCTATTTTTGTAACACCACCACCGCACTAATTCATTACTCTTTTGCCACGTCTGTATTTTTATTCCTCGCTCTGCTTTTATTTCAGATGTGAGTCCATAAGAGTATAATGAACTGAGGGGTTCTTCTTTCCTTGGTTACAAGCACTGTATCCTCATCCATCTTTCGACACGGTGTCTTTATCGCGGAGGCGGAGACTAGGAATCCGCGCGACAAGAGTAGTGGAACCTCCTGCCTCCTTAGCCCCCCCCCCCCCCCCCCCTCCACCCTTCAACATTTAGTCCAGTATTAAATGCATGTATTCACCTCGGTATCCCGTGTTCCAGTATGTGTGTATACCACGTGTCTTCAGATTCTCATCGCTAAGCCCCCTGAAGCATCATGCTGCAATGCCTTCAACAGCCGTTCATGTGTTAGTGGAGCAAGCAGCTAGTGGAGTCACAGGAAAAGCAGGTTGCATTCAAGTGGACTGGATTGTTGTGCTTAACCATGCGACTACTCAAAATCTTATCATAGAGCTAATAAATCCCTCACGCCCACAAGACATTCACCAGTCATTGGTTGGAAAGACTTCGTTCATATGATTTGGAAGCTGGAATTCCCCTTTTTTTTTGACATTTAATTAAAATGGAGTTTTTTTTTTTTTTTTAAGAAACTCCAGAACTTGGCTAAAAAAACCCCCAATGATCTAAATTAGCTTGAAGGACATTCAATCATTCGGACGTTTCCCATCTGTCCTGGGCATATCCCTGTGATGTGACTGATAGAGAGGCCGGTATTGAGATGCGCTGAATGGACGGATGGGCGTCTGTGTGGTCTGAGCATAGAATGATAAGGATCTGCTTGACAGGCCTGATTTATTCTCAGCCTCCATATGCCTATCACGTGGCCTCCAGGACTGTATCAATGAGTCTTATTGTGTTTGTTTGATTAGCTTTTTTTTGTCTGGCGCTTTCCTTTGGGAATAAATGAGACTTTCCCTCAGGCCAGGCAGTGAGGGGAATGTCAATAGTAAAGAGACCTGGCTATATTCCACTGCTGATTGCAACAAACACACAAACACTGACACATACACCCAACAAACTCTCTCTTTCTCTCTCTCTCTCACACACACACACACAGTTTTACTTCTCTTTCTGTCTTACTTGTCTTACTCACAGCGTTTTAAAAATTTCTACCTCTCTTTTAGTGGTTTTCACCTCAGTCTCTCTCTCTCTCTCTCCGTCTCACACATACATAACAGGTGATTATAAGCTTTTCTTTGTTAATACTAAGGGAAGAATTTGAATTTATTTTACATGTTTATATCATTATATTCATTTGTTATATAAGTCTTAGTAATAGTATTGTAGCTTTATGTGGTTCATTTATAAAAAAAAAAAAAAAAAAAAGTTGTAATGGTGCCTTTGTTGTTTTGTGTTCTGTTAATCTGTCTTAAAGGATCGGCCTGGGTGGCCTGCTACGGACACATTCTTTGCCCCAGCACGCATCTATGCGAGGGTCTGTGTTTAGTTCAAACAAAGGGGCAAGAATTAGAGAAGAAATCCCCGTAGCACAGTGGCGCATCTGTTAAATCGATCGAAACATTAAATCTCAGCACTGATATAAACTATATCTGAGATGTTTAAAAAAAAAAAAAAGCTGTGGCATTCTGCACTGACTATAGGGTATCCAAAATATAATATATTTATTTTTCTATTGAGTTGCATTTTTATATCTAGCTTTTTAATGTTGCTTTGGGGTATTTTATTTCTCATATCACGTTAACTGTGAGAATATTAATATCAGAGGAGATTCAAAGTATTTTGTCTAGAATCATACATTGTTCATAGCCATCGGGGAACGCTCAGGTCTGTAAATTTGATATGGTCCGTGAGACGTTGTGAATACATACTGTACATTTAGGTGAAGGTAACGGACAGTGGATGGCTTGATATCCATACGTTTCCCACTGTCTCTTGACTACCTTGAAGTCTTATCATGTAGCATATCTGATTGAAATCCATAACTTAACCTAGGGATCTTTTGCAATAATATGATAAAGATCACTTAGAGAGGTATTTTATTAGATATACATCTGCAATAATGTAAATAATAATAAAAAGATTCCTGTTATTGTTTGCTTCACATGATATTTATGGGTAATTGTTTCATTTGTCCTGTCAAGTGTTACGTCAAGTTTGTCTGAAAAAGCCGCCGTCCTGTCTTTTTGCTCGGCTAAATGTTCGTCTCAGATCGAATGACTGAAATAGCTAGGTAATTTATTCCAGACGTTATATGAAATCTGCTGTAGTGATATATATATATATATATATATATATATATCGACTGCCACACTTACTGTACAGTTATCTAAATTAACTGCTACTAATTGTAATAGGAATATAATACGCAAAAACATTTTATTATAGACGCTACATATGCTATATGTGAATGTACCAGTTCTCTTCAGTGTTAGCGTGCACCTTGAATCATGTACAGGAGATTTCGTCTGCATTCCGACTTTTATGTGAATTTACGGCTTTGAAAGAGACGGTGCTCTCTAAGCTATAGTTTGTATCCTGTGTGATCTATATTTGTATAATGGTAACAATCAATAGTCTTACTGCTGCTACACCAGTTATGCCCTATTCCTCTGTTTGTGAACACGTCTGTACAGTCTGAGGGGCGAGACACATGTATACAGTGCGTATATACAGTACTAAGCTGACATTGCATTTCAGTAGCCCTCCAGTCAGCAACAGCCATAATGTAATGTTGAGTATACTGTATTATTAAAGTGAAATGTCCTATTTTTGAGAAACTGTGGTTATTGATGACTCTCTAAATGTCCTTTTCTTTGTCCACGTTTATCCCTGATCTCTTATTTCAAACTCACATTATTTTTCCATTTCTCTCTCTCTCTCTCTCTCTCTCTCTCTCTCTCTTTTGTCCTTGCATGTTCGGTAATGAAAGACAAACATGTTGATAATTATCGTGCACTTTCGGGAGGCACGGTCAGAGAGCTGCCAGCAGCATGATGATGTGAGAAATAATATTATCTCTGTCCCTCCTCTTGTCCTACTGCTGCTGAGTCAGGTCTTTACCTCAGTAGCATGCACAGACACACACACACACACACACACACACGCATAGACTGTGACTCAGCTCATATGCTACTGTAGTGCCAATGTCACCTGCTCTCCACTGCATCGAAACACAGCAATGCACCTGCGCCAACCACATTCGCAAGCGTTCTCGCTCAGGGCTGTCTGCGAGTTATTAACGGGTTATTGTAATTAGATCAAAGATTATTGCAAAGAGTTTTTTTTTTTTTTTTTTTTTTGAAAGGTCAGATTTCATGGCTGACCGTTTGTGAAGCCAAGTCGTGTTTTAGTGCTCGGTAACATGGACACTTGGGACGCCTGGGACACTTGGGAGGATCGTGTTTATAATGCGGCCGCAGCTGACCGATTCAGTTGACATTATCAAAGCCGTGCTTCGTTTCCATCGCTTCGTGTATAGACGGAAGTGGAGAATGAATAAATGAATAAGCATCTTTTTCTTCAATGTACCGTGAATGATGCAATTCACGTTCAATCCGATTTCATTTTTAATAAGCGTGAATGCTTGTAGAAGCAGCGTGAACCAGCCACGCTTTAATCTGATGCTGATGTACCTTTCAGTCAGGCCCCTGTCTGCGCATGGACCAAATTTAGCATCCTGCAATAGATTAGCAAAGGAGAGACAGAGAGAGAGAGATGTAGAATGAGTCATCTGTCTAGAGGTTGCTTTCTGCTGTCTGGCTCTCTGTCTTTCAGTCTCGTTCTTAATCTTTCTACTTCTTTGTTAATCTCTATAAGATATACAGTATAAAAGCAAAAGCACAACTTTCTGCACATATAGGCAGCCCCACTCCTCTTGCCTTCACCAAAGTGAGAATCTCTTAAATCTTCCTTTAAGCTGAAAAAACAAACTAGTCTGTTTGCTTCATGATCTCTTTTTCTATCCCACCCTAGGGGCTCTCTCTTCCTCTCTCACTCTCATCCCTCACATTTCCATCTCAAAGCAAAGACCTGTTTGTTTCCATCTATCCGTCCATATCTCTTTGTCTCGCTCGCGCTCCCTCTCTGTGGCAGCGGCGATAAAAAATCAGCCATGTTTATACTGCGACTCTTTGTTGAAGCAGCTGTGTTCAGAGGGGATCTGGATGGTATCTGGACAACATGAACGTACGTGCATGTGTGTTTTGATGGCATCAGAGAGTGACGACCACAGCAATGCATGTATATGTAGAGAATATTAGCTATTGATGTATTGAATTGTATAGAAAATTGTGCACTTTTTATGTTATCACTATACTGGATTTATATGTACATATACAGAGAACATCGAACATCATGGTAACATCATGCTTTTTCACTCAGTTCACATGGCCCGATCATATAGTTTGGTGTTTGGTTTGAAATACTTTCCACAACACTAAATTTATAAATTCGTCTTCAAAACGATTTAGGAATTCCAACATAATGTCCTCAACTAAATTATTCAAAAATCTCCATGGATTCGGACTATTCACACTACTCACCTTAACAAATAAAGTAGAACAAGGAACCTGAACACCTTTACCTTCAAGTAAGTGCATGGTAAACCACAGTACACTGCCTGGCCAAAAAAAGGAAAAAAAAAATCACCATAGTCAAATTATTGGGCCTCATCAAGTAAAGAAAACAACTAAGGAGATTTGAAATGACTGAAAGTGAGTTAAGAAATCTGTACCACATTATCAAAAACTGAAGGATAATGCTGGACCATCAATTTTGTGGAGGAAATGTGGACAGAAGATTATGGATGAAGATCACTTAAGCACTTGGTGAAGCTGCTTGCTAAAAACCATAGCGATGTTCAACAGTGAAAGTGAAAGCATTTCCATACACACAAACTGACAGGACTGGGACTAAACAGATGTGTGGCCATAAGAAAACCATAAAAAGTTAGTGAGGAAAAAGGAATTTGTTAGATAGATAGAAATTTGAAACAATAGAAAATGGTCTTGTGGTCTGATGAGTTAATGTTCTGACCACGTTATAACATCACTGGAGTTTTTCTTCTCTGATGGGACTGAGATATTCCAGGATTCCGATTATGAATGATGAATCATTCTCCACATGAACGCGCCACCACTGTGTGCTGTAATCAAAGATAAAGGTGAATGAATGAAACCTTAGAGCATACAATTTTTTTTTTTTTTTGGCTGGGCGGTGTATAATAGTGGCTCCTCACAGACGAAGGGTCCGAGGTTTGATTCTAAAATCTGAATTAGGGATATTGCACATTGTCCTTGTGTCCATCGCGTTCTGGGATTTCCTTCTACTTACCCCAAAACATGCTATATTCCTTCTAGGTTGCATTCTTGCTTCATTCCTGGTGTCCTGAATCCTTATCAATCCTGACCAGGTTTCAGTATTTACTGAGAATGACTTTGTACCTTTTATTGTCGAGGTCACTACATTGGACCATTTGATCTGAAAAATCTTTTACAGGTTTTTCTCCAGATGCCCTCCCATTTTTGGGAATAACGCTGTGTGCAGTGGCTGGGTTGCATAGGGCATAGGGTTAGGGGTCTTGCCCAAGGACCCAACAATATCAACCTGGCAGTAGCAGGGCTTGAACCCTCGACCCCTCTGACCAGTAACTCAGAACCTCGACTGCCTGTGCAACCACTGCCCCGACTAAATGAACAATTGCTCATTGTCAAATGAATTTTCATCCAATCATATCATTAGTCCAATCATATTTTGGACCTATTGTAACTTGACTTCATATGTTATGCTTTTTTTTTTTTGTTCCATGCAAGAGTCTGAGTTATAAGAGTTAAAACTATATTTTTAACACATCCCGTCTTTTTTTTTCCCCATGTAAAAATGATGGGGACAATTTCCAGGGGTTCAAAAAGACAAGCCCCATGTATGACCAATAATATTTGTACCAAAAGATCTCACAACACTGCCTTTGTTAAATATGGAAACATATTGGTTTTGTTAGAGAAAGAACAAAATGGGTTGTGATTAACACATACTAATGCACACTGCATGTTGTTGTTATGGTTTACTCATCTTTTTTGAAGTGTAATATTTCTTTGAGTTTAACATCTGTATCTATACGGAGAAATCCTTACAGTCACTGAGGAGGAAAGATTAAAGCAATAAAACAGCACAAACAAGGCAAGCTGCATCTTGCTGAGTTCCATAACACAAAGCCGAGTGTGTGTTTGAATGATAACGTGACAGTTATAAACAGTGACACTTATCTCAAAGCCTCCATCTTTGTGTAGCATTTACCCCAGTTCTCTTGTTTATCTTCTTATTTCCCCCACTTCTCAAATGTATTTTGCTTCAGAAAAGCACTGAATAAAAAAATAGCTTGCTCCATGAATAATATTGACCGGCGTCACGGTGGCTTAGTGGTTAGCACTGTCTCCTTGCACCTCCAGGTCCCAGGTTTGAGTCCCGCCTCGGGGACTGGAGTTCTCATGTTCTCCCTGTGCTTGGTGGGTTTCCTCCGGGTACTCCGGTTTCCTTCCACAGTTCAAAGTCATACAGATTATTATGGCTAAGTTGCGTTCACAAATTTTCCCACGGTGTGTGAATGCGAGTGTAAATGTTGACCTGAGGCCCTGCCACGGTTGTCAAAATATTAATAAACACATTGGTCACCACTGCTCTCCACATGGATAATATTGACAGCATTGTTTTTTTTTTTTCTTTCTTTCTTTCTTGTTTGCAAAATGGCGACATCTGGTGGTTAAAAAATTGAGGCGACTGCTGTCCGAAATTGAAATGTTTTTTTAATAAGAAAATATTAAGAGATTCTGAGATTTTGTTCAACGCACAAGAAAAAAAAAAAAAAGAAAAAAAGGAAAGTCATGCCTTGTGTCCAGAACTGTGCTCTTACTCTGTGCTCTTACTCGCTTTTAAATAGAGTACGAGCACCATGCATTGGCCGAAAGATGCACTCTGGTGACCCCTAGTGGTGTCTGTAAGGCATCTCCAGCATTTATTATTAGATGAATGGAGGCTTAGTGGTTAGTTCTGTCCCCCTGCATCTCCAGGATCCGGGTTCTATTTTCCCGCATCTGTGTGCGTGGAGTTTGTATGTGCTTGGTGGGTTTCCTCCGGGTTCTCTGGTTTCCTCTCACAATCCAAAGACAGGCAGTGTGTGTGTGTGTGTGTTTGTTTGCCCAAAGTCTCCTGGGATTGGCTTCAATGCACAGGATAAAATGGTATAGATGATGAGTGAGTGATGATGAGTGGATGGATGGATGGATGGATGGATGGATGAATATCACGATCAGGGTTGTAATGTCCATAAAGTGTGACCGATGATAGACAATTATTCTCCACCCCAACCTCTTGTGTTTCTTGGATTGACTTCACACCCACTGCGACCCTGACTAAGAGAAAGAGACAAAACCATGAAGTTCATGAGCATATCTATTTTAGTAAAATATGAGCCTCTGTCCTAGCTGTGCTAATTACCCAGGACATTTCATATGGAGACAAAAGACTGCAGCGGCAGTGTGAGTTTCCGCCTCAGGGGATGACAGGGTGTTCTGTTATAATAGCCATAATTTGGATGTGTACTTTTTTTTTTGTTTGTTTATGTTATCTTTAAACAAAAAAATTAAGAAAAAAAGAGGCAATTTCTAAACATTTAATCATACCAGCTGTTTGCAAGTAGTTTGCAAGGTCTTATTCTGATAAAACAAATTTGTAATTTTATTAAACCAGTAGTGAGTGGACTGGAGTGTTGTCATAGTGAACGTGAATGAACGATGATAACAAATATATACAAGCTCTATGTGGAAAAATAACTTTTTTATGTCTGTGCATGCAGTTTGTAGCTATGCAGCAACAGAAACTTTTGACAGGATTTATTATTTATCTATTTAATTATAGCAATAAATCAAATATCATGGAAAGAGAGTGTGGACATGCCTAGCATTTGAATAGTATAACTGTGATTTCCAAATCTTTAGTTGATCCAGAGTCCACTGTAACCTCTGATTCTTCTTCTTGGCTGACAGGGGTGGTCTCTGTTTAAATTCTAAAGACTTGTGCATGAAAATTCCTGAAGATCAGCAATTTTGTAGAATATCTGTATACATGACACAGTGGTGTAGTGGTTAGCCTTGTCACCTTGCATCACCAGGGTTTTAGTTCGATTCCCATCTTGGGGTCTGTGTGCATGAAGTGTGCATGTTGTCCCCATGATTGGTGGGGAAAAAAATAAAAATGGGAATAAATACAGTGGTCACCATTGGCCTCCATGGTCCCTAGTTGGACTACAAAAGTTCCTAGATGGATGGATGGATGGATGGATGGATTTGTGTTTGTACTTGTATGGGATTAACAGTAATTAGAGCTCTTGACTGGTATTTGGACTATTTTATTCACTTTTTCTGGAACACATTCAGGAACTGTCTATTATACATATTTCTTACTATAGTTAGTCTATTGTTGCTTTTTCTTACGGAATCCCTGGAAGTGTTGAGAACATCCTAGAAACATAAGCTCTTTTTATGAGTTGTAGACTTTTTTTTCTTTTTTTTTTTTACAGGTTAAACTGATTTACTTGCCTGTCTTGAATGTACAGTATATAGAAAAATAAATAAATTAAAAAAATTGAGCATGGATGCATTGTAGCTACCCTGCCCAGGGTGTACCTATTCTCATGCGCTAAGTCTCCTGGGATAGAATCCAGATCCCCGGCGATCCTGTATACAGGATTACAGTATAGACGATGAGTGAGTGAAAGTGTACAGTAGATGCAGTGCCATATCAGTCTGATAGGTGATGCTGTGACACACAACACATACTAGAGTAGATGAGGGCAACTTTACTCCACACATTTTCTTTCTATTCCAAGCTGTAGTCACTTTTTTGTGCAATTCCTATCCAACATTAAATGCATTAATATATCTCTTTATCACGCAGTAATTTTTCAATACATACATCTCAGACACACCTATAAAAAAAAGTCAAACACACCTATTAAAGTTCCTCATAAAGAATGTTCTTGAGTGGCTATAATGTCACTTACTCATTTTCAGTAACCATTTACCCTGGTCAGGGTCATGGCAGATCTGGAGCCTATTCCAGGAACAATGGACTGTGTGGGGTTAACACACCATAGATGCACCCTGGATGATACATTTGAATTCACTTACTTACTTTTTTTTTGAAAGGTGGAAGGAAACCAGAGAAACCAGGGGAAACCTGCGCTGACACTAAGAGATTGTGCACAGGCAAAGTAACCTGTGTGAAACCCAGAGGCTGTGAGGAAGCATTACTACATGCAGCACTAGTTTGTACACCACCTTCGCCAGAATGTGATTTTCTCAGCCAAGGATACTAAAAGATACAAGCACCTCAAATTATACCTGGCAGCTGAGTGGGGCATGGACTAATAATTATGAGTGGCATAATGACGTGTTGGAATTTTGGTCCACACCTAGGCATAGGCACATGCAAACACAGACACACACACTTGCAGTTTGGCAAATAAACTAGAAAGACTAAACTGCACACACTCTTGTTAAGTCATTTTATTAATCAGATCAATCACACTTATTTTTTGACAAAAACTTTTTTTTGTTGTTGTAATATTACTACATTTAAAGTTGCATAACATTAAACTGCATACAGTAACAAACTCCATAATAACAAAGTAACAAAGCAGCTAATTGCTGGTGATAATTAAAATTTAGTGTTCCTTTAATGTGCAGTATATATTTTTTATATACTGTATAATCAAAGCAGCTGACATTTTGTTTGGTGTAGAAATGCTATCTGCAACTGATGTGATTAATATGATTGTAAACTCCGATGGTGATTTATAGCTGGTGTTTGATGCTCTCCTTCTTGAGACAAACATTTTTCATCATTTTATATTCATGTTGATTAACTCATGTATTGGATTAATCTAGACGTCAAACCACAATGTCCATTATGCTAGTACGCAAGTACTATTTATATATAAAATGATGAGCTCAAATAATGTTACAATACACTAACATGAAGCAGGACACGATTCCAATGCATTTCATGCAATATGACTTGCTCACAAGTATCTTCAAAGTTCATACACATGCCATACACATTGCAATAATAATTCACTCATAGCACCAGGAACTGGCAACAGTAAATGATGCTTATAATCCAAACTATTTAATACTCCTCTTAGATGTTTCTTCACATTCATTTTAAATGTATGCAGTACTATTTAGAGATATGCATGATGCAAATGTTTGAAGTTAATGCGATAACCTAAATTGTAAGGTATAATATACTAATATGTAATGGTGTGCAAACAGGTTCGGCATAAATTCACTGTACATCATCCAACATGACGTAAATGTCACCGAAACATTTACAGATAATTACTGCATTGAGTGATAGGTTTCAGCTGGCAACATGTTAGCCCCACCTAACTGATGTAGTGAGTAGCTTCTCATTTCTTAAACAACCACGTCAAAGGATGTTAATCTGTTTCAGAATGGTCATTGTTATTTTTATTGTTATTGGCACGCAAAGAAAGCAACTAAGATGAAGCTGAAGCTACTAAAATTGGGTTAAGAACTGTCCAACACATTATTAAATCCTAGAAATCCTAGCAGTGAGCCATCATTTCCAGAAAGGAATGTGGTTGGAATTTTTTTTTTGAATGATCAAACATTTAGTGAAATCAAATTGTAAAAAATGGTTTAATAGTGAAAGTAATGTCCACATATGAAGAGAACTCAAGGTACTGGGACTAAACAGCTCTGTAGTCTGACAAGAACCACTTATCAATGAGGCTAATCTGAAAATGCTTCAATTTGCTAGGGAGCATAAAGAATGGACTGTGGAGCACTGGAAGAAGGCCCTGTGGTCTGATGAGTCCAGATTGACTCTGTTCCAGAGCAATGGGCGCATCAGGGTAAGAATAGAGAATGATGAATTGATGCACCTATCATGTCTAATGCTAGAATTTGGGAACGCCAATTAACCTTAATCTTCATGTCTTTGGACTGTTGGAAAATTAGGGAGGAAACCCTGGAGGAAACCCATCAAGCACGGGGAGAACATGCAAACTGGCGGTACCACTAAGCCATAATGCTGCCTTTGATATTCAATATAAATGTGTTCATTATTTACCATTAAACTGGTAACAGAATCATGGGCACCAAAGGCCAACCAGTCTCCACGCACATAGACCAGAGGTGTGAATCATACTTTTGACCCTGGAAGCGTGAGGCCACAGTGCTACCCACTACGCCACAATGCCACCATATTTTGAATTTGAATCTTTTAAAACAAAAGCCTCCTGTTCATATTCTCACTTAGTCATCCTGTATACTGGGTAGTCGGGGAGCCTGTAGCCCATTCCAGGAGACCTTAGGGCACGAGCCAGGGCAAACCATGGGTAGGGTGCCAAGCATTCACAGGGCACACACATACACACACTCACACACTACTGATAATTTGGAAACACCAATTAACCTTAATCTACATGTCTTTGGACTGCAGGAGTAAACCTGAGTACCAAAAGGAAGCCCACCAAGCACGTGGAGAACATGCACACAGACCCATGGCGGG
Source organism: Clarias macrocephalus (assembly GCA_011419295.1). NCBI lineage: Eukaryota > Metazoa > Chordata > Actinopteri > Siluriformes > Clariidae > Clarias > Clarias macrocephalus. The sequence continues at coordinate 13,105 of JAAGKR010000060.1, forward strand.
AATCGAATCTTCGACCCCGGAGGTGTCAGGCCACAGTGCTAACCACTATTCCACCATGCAGTAATATTTTGTATTTTAAGTGAATAAAAAAAATACATATGCTGAATTTTTTTTTTTGATATGGAAATGAAATGGTACATTTTGTACATTTTACGTTCCCTCTGTAAAGAGTTGGCAATACTGTTGCCAAGTTCAATACCAAATTTTAAGCATTTTGTAAAGATGTCGATGATGCCTAATTACTGAAGTGGGTATGCTGTAACTCAAAGTTCCACGACACTGGCTCATTAATCAGACATCATCCTCCCTTGTAACTCGGACCCTCCAACTGCTGCTGCTCGTTTATGTTTAAGTGAGGTGTTTACAATTGAATGAATTTGTGTCAGGGAGAATCGGCCATGCTGCTGAACCTGTGATCTAAAATAAATAGCTTATGTTCAGCACCAGGATGAAGAACAGTCACACCCGTACATTGTCCCCGTGCCAGTGACGTCATTAGTCAGGCTCTGGAAGAGCCCAGAGCGCATGCCTGCTAGTGGACGTGGCAAGGACGTCACGCACCGGAAGTTGTCAGCACGGAAACAGCAACCCCCCCCAAAACAGTCGGCAATCCGGCGACTCTGAAAAGCGACAGGTTTTCTAAATAACAGTAAGTAAATCTCTACGGTTTGCCTTCGTTGTGGTGTTTTCATGATATAATTTCAGTTTTAACTTTGTTACATTCTGTTTAACTGGAATTTTTTTCGATAATTTATACTAGCAAACAGAGCTAACTAGCTGACGAGCTAACGGAGCTACGTAGCTACAAAGCTAGCGACATTTCACTTTCTCTCCGGCGGTCTCAGGACCGCAGTCATGTACTCACTCACTCACTCACTCATCGTCTATTTGGCATTAGGGTGTGAATTGGACTACAGCAACGGTATTTTAACCGATTGTTTTTAACTAAACATATTTAGTGACAAAAGCTTTTTAGCACGTAGGTGACGTATTTTTTATTTTAATAAATATAGTATTAATGTACAAGTGTAAAAATGATTGTGTGTGTGATACTTATGCTTGTGTCCAGTACAAGGGGCGGTTCCGATTAAATCCCCGCTTCGAGGCCTCTCAGGTTTCGCCTCCCTGTGTGTGACGTGCCCACTGTGACGTCACCAAATTACCCGAACGATCCTTATGCTGTGCGTTATGGCAAACCATTTTAACATTTACTATTAGCTCCACTGGATATGTGTTTAAGACATCCGTAATTCAGTTCTTTCTAGTCATAATGACGCTTCAAGACATTGACATTCCAGACAGTGACATTCCTCATATCCACAGTGTCACTCTTCCTAGAACAAGTGATTTCCCTTTCCCCATTCATATACTATATATGGAGTCTCTCATTACAGGCATCTTTAAGTCAGTTGTAGATATGCACATTGTGAAATGTGGATATGTGCGACTAAATGATCACAATCCCTAATTCAACTCCCCCAGTATGAATCAAATTGGCACCTAGGTATGGTTATGATATACTATTTGTGTGTATGTGCCATTGTGTTATTATGTTGAAGAGTGTACAGCTTGATCAGCTATGACCGATCATTTTTATGCAAATGCATAAGTTTTTTTTAGTAGTGCAAGAGAAGTGTGCTTTTATGGTGTTACATTATGAGAAGTTGCATGTACGTTAAGCTCACGACTGGTTTTTGTTTTTTATTTTTAAATTTTATGAATGAATTTGTCGCAAAAAACACTCTTTACACAAACTTACACCTGTCTTAAAACCCTGTGAGCGCTAATTAGTCTGGAAAAGCGTGTGAGTTAGAAGCCACAACTGAGCTCATTTTCACATTGTGTTTTGAGGCTTTCGAGGTCTGTATCTTTATAATTCTAACTCTAAACTCCTCACACATTGGCATCCCATGTGGTACAAGTGAAGTATTTTACTAAATTTATTTACACATAATAATTGTGGCAGATGATGGAGCTGATGCTGCTCAAGAACAATTTAGCTTTTTGTTTAATTTAATTTTAAGTTCAATGGGAGTTGAGTTCAATGCTAAGTAATGGGCTGATATTGTAGCGGGTGATGACTGGTGATTCCCATCCCTGAGTTTATATACTGAGAAAAATACCTTACAACTGCTGATTATGTATGAAATATTCTTTGTAGCTACATGTTCATATTAACTGTGTTGCTTGTGATGTATTTGGTCAACATAATTTGCACACTTTGTTAATACAATGAGCTCTTAAAAAGCTACATGAAATTAATCCTTTCGTGAACGTATTAGCTTGGAAGCCTCACCATTTGAGCATCATGTGACACACTCAGAGATTTTTCTGTTAATCACAAGGTCATTAACCCTCTCCTCTTTTTCCACAGATGAAGCGCGGGATCGTTCAGGGGTGCTCATCTCCAGCCAGTTTTTACTGACCCTCTGCCTGTTATGCGTTTTTAATCAGTCTCCCTAAATCACTTTAAACCAGTTCACAAAGGTGTTTACTTTGGACTTTGTATTTGTCGGTACACCTCACCGTGCTTTTCCACACCATGACGTGCAGGGATCGAACCCTTGAGTTTCAGTCTGCCTGCAAGTCTCTGCAGGGGAGACAGATACAGGTAGGACACCAATTTCACTTTACTGTCTAAAAAACTTGTATAGAAATGTATATAAAATATAGCACATTTAACAGAAACCAAGTCACAAAGGTCCCAAAATTTACGCTTTAACCTAAAGTACTTTTGAGATACATTTGTACTGTTGTTGGTGATTGATCTCCCTAAATCACCATAAACCAATTCAGAGGTTCTTATTATAGGCTTAGGAACAAACGAGAGGGGAAATGAGGTTGCTGCTGAGATTGTTAAATTAACAACCAATTTTTAAAGGTATCTTTTAGGGCTGGAACGATTCCTCGAGTAAATCGAGTAATTCGATTACAAAAAATGATCGAGGCAAAATCTTCTGCCTCGAAGCTTCGTTTAATGAATTTTGAAAGCTTGCGTTTTGTTTTTGCGCAATTATTTGTTGGCAGCATGCTTTTGACACAGCGCGCTTCCGGTTGCAAGCCAACAGTAAACACCAACGAAGAAAAAGCGCTTAGGTCACCCACAAAGCGGAAGGAGACACAAACAGTTAGCTGTGTATTGATTTGATGGCGCGTTCTGTTGCGGGCTGCAAAATGGAAGGGAGCAATAAAATTATCAGGGAGGCCAAAAGAAGAAGAAAGCCGCAAGAGAAAACGACATAAATTGTCAGTAAAGGATTATGTTATGCCTGAGATGTAGATTTGGAAACTTTTAGTTGCACAACTTAGTGTTTTTGTGTAATTATTTATTTTAATGTGTGCCTTAGTTTTTTTGATCCTTAAAGTCATTTTAAAAACTTTTTTTTTTTTTTTGCATCCGAGAAAAGGCTTTAAAATAAGAATGTATGGTGCTGTAATGCACTTAATTAATCTCAGTCAACTTTAATACCCCTGTCTCACCTACGCGGTTTCGCGCGGTGACCGGAAGTATGGTTCTTCATGATTCATGAGTTTTGGCTCTGCGATTACATTTCCATCTTTCTGCGCGAAAAATTATATATGTTTAAGCCGCCTTAAAAACATGTTTAAACATGTTACATTTTTTGGCGGACCTTGCAGAAGTTTGCGGAACGTCGGCGGGCAGTCGCGGCGGCTCACGGTGCTTAACACCGCATCTCACTGCGAGTCAAACCGCATAGGTGAGACGGGTATAAGCGATTCCATTCCATTGTGAATAATGACAATGTTTATTTTTGATAAAATGCTGTATGCATTTAAAAAATAAAAGGAGATTTTTCTAAAAAGAAAACCAATTAATCTTTGTTTCTCTTATATACTTTACATTGCTGTTTAATTAAGCAAAAGTGCATTTTATCCGATTACTCGATTAATCGATTACATTTTTGGTAGAATACTTGATTACTAAAATATTCGATAGCTACAGCCCTAATATCTTTAGACACAGCCTGTGCAGTAAATAATTTGTTCCTATTTATTTAAAAAATTTTCTACACAATTTAATTTCATATGGAAAAAAATAATGACGGCTCAAGACTTTTGAACAGTACTGTATATACAGTATTTGCCGTCAGATGTTTGCATACCTTCCTCATGAATGTGCATAAAAGAAAATCTATAGTTTTATTTATTTTTATTTTATTTCTGTGTGGGTGGGAGGGGGGCATTCTGATATCAGCATGGGGCCAGGTATTTTTTTAATAGGGTCGAGTCTTCAGAAGCTTGAAGTTAGCCTGCTTTATTCATTCTGCAACCAGTCATATTTGAGGTTGTCAAAAACATCTAAGGAAGTCCTGCTTCTTTGCTATTCTATTAGATAGATCCGCAGTTGGTAGAGTATTATGGGAATTGAATTGGGGTTACTTTTCCAAACATACCTCTAATCATCTCCTATCCCCAGAGGGCTTTTACTTTGTCCATGTCGTTGGCTGCAAACTTGAGGCAAGCTTGAATATGTAGTTTCTTTCGGGGCAGGGGTTGATTTTCGTGTCTTTCAGTCCATGCTATTAGAAAACACCCTTGAGTCTTTAGTCCTGTGTCATGGTTCCTGAGTTGCCTCATGATCATCCGAACTAGGGGTGCAACGATCGGAAAATGTTCTTAGTTTGCATCATATCAGATTTTAATCATGGATTTGTTTTTGTTTTTTTGAAGCAGCAAAAAAGATGAATATTATTTTGCTTTCCATTTATTACTTTCATATATGACTGCATAGGGCTTCTTGGGCTTTCTTATTGCACTATGTGTTGACCAATCCTATGAGTGCTGCCAAATAAACCCTTTTTATGTCAGCACAGAGAACCTACAAATTCTAGTCAATAATAATCAATAACAGGAAACCTGAAATGCCTTGTGAATCTACTGAATGTAACAGATTTTTTTTTAATGATAGAATCCTGTGTGTATAATTTGAACTATGTTACTGTCAGAATACCAACAGTAAATTAAAAGATTTTTTTTTTTTTTTTTTGCTATTAAAGATTTATGTGGTGGTCAAGTTGACAATTACACTTTCTCAAATTAAATAAATGTAAAGCTTAATATTGCCATAATATTTATGATCATTCTGAGTATATTACACAAAATATATGCACGGTACAAATATATGTTTTACTGCAAAATTATTTTAATGATACTGTTAATGCCACAACATTCTAATTTTTATCTAGCATAGTTTATAGGCCAGGATTGCGTGTATTGAGGGAAGGACTTTATCCTCATCATCCTCATTATTTGCACTTGCCCATGATAGTTTCAGTTAAACAAATGGTTTAATTTGTCCAAAAAAGAAAATAATTATAACCAACTATAACCACTGTGATCCTGCCTTGGATCGAAAAGTTACTAATGCTGAATGAATGAAATGATGTTGACATGAAAGACAAACACTTGCTTCTGATTATATTTACAAGCCTTCGGTCTGTGTGCCAGCAGAAGTGAATATGGCTTTGGTTGCTTTGCTTAATGAAGATCATTGGATTCATTTATTTATTTTAAGCATCAGTTATATAAAAATTTGTGTGGCTAGTTAAAAAAAAAAAGTTGTTTGATTAAAATTTGAAAAGCTTTTACTATCCTGCCTTCTGTGTGCTATGATCTTTGTGATGGAATGTAGTTTTCGCTGTGCTTTATGGCATTGTTTTGTTTCATTTTTTATGTTAAGGCACAGTTGCTCTGTTGTTTTTGCTACAGGAGTTTCAAGTTTAAACTTCTGAACCTGTATAAAGCCATAATGTATTTCTCAGTTGTAGCTTGTTGTTGCTTAGTCATGAAGGTCATGAAATGTTTATTTAAATACATCCTTAGTTTTTTTTTTTCCTGTTTGTCTCTGTTTTACAGAATGGGACGGTGGCAAAACCCAACCATAATGCTCTTAAACAGCGGAGTGACTTCACACTCATGGCGAAGTAAGATTTGTAAATATATAAATGCATATATGTTTTAATAGTTACAGATAAATTTTATGCAGATTTTAATATTTTCTTTGCATTTCATTCCTGCTGCGTTTGTGCTGCTCAGGAGAATTGGAAAAGACTTGAGTAATACGTTTGCTAAACTGGAAAAGCTAACAATTTGTAAGTACCAGGTTGATAGTAAATTATTGTGTATTGAAACAGACATTTTCAGTCATTACTAACACTGCTCTTGTTTTTCAGTGGCCAAAAGAAAATCTCTGTTTGATGACAAGGCTGTCGAGATCGAAGAGTTGACCTACATTATAAAGCAGGTCAGAGTTCATTCATGAAGTTTTACAGTTAGGTGTTTATTAGTCGTGTTAGCTATTTATCACAAGGTCTTCGTCATATTTGTGGTCAAAGTTACCATTTCATTTATTTAAAAATGAAAACAGATCTTTATGGATTTTAAACTATACAACTGTGTGTATTAATATTGGAGTGTGTTTATCTCTGTTCCAGGACATTAACAGTTTAAATAAACAGATAGCACAGCTGCAAGACCTGGTGCGCTCCCGAACTGGACAAAATGGACGCCACATTCAGACACATTCCAACACTATTGTTGTCTCCCTCCAGGTAAGTCAAGTTAACTAATTGTCCCCATGAAAATCCTTTCTCTTATCTTTCATTCACATTGCTGGAATATGTAAAATGCAACAGAAGGTTTTAAGTAAAGTGTCCTCTCTTTGGATGTTTGCAGTCAAAGTTGGCATCGATGTCTAACGATTTCAAGTCCGTGTTAGAAGTGCGAACTGAGGTAAAGATTATTTATTTGTTCAGCTGCAGGGAATGCAGCTCTTTTCATCAGCTGCATACTCTTGCTCATATTTCCTTACAGTGAAGACTGGTGTCGAGTTTTATTTGTGTTTTGTGCTTCTCTCCATGTAGAATCTGAAACAGCAACGCAGCAGAAGAGAACAGTTCTCTCAGGCGCCGGTGTCCGCCTCACCTCTGCTTGCCAACAACTTCAGTAAGTTAACAAAGCATTACAATTTCACGCTTTTAGAAAGGAAATATAAACAGAACATTAAATTAAGCAGATCTTCTCTGCACATTGATAAAGGAGGGATTTTGATCAGGTTTTATATAAATATAAGAAAGTACTTCCGTTAATACTTAATCTTAATTTAAAGGACTATTTTAATTTTTTGCTTTTTTTTTTCAGGTAGCTCAGTATTGATGCAGGATGAATCTAGGAGCCTCGGCAGTGATGTGGCCATTGACATGGATTCAAGTGCCAATCCCCTCCAACTGCAGCTTATTGATGAACAGGTATAACTCCGAGTCCAGTGTCAGGGTCACTTTTGAGATGTTGGTGTTGTATTTTAGAAGATTAAGCTTATTGGAGCTTTTATTTATTTATACGTTCTTTGCTCTGACCATCATAAATGTCCCTGTATCTTTGAATTATGGCTATAGTATAAAAACTTAATAAAAAATGTTACTCAGTTGTTTATTTATTTACTTATTTTTGGTCCTTGGCATCATGTGCAGGACTCTTACATCCAGAGTCGAGCAGACACCATGCAGAACATTGAGAGCACCATTGTGGAGCTGGGCTCCATCTTCCAACAGCTGGCACATATGGTCAAAGAACAGGAGGAGACCGTACAGAGGTGAGGAGGAGAATGCTAAATTACTGTTGTCTAATGTGTAAAGTACTGGAGTGGTCAAACCATACATGTATCAGCTATCACACAGATCAAGCAAAAGTTCCAGTGTTTTTGTGCCTTCACCAGGTAGCTAACTAAGTTTTTGGCCAATATTTAATCAATCTAGTCTTGTTTTGTTCTCATCCAGTTGCACATATCATCAGAATCTGGTTCATTTTCTTATTCCTGTGTTAAACCTTGGGGTGACTGTGTGTCCTGCTTGCAGGAGAAATGCATGATCATCTGGTTTTGCCTGATGCATTATTTTGCTTACATTTGAATGTGGTTCCACATATGTGTGTTCATGATTTTGCAAAAGATCGACTATCACTCTTCGAGTCAAGATGGTTAAAATAATTTTACCAGCCAGGTCACTGTTCTGAAGGCTTTTGGAATATATTAAATTTAAACACAGCTACATAACAAATGAAGATCTATTTCTGGATGTGAAATTGTGGGATCATAAATAGAAAACAATTAGCCAAGGGATGAAATTTGAGGGAGGTACCAGGGCTGATTTTCTTTACCTCTGGAGTAGACATAAATTGTTAATCTGGATTAATTGATGATAATATTCAATTGAAATCTTTTGGTTCTGAAAGGCTCATCTATGTTTATAGGGAACAAAGGCTACCCTGTCTGGTCTGATCCCACAGAAAGGGTAATGTAGCACGAATTGCTGAAAACAAATTCAGGCTCTGATAGAAAGATATCTGTACAAATCACTGGTCTGATCCATGGAGAGTTTACTTTGCAATTTACAGGACTTAATGGATCTGCTGCTAATGTCCTGGTATATGAAACCACAGCACAGAGGTCTTGTGGAGTCATGTGTCAAGGGGTCATGAAATGTTTTTGTGGCACAAGGGAAACTATTATATATATATCATAGCTTATATTATGTTAGCAATTGTATGAGGCACTGACATTTTAGAATCAGGGAGCATATTTAGGATTAAGAGTGGTTAAACCGGTTTTACATGTCTGATATTTGAATTGAACACTGCTTGAGGGTAAATTTTTCTCCTCGTTCATTCCGTAGGATTGATTCCAACGTGGAGGACACTCAGCTGAATGTGGAAATGGCCCACACAGAGATCCTGAAATATTTTCAGTCAGTCTCCTCCAACCGCTGGCTCATGATTAAGATCTTCCTTGTCCTGGTGGTCTTCTTCATCATATTTGTGGTCTTCCTTGCCTGAGAGGAATGCACTATGAGGGACAATGGGATTAAGAAGTGGACAGCGTGAAGCAGCCATGGACTCTTATTGGGCGATGTGCAAAAAATGAAGTAGACTGGACAACAATAGCTTTGCCACAGGAGCAGACAGATTGTACCACTTGCATATTGTATGCTTTTACTGAGAATGAAGAACGTTAGATAAATTATATAAACTTGTGTGGTTCGTCTTGCTCTCTGCATAGATTATGATGATGAAGGCAGTTCTAAAACATCCTCCCCTATTCAGGGAGTGGTGTCAGATTTCATTTTTGTCTTCTCTCTTTGTTACCTTGAGACATATTCATTATAATACCTAAGCCTTCACTTACCATACTTATTTTTAGGAGAAGGCTAATTTTTGAATGGTTTGATTCTGCAAACTGGTTTAGTTATTTTTTTCCTTACAGTGTTATCAGCAATCAGTGATAACATGAATGATGTAAAAGACTTACTTTTATGATTAATTAATATGATCGCTTGTACAGGTCTCCCTCCCTACGATAACCTTTCGATCTTATATGTGCTTCATCCTGTCTCCTGTTTGTACAAAGGAGCATTAGTTCTTTGATAACTAAATTGCCTTGTAATGGCTTTTTACTGTAAATTGTTGGAAGAGTTCCTTATTTTCCTAACTCTTATTTTCCAATAGCAAGGTAGGTACTCATGGTCTCATGATTTTATGCTTTGTATAGTGTAAATGAAGACTGTTTTCAGTGTATTGTTGGCAGTTTGTGACTTCTCCATAAAGTGAGCCAAAACAAAAGCATGACTTTGAAAACTGTAATGTGAATTTGTAAAGTGATCAGCTTTGGCTAAAGCTACATTCAGTCCTCGGTCACTATGAATACAGAGTTTGTAAGATCCCCAGGCTTCTATGTGGAACAAACTCTAAAAGACTAAAGCATTAATAGATATTATCAACATATGTAAAGTCTCTCAACATTCACTTTTTCATTAAGTGCTTACATTAGACAATTCAATGAACATGCACAAATGTACAGCATTTTATTTAAAAAAAAGCACTTTTTTTAATCATGTATGTTTTCTCACTTTTTTTAGCCTCAAGTAAGAACTGAAATAGTAACTGGTTTCTGGAAAGAGCTGCATATTAAAACAAATCTCCAAACCTGGCTCCTTTTTCTGTGTGTTTATAGACAAGTTTGTGAGTACAATCTTGTAGATTAACTTAATACACTTCATGTTGTGTATTCTTGTTTTAAAGGACTGTATTAGTGAGGAAGACATTGGTGTGATATAACCTGAAGTTGATTGTTTTCTAATAACTGCATCTATTTATTATAACAAGTTAGATTGTATAGATCATCTGTGAAGAACGTCCCAGGGTACAAGTTATTAAAAGACATAAAATTACATGATACAAAATAACATGTTAGTTTAACCACAATAATGCAGTTTATTATTTTTTTTTACTGTGATTACTCTTGCACCAGACACTACTTTCAGAATTGTTGCCTTAGAAAATCATTTGACAGCATCTGACTAATCAAAATTTGAGATGTGCTGTGATATATACATAAATTATCATAAATGATCATAATTATCATAAAATGTTTCACATTAATAAATTAACATTTATTAATGTAAAACTTTGGAAATGGTGTTTGGTATTTACGAGGGGTGTTCAAGTCAAACCAGGATTGTGCAAAATAATAGAAAAGTTAAAGTACCTAGTTAAAACTACCGTTATTTCTGTATATAATTCCCTACTATAAAAGGAGTTCCTGGGAGGCCATCGATTCAGATGTGAAGCAGGAGTCCAATCATGGCTCCGGCATACTGAGAAAACTTTCTACCTAGATGGTATCCAAGCACTAGTGAAACACATTCTAATGAAACGATATTCTGCTCTATTAAAAGTCCTGGTTTTATTTCAACGCCCCTCGTGCAAACAAATCTTGCTTTGTTTTACAGTAAGTACATGTGTGAATACCATGTGGTACCCTCTCCATTCTTCCCTGTTCCACTGCTCTTCACTCTTCAGCTCTAAGCAGACCCCTCTGTTGGGATTATTTCTGGCATGCTTTGGCTCCTCCCTCTTCTTGGTCGTGGTGCCCCAGATGTCACCTGCTCTGCAGCTTCTTCTTCTTCCTCCTCTGACCATGTGCTTTCCTGTAGGTTGCCCCGGGAACCACCGAAGCTACCCATGCCACGGCTAAGTGCACGGAACTTGGATCGGAAGGTGACGAATGACAGGCTTTTACTGCGCCGCTTCTCCCAACGTGCTGTGCGCACCTGCAGGTCTTCATCAGCCTGCTCCTCATCCAGACAGGCTCTCAGCACCGAGCGGAACAGCTGAGGAACCTCATGCACTTCTGGCTCGATCTCAGACACAAGATTGCGAAACCTGAAAGAATGAGACAATAACAATCGATGACGATAGCTCATATAAAAATAAAAGTAAAACTAGTATTACTAGGTGAACTGCAGAAGTATAGAGCCTAACACAGAGTCTGTGAATTGTAAATGCTCATAATATTAGAACATTATACAGTATTTACATTCATACAGTGTATTGTTTTTTAGTTAGCGAACCCTACAGTCTCTAAATGCAAAGGCCAGGTGAATTGAGTAACATTGATTATACTGGTGACAGGATCATGGGCACACATGACCTCATTTATGCTAGTGACGTCCAAAGGCCCGTCTGGTCTGATCCCACAGAAAAACCACTGCAGCACAACTTGCTGAAAAAAAGTCATTTCTGACTATGATGGGTATCAGGACATTCAGTGTATATCAGAGTGTATGTGGCTTAGCAGGTAAACAGTTCAAGGTTATTGGTCCAGCCTTCAAATTCCCCATATTGTAGTCTGACCAAGCATCAATGGAATGTGCCAGACAAATCCATGGAGGCAACACCCCACAACCCACGGCACCAAAGGATCCTCTGCTAACGTTCCACTGCCACACACCCCATCACCACCCCTGATATCTTGTAGACTCATGCCCCAAGAGACCAGAGCTCTGCCCCAGTGGCACAATGGGAACATACAAAATACTTTGTGTTTTAATGTTATGCCTGGTCAGTGCAACAATGCATAAGCCTCAATTATTTGACTATCACTGTTTAAGAAAAAATTCAGTACAGTTAGTTTATTCTGCATATCAACTCTCCTGGGGGCCTTCCTCCTGACCTGGGACAGCTTTCCTGGTTGTTTCGCCTGACAGCAGGACGTACAGTTGTCTATTAAATTTACTTGACTTCTTAAAACCTATTGAATGATGCCAGTTTCACGATCCTTCCTACCTGACAATAACAGGGCCGCACTGTGGAGGTGGGATCCGGGCACAGAGCTCCTGCAAGTCCACCACATCTCTAGGTGTGAGCTCATATGGTACGTGGGGTCGAGGCCCGGCCAGCCAGCTGTAGTCTGGTGAGGATGAGGAGCTGCGACGGCGGCGCACCTTGGTGGCCTTCTCCAAACAAATCCGTTCGGTACGCTTCACCATGGCACCCAGCTCCAACATCAGGGTGTTAGTGACGAGCTCCTCCGGAGTGCGCTGGCCAGGCACCTTTGGCTCCGGAGAGAACACAGCAGACCAGGGGAACATCTGAGAGAAAGGAATAAAATTATAATTTTTTGATTTTTCTATGAATCTTTTATCACTTTTGTTTAAAGCATATATGTCCACAGCAGTATGCAGATACCACCGTCTGAATTATTGCTTCCGTTTCACTCCTACATATTAGAGGAGTTTAATACATTACTGAGCATTAGCCCTTACCTTTCCAGTAGTTGTTTTTCTACTTCCGAATTGTAGATTGACTCCAGTTTGTCTGCAGTCCGAGTTTACCAGTCAGGGACGCATGCACATTGCAGAGCGACACAAGATGCTTTTGCGGGTTTCCATGCGCACCTGCGAGTTCTTGTAGCAACACGGCCTCTCTGGTCTATATCTAATCACTTTGCATAAGAGAGTAATCCTGTAGAAATAGTGATTGACGTGTCTTACGATCCTGATAAGCCCGTCCTGTGAAGGTGTACATGTGTTTGCATGAGTGCAGATATAGAAGACATTCAACAATGCTTTGTTATTGCAACTGAAGATTGGAAAAAGTTTAGTTTACCGTGTAACATGATAATAAAACTGAAACAAGCACAATGATGCTCGATCGTCTGTGCAGCTTGTATACATCAGTGCTCTGATCATTCAAATCAGAACCATTGTTTCCCAAAGATTTCTGACAGATTTATTCATGCCGAAGGCTAAATGCTGAATGTTTTTTTACTTTAACCAATATAGTTGGTGATATAAGTTGTAGAAATATTGACGGATAAATTATCTGCAGGAAACAGGCCTCAATTTACATACAGATTACTGGATACATGTTACATAACCTAAGTATCATCTTAATCATTACTTAGTGTTCCATGCAGTCTGTGCCTGATAGTCAGACATAACTGTCAGACTATAAAAGTACTGTGAATATTACAAGGGTTTCCACTCAGCTCAGCACTAACAGGGCTTTATTTTTAGTTTGTATTAACTGGGATTATATAACAGATACGTGCCACACGTGTCATGAAGCACGGTTCTACTGCTAATATTAATTAAAGACAATCATGTAGCTCCTTTTTTTTTTTCCAAACAAGAGAACAGGTATACAGGCATGTGAAAACCATGCAGATGTTCACAACAACAGCATACAGTATATATATATATATAAAGCATAAAAGTAAAATAATAGTAAAATAGTTTCAATTAAAGATGCATATTCTATTATTACAATTTCCTTTATTAGTAGGAGACTAGTCAGCTGATGCTCATATCAAAAGTGTAAATAGCTAAAGGTCCAACATACATCGTACTTGGACTCAGTAGCGGTCTAGGTGGTACCTTGTCTAAGCTACAGTATTATGTGAAGAGGTTGTGCAGAGGTAATCAATATTGAACTATTCTGATTGCATCTGGAACCAGTAGAATGATCTCCGCAGGGGAGTAACACAAGAAAACTCTAATGTGTATAGTGTATAGATAGTGGACCCCTCCCATAGCATTTATCAGATACACCTACTTACTATACGAACACATTCAAAGGTCACTTTAATAGTATTAGCAGTTTATAAAATACTCAAATCAGCCCATCTGGTGACATGTCACAATCAAATCAATCAAAGAAATCACTTTTTACTCTTTCACTCTGATTATGACGAGAACATTACCTGACGGTCCTGATTTTTTTTTTTTTGCCTTGTGCTGCTGCTGCTCTATGATTGGCTGGTTAGATAGCTGCATAAACAAGAGTGTACATGTGTTCCTGGGTTCCTGAGTGTAGAAGATATACTGTACACTAGAATGTATTGTAACAGTTATGCCATTAATCCTTCATTAATGTTTACGAGCACTAATGTTAGGTGAAGATTCTTTTTTTAGTGAACTTTTCAATCTCACTCACTCACTCATCATCTGTACCACTTTATCCTGTATTCAGGGTCATGGGAGGGCCTGGAGCCTATCCCAGGAGACTTAGGGCACAAGAATGGGTACATCCTGGACAGGGAGCCAATCTATCGCAGGGCACACACATACACACACACTCACACACTCATTCACACACTACGCACAATTTGGGAACGCCAATTAGCCTAACCTGCAGGTCTTTGGACTGTGTAAGGAAACCGGAGTACCCGGAGGAAACCCACCAAGCACAGGGAGAACATGCAAAATCCATGCACACAGAGACGGAATCAAGTCTGGCACTTTTCAATCTATGATTCACAAATATTTAGAACATTTTCTAGCACTGTTGATGTGCCTGATGGATTGGTACCAGCACTGCACAAACCAACCTGGTTTGTTTTAACCTGTGTTAAGAATAGTCTACCATCTAATTAAGATCTGATCAACAATGACCATACAGAATCTATTTCTGACTGACAAAGAGAGCCAACAAACTTTATGGAAACAGTCAGACTACCTTAAAAAAAAGCACCCGTACAGTAGATTTAGATACATTTCTAACCTTGTCTGGGCTTCTTACAAACATGGGTAAGTAGCCAGTTCAATTAAAAAAGCTTTCAATGGTTACACAACATTGAAACAATGTGCGGGAAACAGCTGTAAGTCTAGTTAATTTAGGTTGTTATCAGATACTGGCTGACTGCAGTGTTGCTTTACTTTACATGATCATCATCAAAACAAGGAAGAACGCTTACTCACTCTCTCATAGAACATAACAGCAGGCAGTACCAACAGATATTTTCTCACCGATGTAGGTATGAACAATAATGGACCAAAGTGGATGATGCTGATAATAAAAGTGATAACTAATCTTCTATTGATGAATTGTACACATTTTTAATTGGGGATATGGTGGCTTAGTGGTTAGCATGGTTGGCTTGCACCCACAGGGTATGTGGTTTGAATCCTGTCTCTAGTCTGTGTGCGTGCCTGTTCTTTGTGGGTTTCCTCTGTGTACTCTGGTTTCCCGCAAAGCCATTTGTTGTAGGCCTGCCTATTGGTGCACCGAAATTGCATGTAGTTTATGATAGGGTGTGTTTCTGTACACTCCAGGCCCTCCATTATAACAAACACAGGATAAAAAGTATGTAGTTGATCAGGCTATCTATCTATCTATCTATCTATCTATCTATCTACCTGGATAGGTAGGATATCTTTTAACACAACAGAAAAGGATTTGTTGTCATTGTGTCACTGGGTTTCCACCCCCCCCCTTTTTTTTGGGGGATAACCAGGATTTAAAAACTATAACTTTATTTCTGGTTCAGGTCCATGTGAATAAGAAACATATTTTAATGAATTTTTCACAGCTTTCAGTTTCTTCTTCCATCTACTACACAGTACGGCAGCATGGTGGCTTATTGGTTAGCACTAGCTGGTCTACAAATGGATGGAAGGGCAGATGGACACCATAGTTTATAACAGGAAGGCTGGGGGGAAACAATGATCACGTGAATGCTTTCCTTATCTATTATGTTTGTATTCTGCCCTCTTGGAGTTAACGCTGGAAGTACAACCTTTTAGTCCTTTACCCCGCCCCTTTATCACGTCACTATGTCCCCCTCGTGTCAAAGGAGGATTGAGTGAGCGCGCGCGCAGTGTTCAGCGGTAGGTACCTTGGTATAATTTACAAGCGCGTTATATCTGTAATAAATCTTTAGTAGCGGGCATTTGTTACGTAGTTAGACGTCTGAAATGAGTTCAGAAAGCTCATTAGAGACGGTAAGTGGTGATGAAATTATTTGGGCTAGCTTGCTAAGTAGTTAGTCAGCCGTTAGAACGGTATCGTGTGTGTGTGTGTGTGTGTGTACTGGGCGACCGGTTGGTTTTGTTCATATAACTAACCGGTTAGCATGAAGGTGAGTAAAGTGTAGTCTACAGGCTTGTACTCGCTAGTTTGTCTGTCTTTTTGTTTGTTCTCTTTGTAATGCTTGTTGTAGAAGCTAGTGTGAAGAAGCAGCTGTGACTCGGTGGCTGGTTTGTTATTAGCTGCTTTGTTAGCTGTAAAGCGTTAACGGTCATAACCGGGTAAAGTTCAGATAACCGGGGAATCCGAATAGCGTGAATAAGTTCCAGCTTCACATTCAGTGAGGATATTCAAATAAAATATGAGTTTGATATCTTGATCCAGATGTTCCCATACCAGCTGTGCCATTTGCTGGCATTGTTTGTTTTCTTTCCCACCGAGCCGTATTCTCAGTCTGTTTTGTTTTTGCTAATCATCTTGATCAAAGGTTGACCTGTGGATCTGTCTGAACTGAAGAGCTCCGGATCTTCCACATTCCTCTTTACACATTTCTCTACACGAATGGAATCTCATCTCCATGTGACAGCACAATGCGATTTGCGATAGGTTAAATAAATGTATAAATAAATAAATGTATAAATAGACAAACATTTGGGTGCGTATATTTTCTCGTGACTGTGTGCAGTTTATTGCCTGCTATGTGGTTAATGTTTTGGAAGCAGAATTCCCTTGAGTGTGTTTCCATGGGAACTTGAATATTATACACAAACACAGTCAGACATGTGGCTAAACCAGCTTAAATCTAAATCATCTAGATCTAGTCAGTATCTCTAAGCCTGTTTCAGTAGTCCTCAGCAAGTAGAGACAGAATTATTTCCCTCAGGCACAGGACAGGTTTTTCACTGATGCCGGTTTTTAATCCTGTACAGTAAATAGACTTGGATCTCCTTTTACACACATCCTCCTCACACCCACCCCTGACACTAACTCAATTGTGCCTCTGTTCTTTTATTTTTCCCTTCATTTCTCCAGAACCAAGAATGATCAGTGCATCTCAGTAAACGTTCCTGGTCCTGCTACGGTTCTTTACGTGCGTGTAACAATGAGCTGGGCTGCAGATGACTGGACCTTAGGGCTTTCTGGTCTCGTCCTGAAGAAAGTTCAGGAGCTTCAGGCGCACAATGAGAAGCTGACCCGAGAGAGACAACAGAGACAGCTCCAGCTGGACAACTCTGAAGCAGCACTACACAAACAGAAGCAAAAGGTTAGTGTACACCATTCAGTGCTTTTGCTGTACAGTCTCGTTCTTGACTTGCTGTTACTGAAAAATAATCAATGCCAGGGTTTACTGCACTGATAATACTGCCTATAGAGTTTAATTGCTGTTATGAAAAACAAAAATCAACAAAGTCATAATTTATATATTTATAGTTATATGTTGTGACCTCTCTGCACTTTCTAATAATTACTGACTACAAACATTTCTTTCAGAAATGTTAAATTAATAGTGTCTATCAGAAGACGTACATTTATTTTTTAAATTATTATCAAGCTTAGAGACTAGAACGGTGACTCCCTGCATATAATAGTTACTGTAGAGCAAGCTGTAACTATAGAAATGGTATCATATTAGGTTGCACGCAGTAGTATTAACCTGGGATTTAAATTCAAATCTGCACTAAATTCAGAGCAAAATGAATCATCAACTTTTGACCAATCGGTGAAATTGAACATGGTTTATTTAAATAGGAAATTTGAGAGATCCATCTGTTATATTGGTGAAGGTTAGTCTGCGCTGGCTGCTTTGGATATCAAAAACTGAACAAGTAGCCTCTCCCCTTAGTGTTCCTGCTGAAGTCATGATCTAATCAAACTTGCATTCTCACTGTCTGGGTTAAATGTTAATAAGAACCAAGAACTTACAGACAAGAAATGCTTCCACGTCCTGATTGGTGGCCGTTCATTTTGTCCTCCCAGTCTGTCGCTTGGGTTTCCAGACAGCTGCCAGACTGTGAGATAACCCTGCCTAAATATTACAAAACATATTCTGGCCCCACCTTTGAATGTCAGTTTGATTCAGTAATACACAAGTGTTTCAGTAGGCACAATTAGAGATGAAGTAAGAACTACTGTGTTTGTAAATCCAGGAGTATTCGCTCCTCTTCCTGTTATTGTAGAGTGTGAACACTACCTGTAACACATATTATAAATGAAGAAGATCTCTTTACTTTGTACTTGTATGCCAAACATAGGAATGACTTTAAGCCGAGTCACGTTGCGGCATCTTCCTGGACCCTTCCTACAGATGTGCCTTAAAAATAACTTGATTTGTGACTTTGCAGTGGTACGTTACAAGTCAGAATGTACAAATGAATATACACTGTCGATTTCGTTGTGTCCCAGTATGAGGAAGTGCGTGCGGAGCTGGGAGCTGTTCAGAGGGAGCTGGTGGGAGTTCGAGAACATGCTCAGGGAGAGGCACGGGCAAGGGATCGCCTGGTCCAGGACCTGCAGGCCAAAGTGGCTCAGGTGTGCACTCTAGAGGGCCAGCTGGACTCAACAAGAACACTTGTGCAGAACCTCACGCAAGAGGTTAAACGGTGAGTCGAACAGTGTAACCACACAGCTTAGTGGCGACCACGTAGATGATGCGTGCAGGCTGAAACTGGCACTGTCGGAGCGTACGCTTTAGCGTGACAGCTGAGTCAACAAACTGAGGGCTTGGCTGGAAACCTAAACAACTTATTTGTTATTTCAATTTCAGTGACATGGTGTCTGGGCTGGTGCAGGAAACCAGTGAACTGACCAATGTTTTTACCAGTTTATGAGCCAAACAATTACATAATCAGATGTGGAAGATTCCCAACCAAAGCTGAACCATAGTGCAGCTTTATATACAGCACATGTACACACAAGTTAATAAATACAATGGCTCTGTATGGTATTTTACAGTGAGATGCTTTTCATGATTGTAGTTAAATTTTTTTTACTCTTTGCACTGTTTGCACTTCTATTAAGCTGGTCATGAAAATCCGGTTTTTGCTATTAGGGCAGTAAAATGATGTCAGTTTCCTGTTCCAGTTTCACACAAGCAGGATTGTGGTTCTAAAGCCAAACAGATGAACAAACATGAAATATTTTGACACTAGTTTCCCAACCAGCAGAGGCAGTTTGTTTTTGGGAAAAAAAGTCTTCTGTGTTTGTTGTGAGCTTAGGAGTGAAGATAATAAAGGTTGCACATTCTGGGTATTGAAATAGCTGCTCTAAATAATTTAACGCTTCTTTTTCTTCATCCATCAGGCTTGAGGCAGAGCTGGAAAAGCTGCAAAAAGAAAGCGTCTCAGGAGACTCTGTGTTGTTTTCCACACCCTGCTGGAACATGAACTCACCCTGGGACCAAAGCGGTATCCTGCTCCATGTTCCTCTTTCTCTTTTGTATTTTCTCTTTTGATGTTACTCCCTGTTTCCTCATAGTTTTTTTGTCACTACGCAGTCTCTTCCTAATCTTATTTATCATTTAGAAATACTCCAAAAAGTATTTCTAAATGAAATACAAAAAGAGAAATGCATCATTGAGTAATTTAATCAGTGTATCAAGTAGCACTGTCCCCTAAAATTTTAATCCCTGTATCTAATTATTACTATTATTATTTGTGCTTTCAGGTAAGAGCAATCTCAGAGGAGAGGATGTCAGCAAAGCCAGAGTGAGTTTTCTCAAACACCATCCACATAATGACAACCTGGTCTGTTTGTTGGCCTTGTGTGCTGTTTTGAACGAATAGGTTGATATTCTGTCAGAGTTTATGGAACTAAATTGTTTTTGTTGTTGTCCCTCTCTAGCAACAGCTCCTGTTCGGAGATAGCACCAAAACCTCAGCAAGTTGCGTTTCTTCTCCATTCCCTCAGCAACCACACAGAACACCGCCCTTTCGACGCAAAAACGACCAATCAGAGACTCGCCCCCTGCCCTCTGTGTTTCCGTGGGAACGGGATGACACAAGGTCCACTCCCAGGGGGAAAGCTGCATCCACTCACACCATCTCCTCCTCCACTTGCAGTGAGGTCATCACCCCCACGGGCGCACAGAATGATGGGATTGAGGAAGCACTGAGGAAAGAGATAGATGGTAGGGGTTGTCATCATCTTTTTGTGAAACTAAAGAACATGGAAAGGCATATAAGTATGTAACACTGTATAAAAACGTCAGTACATCGAGATATACACAATACTGTACTTTAGGGTTGTGATGTATAATCTTGCTCTAGCAATTCAGTATTAATGTGTTTGCAAGCTACTAAAATGAAACATTTTGTTGCAATACACAATATTGCCACGCGTTATCGAGTAAAATTGATAGTCAGATTCGATGGCTACGAATATAATTGTCGATTCGTTCATGACGTCATTGCGCTTGATTCTCGCATGGCTTGTGAATGCTCTGACAGCATGTAGGTGTAGCATACTGGAGTGAAAAAGTGTGGGAATATTTCACCTTAACTCGAGCAAAACAGCCACTAGAATCAGAGGGAAAGACTTTATGCTGGCGGGCATGCTGCCGCTTTGTGAAGGATGCTAGTCAGGTTAGTGGAAAAGGATTCACACGTGAAGAGACTGTGAATAATCAGTGATTGTGTGATGCTGTGAGTCGGGTTTTTATTTACATTTCAACTCTGTGAACCTTATTTCACTGAAATTCTCATTCACACAATATGGCTGGTTTTTCAGGGCTACACCTTCACCTGTTGCACTCTCCACTTTTCCACGTACGCTCACACGCACACCTACCTTGTTTCTGGCTTTTAAGTTGTTCACGCACATTCTCTCTCTCTCTCTCTCTCTCTCTCTCTCTCTCTCTCTCACTTTATCTTGCGCTGTTGTGCTCTTCACTCCTTTGTTTTTTTTTAGATCATGCACACATACACTTGCGCATTATTTAGTCATATTTTGATCCGGTGTTTTCTTTTCCCATTTACCTCATTCTTACAGATTTCATCTCGGTTTTCCTAACATTTAAATGTATCTCATGTAATTACCATCCGCTCTCTTTAAGCTATTTTTCAGTTGGATTTAATAGCTGCTGATTTTTCTTGGTTTTAGCGTTTGTTTCATTAGGAAAATTTATTGAAAGACTTATTTTTAATGAAGTATTCATCTTTATTATCTTGATTGTTAGTTACCACATACACAAAACATCCTCAAGCTAAATTTAAAAGCTGATGTCTCTAAATAAGAGCTGTTGCATAATCGCCAGTTGTAATTCGAATTGCTAATCGAATAAGTGTGATAATTTCAATAATCAATAGATTAGTTGATTATCAAAATAGTCATGAGTGGCTGCATAGAGAAAGCTGTCTTTAATTGAGAATGATGTAATGATAAAAATTATTCACAATGCCTTTTTTTGTTGTTCAATGCCTATTGATGATAACAGTATATTATTTGAGTAAGATTTTTCCATGAATAGAATAGAATAATAATATGAACGTTTGAACGTCAATGACATGGGTTCTGAGAAAGAGAGTAGGAGTGGTGAGCTGAATGGTTCTAGGTCAAGAGTTCCCTTTTGGGTCTCTCATTAATAGAAGGTATCATTTGGTTGTTTCAAAGAAATTATTTGTAGTGGTTTGCTATTGTAGCTGCTCTAATAGTCAGTGAACCGTCGCAGGCGCAGGGTGTGTTTGTCTGGTTAAAGTTTCTTCCACTCTTAGGGAGAGAGGAACCAGATGCTTGATGAGGTCCGTCACCGAGCTATTTTTAAAATCAGTCATAAGACACTTGATGTATGTGATATTTGAACAAAATGGGTTTTTCTGCTACATGTGGACTTGTTCAGCTTAGAATTAACATGAAAATATTGGGAACACGGTGTGTCCTGGGTTAACATGTCTTTGTAAATTGTATACAAGTGAACCTCGGTTTATGAACACTTCTCAGGTATGAAAAAAATTGCCTAAAATTGATCCCTGTTGATGAACTCCTCCTCATAACACGAGCCAGAAACCCCGATCTCAAGCTGAACAAAGGCATGAGTGTGTCGCCCAGCGACAGTGTTGCTCAGTCTGTGGTCATGGATCTCGCACATGATGAAGTAGTTTTATGTAAAGTGGAGTGACGTTGAAGCCTTTGCCGAGAAGTGTCATTCAAACGAAACTGTGGTGAACGATACACCTTATGATAATGTGGTGTTACTTAAGGACAAGCGTACAACACAGAAAAATTGTCTCTGGATGGATTTTGTTTGTGAAAACGGCTACCACGTACGAACTAGAGGCCAAGACAAAAAAATAGAGAAAAGCCCTGAAGGAGAATTATCCAGTGTTATTACGAAAGGGGACTCTCCTCCCAAACAGTAACCTTCTCCCCGCCTACCTTCCTCTCCTCCATTACTTTACGTCAGCAAGTCTCCCTAAGAAAGGTGCGTTAACTGTACACGTAAAAATTAAGTGTTGGCTCGTTTTTGTACAGTTTTTATTTTATATATATATAGTGCTGTATTTTTTGTGTATAATTAAGGCTTTTTCATACTTGATTTTATATTTTGTGATAAAAACAAAATAAATCAACAAGTAAATATGATTCATAGTTATCTGGAACAGATTAATTCAGTTCATATATATTTCTGCGGAAAAAAATTAATCGGCCTATGACCTAAATAAAGTTATGAATAAAACTTTGGAATGAATTACGTTCATGAAGTGAGGTTCCACTGTATCACTCTTTCATCATTAGAGGATTGTCCACAAGAAAACCAAACAGAAGTGACCTCTCTAATGCATACAATTCTCTTCTTTCTTTGACATGCTGTTGTCTTCATGGTCTGTAGTAGGTTTTTTTTTGTGTCGCCTTGTGTGAGCTTGAGGAATGTATGTATCTAAATGTGCAGAGTAGTGTGTTTAGTGCAAGTGTATGAATAGTGTCTATTGTCAAATGGGTGTGTGAACTAGTCTTTTATTTTGCCCTTCCACTGATCCATGCTGCATTCCCACAACACTGGGACTTATTCAATGATCATGATTAAATATGTCTCCCTCTCTCTCTCTCTCTCTCTCTCCTGTTCCCGCTCTCAGGGCTGCGTGTGCGCGTCTCTGGGTTGCAGCAGGAGCTGCAGCTGGAAAAAGAGAGCTTCAGGGAGTCCGAGTCTCGTCTTGCTCAAGCTCAGAAAGAGCTCAACTCGAATGAGCAAAGTCTGACGCGCTCTAGAGACGAGTTGGCCCGTGCACAAACGCGCATCACTCAGGAGGGGGACAGGGTGAATATGTGCATAAGCAGGCTCATAGGGCACTTTCTGAGCACTCTGATTGGTCATGACAGTGATGTGATTTAATTTTTTTTTCAGTTTAATATGTTGTAAGGAACATCAGGATATATAGTTCAAGTGCAAAACTCATTAAGAAATAAAAATAAGACTGCAAATTCAGAAACATATCAACTTCAAATGGGTTGCATTTTTATGATTTGTTGTGATTTTGGTTTGTTAAAGTGTGTTGCACACGGTATATAATACTATCCATTCATCGATTCACTCAAAGAATGTCTACAAACTTAAGGAAAAGAAAAACTTGTATACATATTTGAATACTAAATTTATTGCTATATGTTATATATTGATGTATATGATGATAATATGATTGTAATATGAACATATTATTAATATTATAATATACATCATACTATTTTTCTTTTCCTAAAATGTTTGTCCCTGCTGATATGGATTACATCAAAGAATTCTGTCTGTGTTTTTTGATGTAGATAAGATAAAATGTATTTGCATGTCTTTATTTGTAGGCTCAGGCAGCTGAACAGCGGGTGAAACAGCTACAGGAAGAGTTGAAGTGTCAGAGACAGAATGCAGAGACCAGCCGCTGCAACGCCGAACAACGCAGGAAAGACATGGAGAGAGAGCACCAGAGAGTAAGGCTTTCATTCATTTAGGCCATTTACACACGAAAGAGAAGACCTTTGTGATGTTGCAATCGCTGCTGTATGAAGGCCTTTCTCATCACTGTGCTATACAAAGCCCCGTCACAATGAGCGCACACACACATACACACACATACACACACATACACACACACACACACACACATACACACACATACACACACATACACACACATACACACACATACACACACATACACACACATACACACGCACACGCACACACACACACGCACATACGCACACGCACATACACACACGCACATACACACACGCACATACACACACACACACTCTTTTTCTATCTTTCTCTCTCTGTGAATGTACAAGAACATGGCTTGGACTACATTGGAGGAGATTTGTAGATTTCTCATGAGTAGCTTTTTAGTGCTGTGCCACATGGCAAGGGTACTCTGAGGAACTTATATTTACTTAAATCAAAACATAAAAATACTTTCCATTGTTGTAAATTTCAGATTTAAAATTTTTCATAAAGGCTTGCTTCTTATTATTAAACCAGACCCTTCTATAAACTACCTTCTTTATAGCGACCAGTAGTTTAATAATTTTTCATCTCGTGTGTTCTGTGCCCATTGAACCTGCAGTGAACATATGTTCCTATCATGAAAACTGCTCTTTTAATGATCTTGGAGCTGAATGTAAAGGACGTTATCCATCATGTGCCTTTTACAAGTCTTACGATTACCTGCCTGTTAGCAAACACCACCTTTATACCCAATAGACCGTTCGGCTTAAAGCTTAGCTCTAGATGTTGAGAAATATAATATAATATAATATAATATAATATCATATCATATAATATAATGGCTAGAGTTTGCGTGCTTTCAGAAACAAAAGCTGTTGGTCTTTGGTAGTTTTGTTTTCTTTTCTTTAACCTCCTGTTTTGCGTTTCACTGAATTCAAAAGTAAATAAGTGGATTACATGGCCGTCAGCAGCACATTGACTTTGCACAAAATAGCTATAGCCAATAATTTTTTATGTGAGTAGTGTTATGTATTTGAGTCATTTAGTGGCCCAGTTTATTTTTGACACACATTGACATACAAATTATTATTATTATTATTATTATTATTATTAATAATAGTAATAATAATACTATTAATTATATATTTCTGTCATCTGGAGCATATAGATATAATTATTTTGCTGTGTTTAGAAAGCTAATTTTTGTGTTGCCAGTAAAGACAAATAAAATCTTAAGCAAAATAATACAATGAGCTTCATAAATTCATAAGATGGCAGCATCAGACTGATCTATCATAAGCATCATTACATTTAATCAGTAACACTTTGACAAACCGTAACCTTCTCAACAGATCCGTCAAACCCACATGCACGATCACTTAAGTGCACACACCACAAATTTACCAGATGTTACCAGATTAGAATCGTAGAAATTGATGTACAACTATATTATAAGAATATTTCAACAAGAGGGTTTGGAGAACTTTTGTACAAGAATTTGAAATGAGCCCTAATGTCAGAAAATGCCAGTCATCCATATGTAAGCCTGAAAGTAAATCTTTGTCGAAGAATCTTACAGGTGGATGTGAGGATGTGCAGATGTTTGGATGGCTAATCTTTAGTCATGTGTTTATGTAGGAGCTGTCAGAGCTGCAGAGAGAGAGGCAGTCTATGGAGAAGCAGCACCAACAGGAGACTAACAGACTCAACCAAGAGATCCAGCAAGCCAGGACACAGCACAACACACTACAGTCGCAATACGATAAAGTATGTTCCATATTTTTAATCATGACCGTATACCTTATTTTGGTCAAATCTACATTTTCCAAGGTTTATTGCCTTTTCCATTTTCTCTTTGTGTCTCTATTAGAAAAGATAAATGCTTAATTTGTAAGAGTGTTACTTTGAAAAAAATCTTTATCCTTTATGCCCAGTTATTTTTCCCCTTTCTCTCTGTCTCTCTGTCTCTTTCTCTTCTGGGAGTTACAGTGTAGTCTTCACAGGTCCATGTACTAATGTCACCTCTTTGGCTTCAACTACGATCTCACGTTCTCACACTCTTTTTCCCACTCTTTCGTTTTCTCCTTTTTCTTCTCTTCCTCTTGGCTTTTTGACAGAAGGCCCTTGAGTCAAGGTCAGTGTTGTACTCTCTGTGTGGTTTCTCTTTCAGTGCATTTATAACTTAAGGGTGTACTGTAGGTCAGTAGGCTTGAGCAAGGGGTCAGTAAGTGGCACACAAGATACTCACATTGCATGCACATGGGTCTCTCATATGTTTCTTCCACTAACAGTGCATCACGTTTCAACCTGGGCAGCTGTGTGTAGTGTTTGTTTAGTTGCTGTTTGCTTGGCAGTAAGACAAACCTCGAGGAAAACAATGACTGACAAATAGCTGGTCAAAAGAAATATTCCTTTCTGAACCTAACCTAATGCAAATACGAATCTAATCTAATCTCTCCCAGATATATGCACACAGCATGAATTGACCATTGTTTAGAATACTGAATGTATTAATAAAATGCAAGGCACGTAATCAACATTGAACACTGTCTCCTAGAACATTCACTTCCCTTGTTATTGCTTAAGTCAACACTTCCAAATGTAGATGTGTGTGTGTATGTGTGTATGTGTGTATATAATATATATATATATATATATATATATATATATATTAGTGTGTATATATTCAAGCCACGTTCATTCTCCTCTCATCACCATACACAAGGGCTTTGTGTTGTAGTGTCAGAGTAAGCATTATTATATCTTAGGATTTTTGTAGCAGTGTCTTTTATTTAACATTTCGTTTTCCTTGATAGGAAAGCCTTCAGAACATTGCACACTGGAAATAAAAGAGAGAGAGAAAGGAATGTGAGGAAACAACAGTTTATTGCTGTTGTAATGATAGTGATAAGAAGGACTAATTTGTTTCACTGATTGTACATGTACAGTAAATGGTGTGTATACACATACAGTATAAAAGCCATGACATGTCATTCTGTAAGGAATAAAAGTTTGTAGTATAAAAAAACAATATCATGCTTAAGATGCTGTGGTTATATACTCATGGACAAAAGAAATGTTGTATGTGTACATTTTTAAACTAAAAACAATTTAATACAAAAGAGAGAAATTTTAAATTTAAGCAACATTGACAGTGATGTAGAGTCAACATTGGCCTACGATATGGCCTTCATGCAAATCCAGAAAGTCCAACTATAACAACCAAACCTTGTTGAATAGACCAAAGACTTATCTGTAACCCTGGAATACTAGCATCAGTAGTTTTTCTAAAAAGCACTATGTCTTGTGAATCATGGCCTTCCAGACCTAAGGCAATCAGCAATGGAATCTGTAGGTATCTGTCCAAATATTATCCCTGGCAAGTCCAATCCACCTGGCGACATCTGCTTGTGTTGCCCCAAGTTGAATCAGTCCAATGGCCCTTTCTCTGTCTACATGGAGATAAAAGTGTGAAGACAAAATGCACAATCAGAATGTTTTCCTTACTTTTGATAACGAGACACGTCAGCTGGACATAATCACATGACCGGTTTTGTGCATGGAAGTTCCATGATAAAAAAATGCTCTACTGAGAATGGTAATAATCGTACCATACCTGTGCAAATATTATATATTTCTTTGATATCTTTTGTCGATGAGTATTGAAGATTATGCACTTCATGGCACCTTGTGAGTTTTATTCTTTCCATATGATGTGAAAATATTTTGTGTGTTCTGCACTAATAATCTGGATATCTTTACCGCCAGTGCATGGTGTGACATGATCATCACTCGTACTAAATGGTTTTAATGGATCCATCTGTTGACCATGGTGCTAAGCCCATGAACTTGCGGTTATCTTTTTCTGTTTTACGTTGTGTATGCTGTGTGCCGCTTTTTAAAAGATTTTTTTTTTTTTTTAACAGAACAAGTGACAGCCTCATAAATAACTTCATAAGTTCTGTCCTCTACACTCAAACCCTAAACAGCAGTGTTCATCATCAGTTTTCTTTCCCTTTTTTAATTTTAAATACATTACATGCATTAAATGGCACTTTTACCGAAACAACCTTCAATTTGAGGCAGAATATGATTCATGCATTTCACATTTATAGCACTGTTGTAGGAGTAACCAAGATATGAGTGCTAAATAGACACAAAACAAGTAATTTGGGTTACATATTTTGGTATGTTTAATTTTTTAACTTCCCTTTTTCTGACTTGTTTGTCCCTCCTTCACAAGGTCAGCTGTCTCATTTTCTATTCTCTCTCTCTCTCTCTCTCTCTCTCTCACACACACACACACGCTCTCTCATTAGCTGGCTCTACAGAAGCAGGCTGTAGATCGGGACCTGGAGGTAGTACAGGGCAAGCTGAAGAGCACACAGAGTGATCTATCAGAGAGCCAAAAGCGAGAGGCTCACACACAGGCAAAACTCACGGTATGATGATCAACCTGCATATACTGTACATGCAAACACAAAGCACAAACATATTGTCTTATTGCCTTGGAATAAACTGTGTAAGAAAGAACTAAAAGGCAACAGTGCAGCTCTTACAGCTGGATTGTTTTTCCTCTCTAAATTTACACATAGACTGTATAAAATGTAAAGGGGTTAATTGTGAAACATTTTGTTTAAGTGAGCAATTGTAAACTGGTACCATTTCTCCTATTTAGCCCTGAGCTACAGTTAAATCCAGCTCCAGAAGTGGTGTTACTCTGCTATTGTTGATCTGGCAACATTAGCTGCTAGACATTGTGTTATTATCTCCTAAGAATGTAACAAACACTGTAGGAGACTCTCTTGTCTTTTTTTTTTTTTTTCTTTTTTTTAATATAAGTATCTGCTGTGCAGGGTGAGGTGAATAATGCAAATTGTCCTGGTGTGCAAATGCAAACGCAGGCCTGCAGTTTCTATTTGTTATTCCACAGTAATATTTATTTTGTTTTTGCATAATATTACATGCCTTTATTGATGTGTGTGTCTTTACATATTTTCACCTTTTAAAATTTAAAGATGTTTTTGCATCTTTTCCTTTTTAGTCATTTAACCATTTATTATTATGATTATTATTAGATTATTATGATTAGCAATGTTGTTCTTGACCTTTTTGCTAAATAATGAATACACTCCTTAAATATTAATTGAGATTGCAGATCACAGTAAACATTATTACTCTTCACCACTGATGAGAATACCTTGCTGCACCTCCCATTCTGGCCTGTAGGAGTCACTGAAGGAAAGCGAGGGATTTCGTGTGTCACTGGAACAGTCAAAGAAGAGAGAGAGAAGCCTGGAGGCAGAGGTGAAAAGACTTACTGAGGAGTTAGCTGAAGCACTGAAACTCATTAAAGAGCTGCAGGGTAAGGAACGGAGGAAGACGGGCATTTCTCTGTTTATGCAACGTACAGTAAAAGAAAACATATTTTATATATGTGACACATGCTCACTGAGTACACATACTGTACATATTCATGCAGTTATTTAATAAGTCAATCGTGTGGCAGCAGTTCATAACATCATGCAGATATGGGCCAGCATGATTCCTTTGACCCCATCTGACTTGGGTCAACATTCCAGGCTGATGAAGGTGGTGTAATGATGTGGGGACTGTTTTCCTGGTACATTTTTGATCTGTCACCAATCAATCATTGTTTGAATGCCATAATATATTTGTGTCTGAGTATGAGTTATTGAGCATGTGCATCCCTTCCTAATGGTGCACCATTTCACAAAGCAACAGTCTCAAACTGGTTTTATGATCATAAAAAAAAAAAAAAAAAGTTATTTGGTGCTCTTCCTAGTTACTGGGTCCGAATCCAATAGAACAGTGTCAGGGATGTAGTAGAACAGAAAATTTGCACCATGAAAGTGTGCCAGAAAAACATACAGGAATTGTATGATGCAGTTCCTAAGAATGTGTGTATAGCTACAGTATATAGGATTTATCTACATGTAAATAAATGGTAGCATAGAGTGCATCATAGACACTTGCATGCATATTAACTTTTTTATTTCTTTGTCTTTCATTTAGCCCAACTTGCAGCTCCTCCTCCACAAGTTGTCTCTCGTCCCATTGCTGGGGACAGTTTCAGTTCTGTTCCATCCACTTATTCCAGTAACGCTCCACTTCACCAGCACATTTCACAGAGGAAAAAAACACTAAAAACTGAAAGACCAAAAATATCAGACAAGTCAGGGTCCTTAACCTGTTCTTCTGAGAGAGAACCAGGAGAGGGGATTGACTCTGAGCACATCAGCGAGTTTGGGTCTGAAGACTCCACCCCAGTGAGCATCAGTATCCAAGAAGGGAATCGGTTTGGAGTCAAAAGGTCTAGTGAAGCAGAGGTGGAGAACTCCATCTCTGCCTCACTAGAACAAGACACAGGAATAGAAGATGCAGACACAGACTCGTGCATGTCTGATTCGATCAGTGAGCGCGTGTTGAAAGATGATATCCATTGTGACTCCAACCAAAAGTTGAACTCTTCAAATCAGGGACAGAAACGGGATTCCTCTTCTATCGCGGAGTTAAAGAAGGAGAATTCAGCTCTCCGAGATGAGCTGAAGGACATCAAGCGGGAATTAGATCACCGTCTAGATGACCTCGAGTCACAAAGGCGAGCAGAAGCTGAGGCCAGGACAAAGCTGAAGCAACTAAGCAAAAAGCACTCAAGCCAGACCGAGCAGCATCGAGTAAAAACCCAGGAGCTTAAAGACAAAGGAAGCAAACTGGAGGCACAGCTTGAACAAGAGAGGAAGGAGGGTGCAAGACTCCGGGAAGTGGTAACTACTCTGCAGAAGGAGGCTGAAAAAAGAAAGGAGGAAGTTGAAAGAGAAGAGGAAGAATCCAAAGAGGAGATCATCAACCTCAAAGAGGCCTTGGCTCAGATGGAAATAAAGGAAGAACACCTAGAAAAGGAAAGGGAGACTATGCGGAACGAACTAGAGGTGCTTAAGTCTGAGCTTTCGCAGGAACGTGAGCAGAGAGACAGGGAAAGAGAGGAGGAGAAGACACTACGGAAAACCTATGAAGTTGAAGGACTGAAGATTGCAGAACTTCAAGCAGAGTTGGACCGACTACAAGGTTCTGCTAGACTGGAGGACAAACATGTAAACACCAACATGCCTTTGACCTAT
Source organism: Clarias macrocephalus (assembly GCA_011419295.1). Lineage (NCBI taxonomy): Eukaryota > Metazoa > Chordata > Actinopteri > Siluriformes > Clariidae > Clarias > Clarias macrocephalus. The sequence goes on from JAAGKR010000060.1 coordinate 44,275, forward strand.
CTGCAGCTTGGAAACCAAGCAACCACCACAAACGATGTCACAGCTATAGAAAATGAAGTTGCTGCTCTTAATGCTAACATTTTCTTCTGTGAGTCAGTGAACCTTGAGAACACTATGTTCTCCAAACCCTTCATTACAGAATGTGGAATGGAGATCAAATCTGGCGAACTCTCCCCAGTGGAACAAGACACTACTTCAACAGGGACACTGGAGGATTACACAAAGATGACAGAAGGCATGAACTTGGACGACACTACCGTTTTGGTCTTGGAGGTGGAACGTATGCGAGTACAGAGAGACAGGGAAGCGGAAAGGGCGAAAAAGACGCAGAAAAAGTTGGAGGCGCTTCAGAACCAGGTGACGAGTCAGACCCAGCAGCTTACTCTAGCGTTCGAGAATCAGAGCAAGCACATTGAATGCCTCTTAAAGGAAATACAGCAGAGAGACCGTGCCCTCCAGAGGCAAGGAGAGGAGCTACAGAGCTGTCAAAAAGAGCTTTCCTTAGTCAAGGAAGAAAAACAGATGACTGAGATGGTCAACAGCTTGACCTCAAGTGCTAAGAAGTCAGCTGAGGTTTCTGCAGAGCCATCTTGTGATTTACCTCTTAGCAGCCCTGCTACTTCAGATACCCATGAAGTGACTGAGAATGAATTTTTGTCCACTATAAAAAACAAACCACTACAGTCTGACCAGCAGTCCTTAACAGATGTAGAAGTTGAAGATCCGCCCTGCAATATCTCTGCTACTTTAGACAAGACAAATATGAGTCATGTGACTTTACCCACCAAGGAGTATGTGGTGATAACATCCACAAACGATCACGAAAGAGATTCTGACACATGTGCTGAAAACACTACAGCAAATGAACTACCAGAATTAGTGACTAATGCTGAGCAAGACGGTGGCCATGCATCCATTAAGACTGATGCAGAAAATGCACAGAGCTCTGTCGTATCTAGTTTCACAGACATAAAAGAACTACCAGAATATTTACCAAAGCTTCTGGAACATTCCTCAGATGGCACATCCACTCTAAAGATGATGATAAAGAAGTTGCACGAAGCACAAAATGAGCTCTTGGAGTTAAAATCCAGACATGACCAACTGACACTGCAGCTGCAGGAAGTGTCAAGGCAGGATTTGCTGTCCCTCAAGCAAGAGCAAGAACAGCTGAAATTAAAACTGGAGTTTCTTGATAAAGAATCATGCTTGTCAGAAGTGTATTTAAAGCAAGACGAGTCTAATCTCTTGACCAACACAGAAGAAGAGAGTGTATCCGTCACAGATCTGAAGGAGAAGGTTGTAATAGGTGAGAGTTTTGAAGATGGCTGGCCAAAATCTGAAGATCAGCATGAGGACAGTGAACGTGAGACTTGCAGCTCAGCACAGGTTAACTCTCTTCATGAACAGGTACATACTTTTCTGTTCATTTTTTTCACCATCAAATACTATATGAGCATTTCCATACCACATTCAGAACAACGTATCTACTTTTATTTCCACATGCCTGTAGAAAAACAACTTTTAGAATGTTTACTTATGAGAATCATCTAACAAACATCTGCTCAGTGGTCCTGTTTACATCTGGGTGCAGTGCAATCCTACGGTGCGCACATGGTTACATTGCTGCCTCTGAAGTAAGGGTGGGTGATACGGACCAAAAATTATATCTCTGCGTTTTTAGGGTGAATATCAAAACATAGTATTTAATCTCAGAATTTTCTACGAAGTGGGCCAAGTGTTCAGTTTTCCATCAAAGCCACATGTGAGCGAACACAAGCACTTTCATTAAAGTTTTCATTAAAGTGTTGTATTTTCTGGTTTCAACCAGGGAATTAATGTGAAACGAGCCTGTACTAAATTAATATTTCAATAAAAACGTAAGCAGAAGGAACATAGCAGGCCTACTTGCTCTGGCGAAATAGTTAAGTTTTTGCTTAGGTAGACTGCAGAGCTCCTGAAGTTTTCCTAGAGAGAAATACAGAAACATCTAGGGAATGCTTATTAAATATAGTTTCGTTCAGGGAAGACTTGTCTCGCTGTGAAGGCTTAGTGACACAAAGTAGAACACGCTCTTTGTTCTGCACTTTATGGTGCTAGTAATGTCGTTCTGAAGAATATTTTACACATCATATTTCTAACTTTTTGACTTTTAAACACAAGATCTGTTTATGCTAGCATACTGGCATATTTCAACAAGGCAGCAAGAGTAGTAAACATCCAGGATTGCATACAGAGGGACTGTGGGGTCTGGGATGTGCGGAAAGTATGAGAGAGGCGTAATTAAACATCAAACTATATCAATATAAACTGTATCGATAACCCATTAAAAATTGATAGACCACCCTGCTGTGTCTAACGTGTTTTTAACTTTATCACACATGGCTACTATCTGAGTCACATTAGAACATAACATTGCTGTCCAGAACTAAACAAAACAACTACCTGTCTCTGGCTAAGCAGTCACTCTGCCTGCTGGTTAGATTTTGTTTTTGGCTCAGTGTGTTGTCTTTCCTGGCAAGCCACTCTCCCTTTTAGCGTATGATGATAAATAGTGACAGTGTAAGAGTTGTATGGGAAGGGATGCTCAGAAATATCTATCAACGGTAAAAGAACAAATAGTTCTTATTGAAGAAAGTGTGTGTGTGTGTGTGTGTGTGTGTGTGTGTGTGTGTGTGTGTGTGTGTGTGTGCGCGCGCGCGCGCAATGATCTCCTTTGAACAGTTAATGCATATCTGCTACTCCTGATCTGTAAAGCCTTCATAATGGCTTTAATCTGAGCTGCTGTTAATTAGTGATTTATTTATTGTTTCTTTTGTTTTTTTCTGCGATATTCTTCCTAATTTAGTCATATCGAATTCCTCCCCGTCACTAGGGGGCTCCCACATTAAGGCTACTACTCTACCACTCAGTAGGGAGGGCTGAAAACTATCACACATTTCCTCCGAACCACGTGACGGCAGCCGACCACACCTTTTCGAACTGCTTGCTCACGCACCGTTGGGGGCAGCGTAACACACTCGGAGGACAGCGCTATCCACTCCCCCCGCTTGTGTGAGCTCACATACACCCCTCATTGACCGTAGAGCTGTGATTAATGTGAGAGAACTAAGTACCTCTCATCCCTCCCCTCTGAGTGCTCGGCCAATCAGCTGTCTCTCGGCCTCCGGCTGTGAGAGGTTACAGCATCACCCGGGAATTGAACACGCGATCTCCAGATGATAGGGTGAGCAGTTTACCACTGCGCCACTCGGAGGCCCTAAATGATTTTTTGAAGCTGGTAAATTAACTTTTTTTCATTTAGGTAAGTTTGGGTCTTGCCTTCCTGAGAAGGTCTTCATGAGAGCCAGTTTTATCATAGTGCTTGATGGGTTTTGTAAATGCACTTCACAATACTGTTCTTGCAAGAACTATTTCAGAAAGGATGACCTTGTTGTTACATAATTACATAATTCCTTTATTTGTTACTTGTAATAGTTTATAATAGTTTTGAAATACCCAGTATTGTTGTAGAATGTAGAAAATAAATCATTAAACAAAAACAAAGAAATTTGCCAGTGATCCCAAACTACATTTACATTACTGCACAGTGAAATTCCTTCTTCGCATATCCCAGCGTAACTGGGGTCGGACGCATGGTCAACCATGATAAAGCACTCGTATATCAAAAAGCGAATTTCCCCCATAAAAAATAATGGAAACTCGGACGTGTCGTTCCACAACCAAAAAATATTAATAAAAAAAATAACCGATACAAAATATAGTAAAAATAAAACAAATTAATCTGCACTTTACCCTTAAAAGAATCGTGTTTGAAGTAAGACCTTAACAAGGACCTTAACAAAGTAAGTTTCTTTAACAAGGAACATTTCTTATGACCTTTGCTTTGCCTACTTTTGAGAATTTTGCTGAAATGTGTTGTTGCATTTTTTCCTCTCTTCACGGAGGCCTATGTTGCAGTACGTTAAAGAACGGTCGTTACACTCGGCCACAATATAAAAAAAACTTTGCGTGCATGCGCGCGTGCACACACATGGTCACAATGTTATAATAAATAGCACATGCGCACATTGTCTTTACGAGTGGCACACTTGTGCTGAGGCTGAGCATGGGAGACGATTACCTATAATCCCACAGCGTGAGAGACAGAAAGATCATTGGTTCAGACATGGGTATGTATGTATGTGTATGAATTTCATATCAATATCTTAAAGGGATTTTAATGTTCGTTCCTCTTTCTCAGCTGGAGGCCATGCAAAGTGAGCTTCAGCTACTTTCTGAGAAGAACAGAAATCAAGCTGATGAGTTGCAGCTTTGGAGGCTGTCTGCCATGACCCCTGAGGAGACATTGGACCAGGACAGCAATAGCAACCCTATAGTTATAGTGCGAGAGAAACAGCTGGTTCTCTCATGCGACCCAACTTTGCTATACTCCCACAACAAACAGAGCAGGTATTCATGTTCACAGCTGTTTGACTGGCACTTGTTATAGATAAGAACACAATAACGGTAATAGCCTGTGACGTATGGAGTGTGAATATTTACAACAAATTATAAGTGTAATAGCACTTGAGGCAAGTGACTCTATGTTTGGACTGCTTATGTTGTATGTATGTACATAATGTTTCTGCCTCTACATTAAGCTGAACTCTTGTTCCAGTCACATGATGCAGGATGGAGGTGTTTATTCTGAATTTGGTACTAAAGACCACCAAAGGGATTATCAAATGTCATCGGAAAAAAGCACTGAAGACATGCCATCAATCTTTAAAGCAGTGGTAAATAAAGAGAGTATTTCTTGATCTGTGTTCTAAATTTTTTAGAGATTGGATCATTGCTATTTTACAGGGTGGACTTTTGCTTTTGCCTTATTTAGTTAATTTACTGTCTCCACAGGAACTGATTGCTGATGACAATGGTGCGATAAATGATGTAAATCATCTAAAAGCGGAGGTCAAAACCATGAGCAGCAAGTGTGCAAATACAAACCTGTCCTCTGAAATGGAAAAGTCTGATCACAGGAATGATTTAGCTCATCAGATCAAACAAACCGGACCGAGTGAGGATCGGCAACCTGGAAACCAGCCATGTGGAATCTCTTTCCAACCAGAAAGCAGACAGGATGGTTTAGCAGAAAATGGAATGAAGACCAAAGTAATGGATCCAGAGTTTAAGACCGAATCAGCAGGCAGGAAAGATTCCGGTCTGTCTATCCTGAGGCATGATGAGGTGGTAAATGCCACACAGAGTGGTAAAGCTAATAGAAACATGACAAAGCAAGGAAATGAACACTTTCTCTCTGCAGACTGTCAGACCTGTAACTTTGTCGTAAAAGAGGATAATATAGAGCAAGCACAGACACTAGAGATCACTGGGATTACCAGCAGTATAGACAAAGTGGGTCTTAAAGAAGTGAAGAGTGTGTGCACTCAGACGATCAGAGAGAAAATGGAGGACTTTGGAAGCCCCCAGCAGAAACCAGTTGTCCTCCATGTAAGCACCCAGACTAACGGAGAGCAGACTATACGGACCAAGGAGAGGAAGGAAGAGAATGAGGATTGCACCAAATCGCCTCCCCTCTCACCTCCTCCTGCATCAGAGACCGAAAGGCTCCTGTTTTCCGGCTCATTCCCAATCCCAGCCAATCCAGCTCACTTGGCTGAACGAATTAGACGCAATCGTAGCCGCATGTCTGCGGCTTATGATGACACGGAGTATGAACCCTACGGCTTGCCTGAGGTCGTCATGAAAGGTGTGCACTGCTTGTCCTCAGCTCTCAGTCACGTCTGGTAGTGCTGTACAGTCTCAACAGTTTCAGCTCTGCATCTTGTCTGTAATTTGATAACAACATGTTTTAATTTCTCACTCTACAGGTTTTGCTGATATTCCCAGTGGTCCCGCTTGTCCATACGTCTTGCGCAGGGGGCTTCTGGGAACAGATGCTTTACCCATCTCTCTCAGAGAGTCCCCACTCCCAGAGGATGAAGAAGACGTTGACCCATAAAGTGGGTTTTAGGTACACACCGTACACACAGTTCACAAGTGGCACTACTTCCTTTTAATTAAACGAGTAGAGAAAATATTTAATAACAGACCTAATAGTCTTCACGTGGGCAGTGAACACATTTGGGTTAGTAGGTCTACGGTAAAGTCACATTGTATAAGATATGACTTAATAAATAGCCAATATTTGTATATTAATACAGACAATGGGCCGTGCGGTGACTTAGTGGTTACCAGCACCGCTTTGCAGTTTTCATGTTCTCCTTATGCTTGCTGGGTTTCCTCCAGGTTCTCTGGTTTTCTCCCACAGTCCAAAGACCAGCGTGTTAGGCTAATTGGCGTTCCCAAATTGCCCGAGTGTGACTACGGTCATACAAAATGGGAACAAATACAATTAAATTCAGTTAAATTCAATTTTATTTCTATAGCGCTTTTAACAATGGTCATTGCCTCAAAGCAGATTCACAGAAATGAAAAGAAAATGAAAAGAAAATTACAAAAAAAGTCACCATTGGCCTCCACAGTTCCTAGCTGGACTATAAAGGAACATGGATCGATGGATGGATGGAATACAGACAATATACACTTCATTAGAATAATCTCAGATGAAACTACGTACAATTGTGGTGACCAGAAAAACTCACAACACATTTAATCCTTGAGTTGGATGGACTAAAACAGCAGAACCCCACATCGGGTTACATGCCTACCAGCCAAGAACAGAATTGATGCTACCATGGGCACATACTCAGAGTGCAATAAGTATTTTGTACAGTATGTTTTTCTTTCCCACTGATCTGATCCACAGACTTTGGATGGGTCTGTGGTCATGATATTCTCAGATACATGTTCTTGCCTAATGAGCAGAAACCAGTGTAGTCTTTTGTTATCATAGCAGATCTACCTTAACATTTGATGTTTTGTGCATTTTGAGATGCTACACTTCCACCACAGTAGTTAAAAGCAGTCTGGCCATTCTTCTTTCACCTGTCTCAACAAAAAGTTACTCAAATGCTCAGAACTATTACACTATTTACTATAACCTGAGTAAATACGAAGTGCAGTTTTTTAAATTATGATTTAATTTATTAAGGGGGAGGAGCTATTCAAACCTACAGCAGGACAATAATCCAAAACACACCAGCAAGTCCACCTCTCATTTAAGTCCATACCTTCTCATTTAAAGAGGTTGAATTTGTATTATAGCAACAAAAATGCAGCTAAGTGAAGAAAAAAAACGAGTGGCCATCATTACTTTAAGAAATGATGGTCAGTCAGTCCGAAAAATTGGGAAAACTTTGAAAGTGTCCCCAAGTGCAGGCACAAAAACCATCAAGCGCTACAAAGAAACTGGCTCACATGCGGATCGCCCCAGAAAAGGAAGACCAAGAATCACCTCTGCTGCGGAGGATAAGTTCATCCGAATCACCAGCCTCAGAAATCGCAGGTTAACAGCAGCTCAGATCAGAGAGCAGGTCAATGCCACACAGAGTTCTAGCAGCAGACACATCTCTAGAACAACTGTTAAGAGGAGACTGTGTGAATCAGGCCTTCATGGTAGAATATCTGCTAGGAAACCACTGCTAAGGACAGGCAACAAGCAGAAGAGACTTGTTTGGGCTAAAGAACACAATAAAGTAAACTCGCTGAATGAGAAGGTGTGTCCAAACTTTTGGTCTATGCTGTGTGTATATATGTGTTTTGGAGTGGCCTAATCAAAGTGCAGACTTAACTCTGATGGAGATGCTGTGGCATGACCATAAACAAGTTAAACCCTACAATGTGACCGAATTAAATAATATTAATCCTGCAGAGAAGATTAGACCAAAATTCCCACACAGCGATGTGAAAGACTTTATGCCAGTTATTGCAAACGCTTGATTGCAGTTGTTACCACCAAGGGTGGCATAACCAGTTATTAGGTTTAGGGGGCAATTACTTTGTAAAATAGGGCTAGGCAGGTATGGACAGGTTTTTCTTGTTAATAAATTAAATCATCTTTTAAAATCATAAATAAGTGTGAAAATTTTTGCAAAAAGAAAAGGCAGGGGAAAAATACTTTTTCACAACTGTGTGTATGTGTGTATATGCATGCACCCAAGACATGCATCTGTATTTTATTCACCTGCCCTTATTCTTTCTCCTGTTATTTGACTGATTTTACATAGTTGTCTTAACCTTGGGTGATGTCGTCTTTCTGCAGGTTTGCAGGGAAGGTTTAAAGCTGCCTGTTTCATCTTGACTAGAAGTGACCTCAACTCTTCAAAGGGAACTCGTGAAGGAATTTTTGCCGATTTCAGCCGTTTCACAAATTGTTCTCGCGTCACTCTTACTATCTGAAATGCAATTCCTTAGAAGCAGATATGTTTACATTGTCTTGTGCTGCATGCTAGCTTTTATTTTGAAACACTTGAACTTTGTGAATATTTTTTGTTCAGTTTTTTTTCCCTGTGGATTTTTCTTTATTGTACTGCCATAGATTATTAATTGTTGTGAATGTGGTACGTTAAAGGTTTGAGGAACGCTCATGTGGGTGCAAGCGCATGACTCAGACCAACCTGAGCCTGTTTCCGCTCCATGTATGGTGATCTGTGTAGTGTGTGCACACTCACTATGCTGTGCTTGGTTGATCTTAGTTCAACTAGAGATTTGGACAATTTCTTTCGTATTAGAAAGGCTTAGAATTGTATTTTTTAAATAAGATTAATATATTTAAATGATTTTTTTTCTTTAGTTTTTGTAATATACATTTTTGTGCTTTTTATGTCAAGTAAACAAGGAGCATTTGTAATGCTGATATTGATATTAAATCAGTTTAATTTGCTTGGGATATTTGGAAGGAGATGACTTTCTAATGTATACACTTTAGTTTGAAGGACTTGTTACTAGTTTTGAGTTGGGGTTTCTTACCCTCCAGTGATTAGATTTCTTGGTAAGTCCTATTAAAGCTTGGATGAAGTGTATTGTGTATATTTTTTTCCCTTGCAAATATACATTTGAATCACACTCAAACAACTTTCAACAGTTGCAGTGGAAATCTCTTAATCCTCGTAGAAGTCAAATGTCTTCCGGGAAAACTCCCTCATGCATAAATAAACTGTTCCTCTGATTTTGGGGATGTAAATGGAGATCATTTATGTTCACATTGTGATGTCAGATTAATGTCCCAGTCAGTTATTCCTGCATAAGAATTAAAGACATAATGTATTTGACTGTTGAAAAGGTCAGTTCTCACTGACACACATTTCTGTTTCTAAGTAAAGCTTTAACAGTCAGTCATTTTGATTTACTTTGCGTCTCCAAGTGCACTTCTAAGCTTTTTACATATTATGATGAGCTACTGTGCTGCCTTCGGGCAGAAAATAAATAATAATTAAAAATAATAATTAAAAAAATATATTAAGAAAAATAAATTTAGGATATAAACTTTACACTTATAGCTTAATTAATTTGTATCTAATGAGCAAGCAAGCCAAGGCAGAAAAGACTCTTAAGACAACATGAAGAAACCTTGAACAGAACCTGGCTCAAAAGGGGGACCATTACTTAATTTGTGTAATACCAGATAATGCAAAAATAAATGAATTCTATAACAGTGCTATTACAGTATGCTGCAAGTCTTGAGCCACCATTTATTTCATCATCTTAATTTCCAGTCAAATTATGTATAATACATTATAGAAATTTTAACAATTGTTTTACTGTTATAGGCTGCGAAGTGCATTAATATATAAGCTTTAAATTTTAAATTGGTTGTTTATGTAACAACCTCAGCAGCAACCTCATTTCCAAGCATTCAGTTCCTCCAGGATCCTCATCAGCAGCTTTATCACCTGCACCCGTTTCTCACTGGCTCATTGCCTTAAGTTAGATGCTTTTTTAATGCTTGAATGTTTCATACATTACTGTGTGGCTTGAAAAAAAATTATTACTCAGGTACCTGACCCATTACTGGATTGAAAATGAGAGTAAAAAAAAAAAAAAGTCTTTCAGGAAGCCTGGAGAACTTTTACCTAAATATAAGGTTCAAAAACATTTGAAACAACATTTAAAAAGTCTGGAAAGAAAAAAATTAAGAAATGAGGATTGACTCGAGACTTTTGTGCAGTACTGTATGTGCAGTTGTATAGCACAAGAATTGTTTTTCAGTTAACATGAAATCCACTTTGTTCTGTCTGGTACAGAACATATTTTTCAAATCCAGCAAAACTTTATATATATACAGTGTATATATATATATATGTCTTAAAACCTACTTGTAAGTTATGTACTGTAAATAATTTAGATGTGTTCCTTATCAAAATTATTTTGGCTTACAAGTAATTGTACGATTTAGGAAAACATTTTATATTTAAATGTTGTGCTGAAATGCAACCACAGCATACAAGTATATGTCATGCATATTAATGCATTCTATAATCTACTATTATATTTGTTCCTATTAAAAAAAAACAAGTTTTTATTAAGGTTGCGAATTCTTATTAAATTATAAAACCTTTAAGACTTAAAAAGCATACAGTCCCTCTGAGACTGCTTAGGTTATCATGAACATTTTTCAAATACACATATTATTATAAATTATAAATTACTTGTGATCATTCAGTTTCCAAGCAGCCACGAGGGCATTTCAATACATTTTTCTTTTTTAGAAGGATTACAATAATTCAAACCTTTTTACAAAACACAAACATCACTTGAGAGGCTAATGGTCGGGAATATGCCAAACTTGAAATGATTATATATGCAGTATGGGATGTTAGACGTGTACAAAGATGAACATCGGGAGAAGGTGAAGAACATAAAGCTGGGAACAGAGAGCCAGCCGTGGGTCATGAAATGGTTTAGAAATATGAGATGGAGCTGGATAAACAGGCACAAGACTTATTTATGCGCTATGCGTCCTTGATGCGATCCCCTTCCTCCTTACTCCCTCTCTTTCTCCATACACTCCCCCCTTTCTCCAGGAGCACTCTGATCTCTGTCCTCGCTCTGTTTTCTGTCCAATGTCCTCTGTTCTTTCTCGTCTCCAGTGCTGGCAGGCTGATGTAAAGGCCTGGGAATGGGGAAACACCCGGCGGGTGTTTGCACGCAATTGCTCTCGTTTATTTCAGATAGGGAACTCCTGACCATCACTCCCTGGAATCTTATCATTTTCTGTCTTTACTTTTCACTGGAGACAAGGTAAGAGTCTAACGCGACTCAGAACTCAGCTTTCTAAATTAAACGTCATCATTGTATTGCTTCTTTTCAGCTGTAGGATTTTCATCTCTACCTTAACTGGGTAATACCTTAAGCTTTACGGCAATTTACATTACATTTTCACTACAAACGTTAGTGCATTATGAATATATACCCGTATCTGTACTGTATGTGGTCAGTAGATTTTAAGTAGTTTTATTTACGGTTTATTTAATCGTGTCTTTTATCCTCTGCTGGGATGTTTAATTGAAATGGTGTTAGGCATAATAATCATAATAATGTTGTAAATCTGACAGACATAAAGCATGTCAGAGGTCTAGCAGGTTATTAACAGCCGGAATTTGACATTTATTATGAACTTGGGTGTGCAAACAGTAATAAAAAATGGACTGTGAAATTCTGTCACTTCGAAATAGGCTTTAAATACAGTTGCGATCAGTTTCCTAGAATAAAATCCAGGTTAGCGCTGATTTTATGGGGATATTAGTGCAAACAGGATGTAATATCTGTATATGTCAGTGTCTAAACTGCTTTAGTAGTTAAAAAGTGATTTTTTTTAAGAAGTAGTTTTTTTCTTTGCCATTCATTCAATCAATGCACAGTGAAATTACACATTTACATAATGACTCAAATCTGCTTCAGAACAATGAAATCATTTTGTGATCTACTGACAATAGTTCTTTCGCAATACAACATACATCATTTTCCCAGTCATCATCACCGGCACTACTTTTGCTTGCACTATACACTGTACTGTATGTAGACCCTGTTCAGATTATCATATGAGGACCACTGCTTATTATTCTTTCTCTACATCTCTTCCTATCTGGAGACATTATTTAAGTTCAATAATAATCAGATGCTAATAACCAGAAACCAGAAAACTGATGCTCATATTCACGCTCTCTTTCTGGTGTCTGACCCGGCTGCTTCATGCTATAATGCCGAATGTCCTGCTGTACATCAGGGTTCTGTCACCAATCTGTATAACACCGTGTTTACACAGACCTACGCCAGAGGCTCTGTTACTATGGCGTCATTTGCTGTGTTCTGATCTGTTATGCTTATGATACTCTGTCTCGTGTCTGGCTTGCACCAACACCTCTCAACATGGTGCTGTTTAGCCAGTTTATTATTATTATTTTTTTGGCTGCTGTGCTCCACAGGTTTCAGCAGTCCAAGCTGAACGTGCCGAAGAAAAAAGGAGACAACAGACTTCTATAATGGATGAGGAAAGGATTGGCACCTGGGATGAGAGGACAGTGTCATAGGTAAGATTTTTAGGTTTTTATGACTTAGACAAGCACTTAACCTTTCATTCCCCCATTTCTGATTGTGTGTTGACATTGTTAGGCAGAACAGACGGCTCTCATCAAGCACATTTCCGTTGCGGTTGGTTGATGTGGACCTGACGGAACATACCCAGTGCTCCTGAATTAACACTCTGAACCTCCTGGTCGAATCCCAGAGGAGGCTGAGGAACCATGCGCTGCTCGACGCTGCTGACGATCATGGCAGCCGTGCTGCTGTATCTGGTGATAGGAGCGTTGGTGTTCGGCTGGCTGGAGGCTCCCAGAGAAGAGCAGGTTTATAACGAGCTGCTCAGGTCTCGACTCAGTTTCCTGGACAAGCACAACTGCGTTCAAGAGAACAACCTCAGTGAGTTCACTCAGGTACATTATTTATATGCTCAGGTAAACATAAACATCCTACAGGACTCTACACGCATATACAGTACACGCCAACACTAGCTGGATTTTATGCACTGAGCTGCAGCTGCACGATTGACCCATTAGATGATGCATTAATGACCAGGTGTACTGTACATGTGTTATTAATGAAAGCTGTGCTTGTTATATATGTTTGTTTTTTTAAATTGGAGCGTTAAATTAGAAAGTAGGTATATAGTAACTATGTCTGATAGTTACCACCAGAAGTCAGTTAGACTGTCTTTAATGGGTGGGTGATCAGCATTAGAATCAAATTCAACAGACCACAAGGATTTAGAAACTATACACCCAATTAAAGTCTGATTACAGACCACCAGATACACACTACGATCAATGTGGAACTAATGGGAATCTCCAATGAATTCTAATAATTTTTAAATAATAATAATAATAATAATAATAATAATAATAATAATGATCACAGTCCCCCAGAAGGTTCTCCGGATCCAGACACCAGACTCCAGATTGGATTTAAATGTGCCAACAGTTTCCTCCAGTGTTATATATGGATTGGAAATATTTCCACTCACTCACTCATCGTCTGTACCGCTTAATGCTGGGTTGCAGGGAGCATTTCCACTCCTATCCCAGGAGGCTTAGGGCACGAGGCGGGCAGGATGCCCTGGACAGGGTGCCAATCCATTGCAGGGCACACACACACATACACACACACACACACACACATACACACACACACACACACACACACACACATACACACACACACACACACACACACACACACACACACACACACTACGGGCAATTTGGGCCAAGTCACACTACGGGCAAAGTCTTTGGACTGTGGGAGGAAACAGGAGTAGAAGGAGGAAAGCCATCAAACATGGAGAGAACATGCAAACTCCATGCACACAGAGACGGGAATCGAACCCCGACCCTGGAGGTGCATGGCAACAACAACAGCGGAAACATTACCAAATGTTTTAAACATTTGATTGAAAGAATTTCAGTATTTTTTGTACCTCAAAATTTTTTTTTAAATTTTAATTTAATTTTAGTTTTAATATTTTTGACTTTTTACATTTAATTTAATTCATGAAACTTTCATTTACTCCAGATTCCTTACATGTCGTGACATGTTTCAAGGTGTTTTTAAGGCGTAAAATTTGATCATTACGGCTTACAGCACAAGAAAATAAATGATACAAAATCTCAAAATATTAGAATATTACATTTTAAAATTTATCTAGAATACATGAGTTACATTTTTAATATGCACCGTTTTTGTTTCTGTCATAAGGACATTTTTGGTTTGGTCTGTCCACGTGCCATCCAGGATATAAAGTATCCGGGCTAGATTTTTTCTGTGCCACAATTGTCATTTACACACTAGGGGAAATTTAGAAACACCAATTAACCTAAACTACATGTCTTTGGACTGTGGGAGGAAACAGGAGCAGCCGGAGGAAACCCACCAAGCACGGGGGGAATATGGAAAACTCCATGCACACAGACCTGATGTGGGAAATGAACACAAGAATCTTTTCTCTTGTGAAATTGCATGAATAGTTTTTTTGCACTTTTTCACTTAGAACCGTTTACGTATAAATAGATGGTTCTTTTTCTTAAGATAGGTACATTTGAATTGTAAAAATTGTCTGCTCACTGGCAATGCATATTAAACTAGTAAAGCATCCATAGATAGATAATAATAATATATATATGTATCTTATACATATCCACATATAACCACAACAATGTAGGCTACTTGCCATTTAAATAAACGAAAGAACAGAAGCTTAATCCGCTGTAAGTAGACTCCGCTATCACCACAACCGCTACCAGCAATGTAACCACTGAGTACTTCTCTCTGCAGCGTGTTATTGATGCGATCGAGGCTGGAGTCGATGCCAAAAGCACTTCAAATTTCACCAGTAGATGGGATCTAGCCAACGCCTTCTTCTTCTGTGGGACCATCATCACCACCATTGGTGAGAGTGTCACAATTTTGCTTCTCTCGTGATCATTGCTGCTTGTTTTTGGACGTTCCTGCTTAATGCTGCTTTATTGATAACTTATAAAAACTGTATCATGTTCTCCGTGCTCCCCTCTCTGCAGGTTTTGGAAACCTCTCCCCAAAGACAGAGGGAGGCCAGTTGTTCTGTATCTTCTATGCCCTTGTGGGAATCCCCATGTTTGGCATCCTGTTAGCTGGAGTTGGAGATCACCTGGGCACCATGCTGCGGAGGGCAGTTGCAAAGATTGAGGCTCTGTTCAGGGTGGGTTCCTCTAAATTGATCCGTAGGTTTGTACACAAGACTCTGCGGACCAGCTCCAGCAACCAGTCAGATGATTTTGATAAATAAGTGTGTACCGCACGCCCGTGCACGTGTCTTCCTCTTAAGCTTTTAATTTGACCTAATTGTTCGCCTGTATTCAAGCTCTACTACATATTACAATGTTTGTTCTTTTTCATTATTTTTATTGACAATAGCAAAAGAAGGTGAGCCACACCAGCGTAAGGATCATATCTGCAGTGTGCTCCATTCTGATTGGCTGCTTGATCTTCATTGCCTTACCCACAGTGGTGTTTCAGGAAGTTGAAGACTGGACGCTTTTGGAGGCGGGATATTTTGTAGTAATCACGCTGACAACCGTGGGATTCGGTGACTATGTAGCAGGTACACAGCTACCTTCTTAATTCTTTAACAGAGCAGGAAATTGAATGTAATTATGGGTTTACAGGAAATCTTGCAATAACATTCTGTAATTTAGCTAATTGCCCCGGAGATTTATTGAAGAGGTTAATTTCAGTGACGCTTTACAAGCCAATTAAGTGACTAATGTTTATATTCATGGATGCACATCTGGATATTTGATTCTTCTCAGACTGTATCCAAATATTTTGGCTGGAGCTGTCTAAACAGTTGCACTTTTACTAGGAATTTGACTGCCATGCTAAAAAAGACTGTATAATCCAAAAGGCCTGATCCAATTTAAAAATTCATTCATCCTGTGTCAGAGAACCGGAAAGCTGGCGTTCCTATTTACAAGCCCCTGGTGTGGTTGTGGATTGTGTTCGGCATGGCCTACTTCGCCTCAATCCTCACTATGATCGGCAACTGGCTCAGAATGCTCTCCAAGAAAACCAGGGCAGAGGTAGGTTTTAATCTACTGTAGGTTTGCAAAGTGAGTTCCCTTTGACTTTTCTATCTGATAGTAACTATGTCTTGTAAACACTGCACCTATAAACAATGTCCTGTCTCTGGCTTACTTGTTGCTAAGCTCTTAAGTCATTTATATTATATGGATTAGTGTAATGTGAATATATTCGAATGTTCATACTGAAGAAATTCCTTCGGAGCGTTTGCATATTTACTCTTGTCTTTCCTTAAGATGGAGGAGCTAAGAGCACACGCTACAGATTGGACGCAGAATATCCAGAACATGTCTATGGACTTTCGCCTCCCTGTCCCTTTGGACCTTAATGATCCTTTCCAGCTCCAGCGTAGGCGCAGAAGGAAACGCCGCCGCGGTGGCCATCATAGGCACCCAAAGCTTGTTGTGGATGGACTTCCTCATGGAGTGTCGCTCCAGGCTAATTCCATCAGGGAAAATGGCCATCTGTTTGTGAACTGGCCTGGTTCCCAGTATAACAGTGCATCAGACACCAGGTGAGCGGGAAACTTCTCAAAAGTTCTCTTTTTTGCAGTCTTTTTTTAAGTTCCGGTTAATCACACTGTAATGTGATTGGCTGTGTCCAGGTTATATAGGAGCTATGAGACGAGACCTGGATCATGCCTGACGTCAGGACAAAACTCGAGGCCTATCTCACGGTCTGAACTGAAGCCTGATTCCAAGCCTGAATCAAGATCCATATCCAGATCGGTTTCAGGATCGGACGCCAGATCCGAGACGCCATCGGAATCCTGGTCCCAGTCAGAGTGGAACTCGCAGGGGTCTGGGTCCGGATCGGAGAGCGAAAAAAAGCAGGCGAGCGAAAGCGACGTCCCTGTTGTTTTAATCGGAAGCTGCGCGAGTCTTCCACCTTCTTCTCCTGCTCCGTCTCCCCCTCAGCCGTCTCTCCTGGACTTCTTTGGTGAGAATTTGGCTTACATCGACGAGTCGTCAGACACATTAAGCGATCGCATTAAAGTGTCTGGAACCGGATCAAACCGGCCGCGCAGACCGAAGAAAAGAAGCATAAGGAGGCAGCTTCCATCCATGAGTCCTTTAGGACTACAGAGAGCCTGCAGCAGTGAACTTCATCCCCCATCTTATCCACCTACACCTCCGCCGCAAAAAGACTGAAGATGTTAACCCCCAATCTATGAAGGAAAGGTTCAACTTTCTCACTCCAAGCTTAGCACAGCTTACAGACGTGTGTGGGTGGCCACAAAATATTAGTGTAAGCAAATTTACAAAGAAGCAGTGTTTTCATGGAAAGGTCCTGTCGCAGTGGCTCGTTTGCAAAAACATGTTAACAAGCAGACGTGTTCATTCTTAGTACCTTGCAGAGACGTCAGAGAGGGTCGTGCTTGATTACAGTGGCGGAGGATTAGTTAATATAGCCATTATTTATAGCCATTATATAAGCCACACACTATATAATAAAGGCTACAAAAAAGGTTAGAGGTAAAACCCTTAAGAGGGCTTTAGTTCTCCCTCTGCTATGAACAGTCTCGGTCAGTATTTTTTATTTTTTTTTGTACGCTCATCATGAACATGAATGTCATTGCAATCCTGGGCTTCCATTGGTTTAATGGAATGGAATTAAACTTGTCTTTTCCTGGAGTCGAATGATTGTACCACATATATTTAGCAAAAGAAATGTTCATTGGAGCCATTTCCAAACAACTGCAAATCCAGTTCAAGCAACATTACATAAGTATAATTAATTGGGAGGTGTAGCCGCTTTGCCAAGCTCTGAAAAAAGACTTTCAGCTGTCACTTTCATCTGAGAGGTACAACTCAGGAACCACCAAGGCACAGACCTGCCATGAAACTGGAGTCTACAGGTGGTGGTACCATCATTTCATGCTGTTTTGGTGCCAGTGGAACATCTCAGAGGACTATCTCAGAATTCTTCAGCATACATTTAAATCGTCAGCTAAGATGTTGGACAAAATAGAGTGAATGTTTCAACCAGATATGTACCCCAAGCACACATTAATGCTAGTTATGGATTAGATTAGTAACGCAGGATAAGTTCAAACTTTTGGCGCCTTAACCCTATCAGAAACATGTGGTCCGTGCTTAAAAGTCAGGTTTTTGCCAGAAAATCCAACTAAACATAACCCATTCTGCAAATATCCAACCAGATTCATTAATAAGCTTATTTGATGGCTACCGAATATTTCTGTTAAAAGTTGAAACTTACTATGATGTATTTAATCTAATATTAAGTGTGCTTTATGTATATTTATGACCCTGTATGTTTTTTTTTTACAATGTGTAATAAAATAAATAAATTAAAACTTGTACACCAAATTCCTGAGTTTTCTTCCATTAAATATGTTGTACAATCATTTGCCCAGAAAGAAAGAAAATTAATAATAAAAAAATTTTTATTGCAAGCCCAATACTGGCATGACATTCATGTTCATATAAGCTACTGACTGCAAATGTTGAACTGTTACGTGAGGGTTTCACGATCAAGATAGAAGCTTTTTAGGAACTCAAAATAAAGTGTACGGTAATGTTCAGATTTGATAAAATGTCATTGGATTGCTCAGGAAATGTCTATTTTTACCAAGAAAGAAGCCTAAAGCTAATCTTATACTGGAAGGTATAAGTTGCAAAAGTTGCGAAAACAAACAAAAACTCTGTAAACCAGTTTGCTATAGATTTCTCAAGGCCAGAATTACATTATAATAGTATTAACCTATTTAATGGGAGCAACATAGTTATACAGTATTGTGCAAAAGTCTTGAGCCACCCCTCATTTCTTCATATTCAATTATGTAGATTAAATTAAAGAAATGTGAACAATTGTTTAATTGCGACAGGTTGCGACGTAAATAAAGAAACCATTTAAAAAATCTTATGTATGTAATGACCTCAGCAGCAATCTCATTTCCCCTCTCATCCGTTCTAACCACTCAGCATCACCAGTATACTAATCACCGGCCTGATCATCTGTCATCATCTACTCCTGTTTCTCACTGGTTCATGTTAAGTTTTTTTTTTTTTTTTTCCCCAGTTTTGAATGATTGATGGGTCACTGTGTGGCTTAACAAAGAAAATACATTCCTCACAATCTGGTCAGTTACAGGAACTGGACTGAACATGAGAGACAAAAACATGTTCTTGTCACTAATATTGACAGATGCCTTTGAGATTTTATTGTCAGGCACTGAGTATTTCAGCCAACACTCTTCTCACTGTGTATTGGTTAATATGTGGCTGCTTACAATTTACTGAATAACTTTCTAATCAAGGCCATCATGAAAGGCTTATATGGCACAAAAGTTGAGTTTGATGCCTACGTAGTGAAAACCCCATGGATTTGTCTAATTCAGAAAGAAACAACCAGTTCCTATTCCCTGATCATAAGTACATACGTAATAACATAATTATAATAAAAGGTAATAACTACAGCGTTATCATAGTTTGTTTTTATTGGACCCACATTGATTCATTTTATGTGAAAAAAAAATAAAAAATTTCATCCAGGACTTTATCATGATTTTCTTGAGTGTTTTTCTAACATATTGTCGAGTCCCTTCGAATATTGTTTATCTTTTAATGATGTTTTTGCCTGATCTCTAGCTCTTGAAGAATGAGCACAAGGGTATTACTTCAGTTTGCACCTTTTACAAATGTATCATGAAATTGTATTATGTTATTCGATTTGTTGATTATATGAGTTTAGATGAATCTGATGCCATTAACTGCTGTTTATAGTCTTGTTTTAAAGCATTTCATGAAAGGGTCAGGAATGAAGTGAATCTCAGATGTAAAGATGGCGCCCTCTTGTGGCTGTGTAACAGTTAATTCAACTGTGTGTTTGTGTGTGTGTGTGTGTGTGTGTGTGTGTTTTTTTTTTTTTTACATTTAATTTTTTTTTCATTTTGTCTTCAGCTATGGATGAGTAATTGATTTGTTTCTGCTTGAGTGACTATGAGTATGCAAATATTTATTCTTTAGTTGGAGCACTAAAGAGAGAGAGAGAGAGAATATTCTCAACATGACAATCTGAAAATAGCCTGCCATACATCTAAACCTCTGTTTTAAAATATATACACATAAAACCTGGGATAGATTGCAAAGACAAACATGTTTATGGAAAAGTACAAACAAATTGCACAGACAATTGCCTTGTCCTGGACAGGTTTAAATGCCCGGGGTGGCAGATGGGAATGAGAGAGGAAAGCGTTACAGGCCAGCGAGAGACACAGCTCTTGGAATGACTTTTGTAAGAGCCCTGGCAAGCCAGGCTGCGGGGATAAGTGCCGGGTGCGCATAGTGAAGGGGGTATTTAGAGCCAAGAGGACAAACACATGATGGTAGTTTAGTGAGGAGTCTCACCACAGGGCCGGCAAAACTTCCCTAATTTCTACCTCTGAGGGACTGCAGCTCAGCCCCACCTAACACTGCCTCTCTACACCCACAGCACTGCTGTCTGCATCTGGACACTTTTTGTTCTGTCTTGCCCAAAGAATCATTCCAAAATTGCTTTTTATGTTATATATAAGAGAGTCTAGAGATAAGAAACATTATACCTTCATGTAATGCCATTTAAATTAATAAAGACAAAGATATTCCTCTTTTTCCTTTAACTAAGTGTAAAGTGGGTAAATTTTGTTTTTCAACCCCAATAATGTGTAAAATGGTGTTGAAAAACTAGAATTTCAATAACTGTTGAGTAACTTTAAGACAAGGTTTTAATATAATTATAATATAATATAATATAATATGAAGAAACACCTTCTGTGATTTAGTCATTCAAACAGATTAAGCATTATATGAGCAGTAATAATAATAATATAAAAAAACCCTATGATATATTCCAGTTGAGCTTTTGTTGAACTGCTATGCAGACTGTAGACTGAGGTTTGACTCCTACACAACATTTTAAGGCTTTAATTTTATTCTGAGTGAATGCTTTCACAGAGAATATCCCAAAAATGAAGAACAGAAGAACAGAAATTTGTGTAACTGTATAAAAGATCAGAGAAACGAAGAATGATCAAAGAAATTCTATAAACTATATGAAGAACAGAAATTTGTGTAACTATATAAAAGATCAGAGCATCTTCCTGGAGCTTCCTGTTTAATGCTGTACATAAAATAAAATACAAATAATATATATATATATATATATATATATATATATATATATATATATATAAACAGGGTGGGCCAAAAGTAGGGTTACAGTTAACACTTAAACATTTTTCCTTTATTAGAAATTTAGACTTTTATTTACATATATTATAATTACCTATTAGACGTTTTACATTAAACATTTAATTTCTTAAATGCTCAAAGAGTCCACCTTCTTGATAATAATAATTTTTATATCTAAAACGTGATTGTGAAGGTGAAGCAGATAATGAAGTAACTGTAACCCTACTTTTGGCCCACCCTGTATATACACAGTATATGTATGTATATTGGTCTTTGTTGGTTTTAGTTAAGAACTTCAGGAACTGTTTGAGCAACCCAAAACCTGAATTATGAATGTATTTGATTGAAAACCTAAAAAGATAAAAGTTGATCCCTGTGATGCTCAAACCCGCTAAACAAATCTAAACTTGATTCCACTCACAGGAAAAACTAAAGATCACTGGTAGGAACACGAACAATTTGTTGCTCAGTCATTAATGCTTTCTGAGACTGTCTTCTACAGCAAAACCAACTCTAGTTAAATGATGAAGTACTTTATTATAAGTAAGTCTAAATCTGTCAAATGAAACGTGATCTTTTCCATAATCAGTAATAAAGATTTATTTCAGACTCAGTCAAATGCTCTGAATTGCAAACGCAAATTCATTAAAACATTTAAAAATAGTAACACTGTGGTTTTTCAGACAGTCCTGGTGCTTGTGTAATGAAAATGAAAATAAATGCACTCACGGACGTTCCCTCCGCACTGAACTGCAGCCAGAGTCAGAGTAAATACCTAGTAATATTATAATTAACTGTGAATTTATTTCTTGCTGCCCATATCCATGTCATTTCAAAAATCTCCAATCCAACCCAATTTGACTACACTTTCATTAAATGTCCACAAAAAGCCTATGAATATTACTTCCATTTCAACCAGGCCTGGTCTGGTTGACTTTGTGGTTAGGATAGTTTGTAGGAAGGAAGTAAGAAGGAGTGTGTGAAGGTTCGACGTGGATTTGACGGAAGAACTCTGAGCATAAACCACGCCTTGCCTAAAGCTGGAACATTCCCTGCAATCCAAATCTCAAATGTAAAAAAAAATATTTAATGGAAAAAGTCACTTACAGCCATGTTTCATAACCGCAAAACTAATGGCCGAGTCGGGATGGAAGATTTTCAAATTTAACAACTGAAGTTTGCATTGAAGACATACAGTACTGATGAAGCGGATATGGGGTAAATAAAGAGCCTTTAGCGACAGGGTCTTTTATTAAGGGGAAAAAAACATTTCTTGTCTGAAAAACTCACAAACATCCTCTATTCCATAAAGTGAATCAATCTAATGTAGTTAATAAGAAATGGAAACGTCTACATTTAGAATCAATTACCGAACCACAAGCTTTCAAAAAAACATCATTTGCCATGTACCATCTGTGCACAAACAATTTCATTCAAATCTAAATAAGAGCAGTGGCATGTTTCAACTTTTGGAGACTTTCCACTGGAGCCCCCAACAAATGCTCTCCACATTATTCCATGAACACAATGATTTAACGTCAAACAGTACGTCAAGCTTCAAACGCTTTTACCTTTCACAGATATCACTGAATTGAACTCCCTCACCCTTGTATATCACTCACCTTCATTCTATTACCTATAGTGAAGTGCCACCTAAGGCTGCAGTGTGGGTATTTCTTGGGTGTGAGTGTCTCACTGCTCACTGCTCCAGATGTTCCATTAGACTCAAAGTTTCCTTTCTCTTGGCTAAGGTTTGGGCAAACTAGATGTTTACTTCTTACTTGGAAAATTCCTGTGCTTTGCTAACTGATAAAGAGTTAACTTCGTGGTAACGTTGGCCCACGTGGATTAAAAGTGTTTAAAAACTGCAGTAAAAACTAAACGATAATTATACCCGGGCATTTTACCCTTGACTTACCTTTTTAACATCAGACTGAAAAAGGAGAACAAAATTCATTCATTTTGCATTATTAAGGGTAATGAGCTCTTATATTACCCAACCCAAAAGACTCAGGTTTATTTGTGGACAACATTTTGAGATATTTTGATATGTGTTTGTTTGGCAGCAGTCTGACTGGTCTGCTTTCTTTCAAGCTTTGCCTCTTGAGAGCAAGCAAAAAAAAAGCAAAGTTTTACATTTAAATATAACCTAATTATTTTGGTCTCTGCTGTTGGTTTATTTGGTCGGCCAGATGAGGAGCATTCCATGCCAGTAAAGATGTAAAGATCACTGACTAAGTTCAGCAAGATTCAAATAGCCTTAGAAAATTTCTTCTTAGAAAAGTCAATTTGTACGTTAGGAGAAAGCTTCCAGTCACACGTTTCTGGTTTTTGATTTCATGTGTCGGTTTCCTTTGAGTTCCCCAGTTTACTTCCGCTGTGGAAAAATATGTGAGTCCAGTGAGTAACAGGTTCTTAATTTAGAACTGAACACAGGTGTCAAATATTCTTAGTCCTTGTGGTTATACATACTTAATATGCTCTTTATCCTGGTCAGGGTCACAGGGGTTCTGAAGTCTATCTCATAGACACTGGCAGAAATACACACTGGGACACATCGATTAAGGGCAAAAATTAGGAGTAGCCAGTCCACCTATTGGCATGGTTTTGGGAAGAACCGGAAGGAAACATACGGTGAAAACTGAAGAAGCAGACAGTAACCGAGCTCAGGAATAGCTCAGAAAGTTGATGTCGAATGCAACTGTATGCAAGCTGAGGACTCTGGACCTTTGCAGCCGTTAGATGCTGTGCCACCGTGCCATGCAACAAAGTTGAAAGTACATCAGAAGTAAATTGGTTAAAAAACATCTAAATTCTTTGTGCAATTAAATTTAAGGTAATGCAAAATGTACCGTTCATTTTATAATTGCCTTTAGCCTATAGATGTTGGAGGCCGACAGAAGTTCAGAATCTTTAACTTTTGCTTATCGTCCCGCAGAGCAATAGCACGAGTGCCTCACCGCGACTCCATGACTTAGCAGTTGCTTAGAGGCAACATTTTGTTCCTATCTGATCCTATTTAGGAGCCTCTTATGTAACTGCATTTAACACCCTCACGACTCCCTCTTTCTCGGCATCCCTTTTTCATGGGTTATAAAAAGCTGTTTTCATAGTGCCCGAAAGACAGAGGCATTTCGCCTGTTTTAACTCTGGCAGCCAGACACAGAAAGCCTCTCATTTCCCCGAGTTCGCCCTCAGCAGCCGCAGAGCGACACAGATAAACATTAGAGTGGCACAAAAAAACGTAATGTCCCCTCTAAAAAACAAACAGTGCCATGCAATGCCAAGGCTTATAGTTTCGGGATTGAAAGAATAAACTGAGGCTTTGCAGGTTGAGAAAGGATGGAAAAAAAATAAACAGATGTGATATGTAGGCCAAGTCAACAGAAAGCCTCCCACTGATAGGAAAAAAAAATCCCATGATTCAGCAATATAGATGAGTTTGAGGTTGGAATATAAATAGACATGTCGTAAAGATTGCTTGGTCTGTTATAGAGGGCGTGAAAAGCTCTCTATCAGCCTCTGGTTTCTCAAATGTCTTTTTTCCCCCGCTGTGTCACCACAAACCCTGAAGGCCAGGCGTTTAAATCTGATGTTTCTCTGGCAATCGTTTCCATCCTGTTTATGCCGAAGCCCTGCAAGGCTCAACCGCATTGGGCTGCTGAGCTCACGACACAAACGTGAGCTTTCAGTGCAGCCAGCCACTCCAATATCATATATAACCCGTAATATATAACAGGCTTATTATTCTGTTTTCTGTGCTTTTTTTCCCCCTTCCAAGTACATGAATTAAACCAGCCCACTATATTTCATTCTTATTTCATTTAAGTATCAGATTAAAAAGTATCAGATTCGTCTCATGTGATCACTTTTTTATTTGGATAATATAAACATATAAAACATTTACCTGCATGGAAAATTATGTACAAATCAAAAATCCAAAACAACAACTGCTCTACAGTTCTACAGTAAACCGCTTTTGCACAACTAAGTCCACGCTCTAACACCGGGTGGATCTTAGACTACAGTCGCTTCAATGTTTACTTTTCATTGAAGCTGCATCAGACCGAAAGCACTATGATAGAAAAACAGTTTGAAACATGAAGGACAATAAGACTGAATGGAATTATGGACCTGAAACAGGTGAAGTCTAGATTATTTGTGATTATCGATTAATGCTGTGCGACTCTCATAATCAACTCCAAATGAGTGAAACCTGAGAAAACACGCGCACCGACATCCGAGATGGATTCGCTTGCTCTTCTGGCTTTTTCCCCCCACTGATATTGTCCATACTCTACTGCGTCTCCTGCGTCCTCTCCTGTTTGCTCGAGCTCTTCGGCATCTCCTCTCTCGAACCTCCAGTAGTCAACGGCATTTGCAGGATTTTACCACCATGTTTGAGAGCTGCTCCACCCGCGGAGTCCGACCGAGGAAGTAAACGATGGTGAGAGGTTCCAGGTCCTGAGGCACACAGCAGGGAGATGCCGACGCCTCAGGATTCATTTTGTTATAAAGTGGCAAAATCTGGACGAAGGGAGACACAATGGGGAGTTATGTGACTACAGTTAGACACAAATAATGCCTTTTGTTCTAACTACAGGACAATAACAAAGGTGAAAGCAAAACCCAGATGTAAAGCATTTTATTCACGCACCATATTATAATGATTGTCGGCACTCCACAAGTAGGGACAATTGCCAGCACAGAAATTGGCTTTGTAGCCTTTTGGTTCATGGATCCACTTCCAATTAAGGTCCCGACGAAAGTCAATGTACAGAGACCTTAAACAACAGCTTTGGTCTGCATTCCTACGGGAGAATTCAGAAAAACAATAATCAATAACTAAAAACTGATTTATAAAGTGTATCCTCTTTGCTTGCTGTATCTTGCAGTCATGAATTACTCTGAAAATGCAATCCGTCTTTGAAATTTACATGATTTTTGATTCTGTAAAGCTGATTTGCAGCAGTGACCATTGATAAAAGCATATAAAGAATCTAAATAAAACTGAATTGAATGAAATCCGCTTGAAACTCACTTTGAATATCAATCCAACCATTATATAGACCTCTTATCCTGTGTATGGACACAGGGGGGTTGGAGCCTATCCAAGGGAACATACCCGATCATACACTACAGTCAATTTGGAAATGCCGGTCAGCCTACACCGCATGTTTTTAGACTGTGGGAGGAAACTCACTGATCGTGGGGAAGAACCTGAAAACCTCAGTCACACAGAACTTTAGATGAGACTTAAACCCCCTTCCCCGGATGTGCAATGCACCAGTGCTAACCACTAAGCCCCAAAAGTTCATCCTACATCCTTTCTTTACTGTATTGCCCCAGTGTTGGAAACCTGTCTAAAAATACAAACCATCTACTTTAAGACCTCTTATGTGTTCTTATCCCATGGCAGTGAATCACAGCCCTAAAAATCATAGAAAGTGAAAATATCTTGAATTATATTTCTAGTTGAGGATGTTATGTAACAAATATAAGGCCATTCATTCTATTTCTAGACATATTTAATCTTTCCAATCTTCATTTTATATTTGTTTAAAGGAAATCAAAAAAGTAGAATTGTGTGTTGCATGGTCCGCCCCCTAGGCGGCACAGCTAGTTAGCACTGTTGACTTGCACTTCCAGGGTTTGATTCCCGCCTCGGGGGCGTTGTGCATGGAGGTTGCATGTTCTTCGCATTGTACTTTGGTTTCCTCCCACAGTCCAAAGACATGCTGATTAGTCTAACTGGTATTTCCAAATTGCCTGTAGTTTGTGAGTGTAGGCTTGAGAGTGTGTGTGTTTGAGCCTTGCAAATGCAGGGTGTACCACACCTAGTGCCCCAAGTCCCCAGGGATAGGCGCCAGGCCTCCTGAATTGGTTTCAATAAATATTCAATATGCTTTTAAGTAATGAAAGGGTGAAAAAAAAAACACTGTTATTCATTTAATACATAATGTAATCAGCAGATTTCACTAATTACTTCTCATTTATATGGCTGAAGAGATGTGCTAATTAACTTAGTGAAAATTGGCTATGTGACGATGGTACTCTGATTCTGGAGCATCTCCAGACCTAAAACCAAAAGAAAACTGTTGGACAATGATGAAGACTGTAGTAGCAGTTAATAAACTGTCTTCTGTACATGATCTTCAAGAAAGGATTGAGCGAGTAACACCAGAGTACTACAGATGCCTTTTTGACTCTACGCCCTACGTTCAAACTAAATATTGATTAGTGTATAGCAATTTCATTACATTAAATAACAAATAATTCTTATCATCCTAATCATCATCACGTTAAAAAACACTGAATCTTTTATCTCAATATTTTTATCAACCACTGAATATCCAAGCCAGTCTTACTTTTGCTTTTAGAAATGTAATATTTTGCTCATTACCCACCAAAAAGTACTCATCAAGATGATTTTCTCCACACTATTATGTTTTGTAAGCGCTGCTTAAGGTCTGATGTCTATGCAGCAATGATGAGGTGCACAGAGACATGGTTTATGAACATCTCTGTTTTTTTTTTTTCCACACTTAAACACAAGGCACTCCCTAAGCAAGTCACTGCATGCAGACACTGCGTACACTGTATGCCAGTAAGTTTACAGAACAAACCCAGTACAGAGACTCTTTCATACATGCTATCACACACACACACATGCAGACACAGACAGGTATTTGTAAGTATATATGTCCTGAGAACATTATAGCTGTTTTTATGTCTTTTTAATGGTACAGTACCTGGAGCACGTCGTAGCATCAGCAGCTGCCCTCTTCTTGCGGGTCTTTTTGTTGGGGTTCTCTAAACGGTCTGTGGGCAGCAGTGTCAGTATGAGGTGTGGTGTTTTAGTACTAAATTCTATCTGGCCTTTAGTTAGACCTGCTCTCCGGTTAGGGCGAATCAGGTCGTCATCAACACCTGTAAAATGGAGGCTTGTTTTAAAGTCTGTCAATCAATCAGCATTGTAAACAATCACTGAGTCTCTGCACTGAGGTCACTGATTCTATTTCTGATTTGACGTAGGTGAACTGGCGATTGAACTGACCTGCAAATCGAGCTTCCAGCTCCTCACTCTTGTTGGGCAAAATATTATTTGTAGATGGAAGAAACGTGCAGCATGGACAATGAACACTGAGCATCAGACCCAAGTTCTTCTCTGAGTTAGATGAATAATAAGAGAAAACAATAGATTCATAATCACATTCACATAATTCATTTCTTTTGCATTCATTTTTTACTGCATCAGTGCTTTAATGTGCAAATTAAAAGATGAAATAAAATATTTATTATCATCATCCTGACCACGCCGACCAATAAAATCTAAATGAACATTTTTGTGGGTGTTTTGATATATTGTTGCATTCACATGACTCAACAAACATAAATCATTTTGGTCAAAACATTTCAATTCCATTTAAGATCAAAGGCTCCCCAAGGGTATTTCTAGCACAAATGCAATATGCAGCAATATAATCTCGGTCCAGTGTTTTGCCTGTGTGCTGCAGCCCTACTTCCTGTGCGGTGTGACCGCTTGAACTCTCTAACCTTCATAAGCCATCCACTCTTTCACAGTCTCAGTGACGTCAACAGACAGCCACGCCCCCTTGGCTCGTGGCTGTACGGTTCTGGAATCTATATACCTATGAGGGGAACCTGTAACAGCATCTGATTTCAGAATCTGACAAAAGAGAGAACAAGAGATTCAGTTAGAGACTTGAAAGCGTTTACAACTGAACTTTTATTATTTTAAAAAAGTCATCTCTTTTATATATATATTATTTAAAAAAAAATTGCAGCAAGCTGTTTATTCTATGGTACCAACTTAGCAGGCACGTCTCTGAGCTCATGCACACACATTGTTGAACACATTCACCTGGTATATTTCCACTCGCTGCTCCGAGGCTCGCGCATTTGTGTTCTGCACCCTGTATATACGAAACTCTGCCTTGACAAGTGTGCTAGAATTCCTGTCTACGCTGGTGACGTCAAACTTCACCACTCTGAAGTAGGGACTCTGTGGCACTGTGTTTATCGCGTCTGTGGAAATAATAGGAGAATTCTTTTCAAGTCTTTCAGAACATTCAGCTCAAGATGATTAAAGTTACCTACACTACCTAATCAACATCCATCCCCTTATGAGCCTCCAAAAAAATGTTAAAAGCCTCTGAGATTTACAGAGCTTGTTGCATCTGGTTGAACAACAACAACAACAACAACAACAACAACAAAAAAAAATAGAAAGAATATACATAGACTGTGAAATATATATTTTTAACTGAGGTTTTTCCAGATACTGTAGGTGTTTGAACAAGAATCTGAGACATAACACATACCTGTGTTTTGGTTAATATTACAAGTACAAATAACATAGCTAATTTTCAAAGCAAATTTTCAGTAGAGACACTTCCCTTCACAATGAATGCATGTTTAATTAGTAAATCTTCAGGCAAAGTATGGTTTAATAGATAGATAGATAGATAGATAGATAGATGGCCTTTATTTACAAGTCTTTCCTCTTGGAAATTCTTCATTCACACTACTAAAACTGTTAACTGAGGTTCGCTAAGATATGAATGTTAAAGATATGACTAGGGGCAGTAGTAACCTTCATAATTTATTTTTCATTTACATCAATTTATAAAATTTAATTTATAAAAAATTATTTCCATGAAATTCAACCACAGTGTTCATTAATTAGAATTCTTGTGATTTTTAATGAATTTCTACAAGGGTGGAATGATGCCATAGTGGTTAGCACTGTCGCCTTGCACCTCCAGGGTAAAGGGTTGGATTCCCACCTTAACTGGCTAACAGGTACTCCCAAATTGACGAAGGGTCCCCTGTCCGAGGTGCAACCCCCAACGCCCCTTATGCCCTAAGTCTCAGTGGATTAAGCTCCAGAACCCCTACAACCCTGAACTGGATAAATGGTATAAAAGATGAATGAAATTTCTATTAATGTTTAGTGAAATAATACATTTTTCAGCGCCCATAACATTTAGAGAATCCTCCAACCACCAACTGTAATCAGGTGGGTCAGAACTATCTCCCAGACACCTACATGGATGATTAAATGTTTCAAATCAGGGCTTGAAGTCAGTGATGTAAAAGTACTGACGATACTGCCAGATAAGTGTATCGTGACGTAATTGATCACGGTAATAACAGAGTGCGATCGTATGGCCCAGCTCTAAGAGTCACCAGAGCAAGGTGATTTTTGAACCTGAGTGGAGAATCTAGGTGATGAAGGTGAGCACTCACTGGAGTCCGCGCGCTGAGGCAGCATGTCCACGCGCTGCACCTCTTTGGCGTAGTAATCTTCCTCGCTGCTCTCGCGCTCACACGCGGACTCGGCGTGGCGCGCGCGCTCTTTCAGCAGATCCTTGGTGCTGTTATAAAGCAGCATGACCTCGAAGGGAACCGACTCCGTCTGCGGGGCTGATGCAGGATCGGGTGGTGATCGGATGCGCAGCTTGCTCAGGATCTGTCCGCGCACCGCTTCTATCCTCTTCGACTTGTGATCGTCCAAGTCATACGACTGACACGTCGAAAAGCCCTCCGCCGAAACGGATAACTTTAGAATAAGCAACGCGATATTGATGAACCACATGGCTGTTAGCAAAAAATAATAATAAATAAATAAAGAAGAATCCGGTTTATTCAGCTGCTCTGTGCGTAGAACGCTGTAGCCGCACGCGCTGTGTGCCGCGTGCACCTGGTGACTGACCCACACCGCGCTCACGTGCAGGTTTTATCTGCCTTAGCGCGCGCTGCGATGCATCACGTTGCTCCGCGTGCTGATAACCGTGTGCAAATACACATATCAAACTAGAGTTGACCTGACAAAAACAAAATTTAAACAAATATCACTAAATTACCGTGTGCATAATTTCACTCCACATGTAAATAAATTATTTAAGAAAAACACGCACGAATTTTGCAGCACGTCATTATAAAACATACTGTAAAAAAAAAAGTGGTAAACATAAAAATTTTCAGCACAATACTGAATAGTTCCTTTAGCTCTATAGCTGCCGGTGAGGTCAGGAAGAAAGTGCAGGCTATCCTCTGAGTGTGTCTGAGGTCGAGTGTGGTGTTGAAGCAATGCTTAGGATTTTTGCGGCGCGACTCAGAGCTTTTTAGAGGAGGCTATTTTAGTGGGTCCACTTTTCTTTTTAATGCTATTCTCCCATGAACCACTAGACTGTTCTTTTTTTCTTTTGAGTTTATGCAACATCATAGCTTATAGGTTTTAAGTTGAAATGCTCAGTTTAAGATCTGACCACCTACAAATTGTTAAATTTGCTTATGAGGGGGAACATATGGAGTCATTACAGGAAATCCAATCCTCCCACTGAGCCCTGTTAAAATCCTTACATTTGGGGGAAAATAAAAGGCCCTCTGTGTGTTGGTGGTAGAAGAAGGATCAACATTTGCTCAAAAGGGCAGGAATATCTAATCAACTTGAGATTTAGTTGATCTTCACTTGAAAAAAGTTTAATAAATATGCTGCAATAATTATTATAGTACGGTTCATTATCGTGTCAATATTGTTTTATATATTGATAAAATGTCCATGTTGCTTCATTAAATTCAGTTTGTATAACTACAGTATGTATTTTACATACTTTTTTAAAATTGATCTTACATAATTAAGACCCAGGGAACTCATGACACAATGCTAACCACTAAGCCATCGTGCTTGTCTTAATTGGAAATACCTCTTTTAATTGACTTATGTTGGCTTATGAATTATTTTCAGAGTATATAGGCACTTTTTATCAGCTTTGTCCTGCACTCATGCATATTTACACATTTACGGTTTTATACAGAGCATGTGAGTGTGAGTTTGTGGTTGTACTCTACGAGTACTCTATAAAGTAGTATAGACGATGAGTAAGGGTGACTGAGTGGTTTCATACAGGTAATTGGTGTTGCACATCCTGAAAATAACTGCACTTTATACTCCTTCTATCCTACATTATTAAATCAGCTTTATCTTTCACAGTCACACATCACTGAATCATACGTTTGGATGAAAGCTTTCTCTTAGTTAAGTTACTTCATGGGAACTAAACACAGCATCTAGTGCACAGAGGTGCGAAGCCCATGGCTGTACAGACTTACAGGTAAAAAAAAAAAAAAAAAAAAAAAAAGAATCTTGAACTGAATTTTCTGTAATTAATAGTTTTAGATGTTGGGCCTGGTGGTGTTATTACTCTCACCCTAAAGCGTTTAATTCTTTTCCCGAAAAGATTAATATCCACTCCAGATCCCAGTCCTTTCATTTGAACTCCACTCCCTCGTTATTTTCCCTCTTTCAGTCTTACTGTTAATTACAGTGCGTGAACTACTCGATCGTTAATCTTTCAAAAACAGCTTTACTGAAGCTCTCCACCTCCTCCATTATAAGCCTATTACAGCCCCAGTCACAGGGCTATAATTGAACTTAAAGTGGTTAAAAAAAAAAAAAACATTAGGGTTGAAATGAGGAAATGTGCTCCGAGGGACTTATAATCAGGGTGGTTGATAGGACCGAGTGAGAAAATACAGAATTTCATGTTCATACACGACTTCTGGATCTAAGAGTTTATTCATAAGCATCTGAAATGAAAAAATGCCCACGTGGAGGGAGACGGTTTGGCGACATCTAGTGCTAAGAGGAAGGGCGAAGGTTTCCACTCTAGTGGTTAGTGGCGGTATTGCAGCAATAGAAGACTTAAAAATAACGACCATAAAAAAGTCGCATTTTTCCCCTCCGACCTCCTTTTTCCAAATATATCCTGTAAAATGCCACGTCATTCCGCCCTTACTGCTTCCACTGTAAACAGCAGCTCAGGTCCTAGGAAACAGCTTAGAGCCAAAACACTGAAAGGAAAGAAATCTTTGGGGAAAAAAAAAACTGGATCATAAAGTTGCTTCTTCTCCATGCTGGAGAAGAAAAAAAGACAGGGTGAAAAGAAGGACACTAGTTTTCAAACATGCATTATATCGTATATAAGTTGCTTTATATACAGTATATATAGTACAGTGTATATATAAAGAAAACAATGTCACAACAGCTCTACATTGAATATACATGTTAAGTTTCAAAGTCTTTAAAAAGTTAAGTAAATCTTTGCACATTTAATAAACAACTAAGAAATCACATGCAAATAAGTATTCACAGCTTTTGCCATAACACTCAAAATTAGACTCAGGTGCATCCTGCTTCCAGTGAACATCTTTGAGATGTTTCTACAACTTGATTGGAGTCCACCTGTGGTAAATCCAGTTGATGGGACATGATATAAGGATGTATAAGGTCCCACAGTTAACAGTGCATGTCAGAGCATAAACCAAGCCATGAGGTCCAAGAAATTGTCTGTAGACCTCTGAGACAAGATTGTATCGAGGCACAGATCTCGGGAAGGGTACAGAAAGATTTCTGCAGCATTAAAGGTTCCAATAAACACAGTGGCCTCCATCATCCATAAGAGGAAGAAGTTTGGAATTACCAGGACTCTCCCTGAGCGATCGGGGGAGAAGGGCCTTGACTGAGGCAGATGACCAAGAAACCAGATGGTCACCCTGAAAGATCTCCAGCGTTTCTCTGTGGAGAGAGAAGAATCTTTCAGAAGAACAACCATGTCTGCAACACTCCACCGATCAGCACTGTATGGTAGAGTAACCAGTCAGAAACCACTCCTCAGTAAAAGGCACATGACAGAATGCCTGGAGTTTGCCAAAAGGCATGTAAAGGACTCTCAGATCATGGAAAACTAAATTCTCTGGTCTGCTGAAAGAAAGATTAAACTCTATGGCCTGAATGCCAAGCGTCGTGTTTGGAGGAAACCAGCCACAGCTCATCACCTGGCCAATACCATCCCAACAGTGAAGCATGGTGGTAGCAGTGTCAGGAACTGGAGGACTAGTCACGGATTGAGGGAAAGATGAATGCAGAAATGTACAGAGACATCTGTGATGAAAAACTGTTCCAGAGTGGACCCCAGACTGCGGCAACAGTTCTTCCAACAGGACAACAACCCTAAGCTAAGATAACAAAGAAGTGGCTACAGGACAACTCTGTGAATGTTCTTGAGTGGCTCAGCCAGGGCCCAGACTTGAACACGATTGAACATCTCTGGAGAGATCTCAAAATGGCTGTGCACCAATGCTCCCCATCCAACTTAAAGGAAATAGAGAGGTCCTGCAGAAAAGAATAGGAGAAACTGCCCAAAAATGGGTGTGCCAAGCTTGTAGTGCCAATTATGCTCAAATAGACTCAAGGCTAGAATTGGTGCCAATGCTGCTTCAACAAAGTATTGAGCAAAGGGCTATGACTACTTATGTACATGTGATTTTTTTCCACCTTCCTTTTTTATTTTTCCATGTTGTCATTATGTGGGGGTGTTTGTGGAATTTTAAGGAAAATAATGAATTTAATCCATTATGGAATAAGGCTGTAACATAACTCTTCCTTGAGCGCTGTGAATACTTGTCTTGATGCACTGTAACAAGTTGGGGTAAATGTGACACGTTGTGTTGATGCATGTAATGTCATGCAAAAATAAGTCAGTTATCTTATGGGGGTCTCAGGCCTCGTTTATTAAGGCAAGTGCAGATGGGTAGAAGCTGTTTTTGTGCTGTGTAATTTTGGTCCTAATTGACTGAAACGTCTTTCTCATAGCATAAGTCTTTCAAAAACTTTGTGTCTTGAATGCACAAAACATTGAACCTTAAAGCGGCTAAAAAGCGGAACATCACACTGGTTGCCACATCTGTCAGCCAAGAACAGAAAGCTGAGATTGGATGAGGCACAATCTCACCAAAAGCAGAGAAGAAATAAATAGTAGAAACAAATAGTAGGGTCAGAATTTGGCACAAAATGCATGTTTCCATAGCCTCAACCTGCCTAATGTCAACCTTCTAAGATGTTGGAGGTGGTGCAATTGTGTGGGGAACATCATCTTGCCACTTTTGGCCATGTTAATACCAATGAATCATTACTTGAAATTCTTAACCCGTTCTTCTAAGGTTACATCCAGCATAACAACAAACCACCACAAAGCAACAGTCCTCTTAGACTGGTTTCACAACCACGGGAACGACCTTCCCAGGCACTGGATATAAATCCAGTAGAGCCCGTTAGGATGGGGCAAAACCAGATTCAAAGCATAAAAGTGAACCTGAAAATCTTACAGGAAATGGGTGATGCAATAAAGGCAACATAGGTCGGACTCCCAAAGTAATGTTCAACATCTTGTGGAATCCATGGCATAAATAATTGAGTCTGTTTTAAGAGCAACCCAAGGCCCTACCCAATACTAGTATAATGTTCCTAATAAAGTGCGTGGGCAGTGTAGACAGTAAATGACTTAATGGCTGTCATATTGTCCAAAGCAAAGCAATATGACTCTGCACTACAGTTACATACAGTATCAGATCTCACACATGCAAATAATGTCTTATTAGAATATCAGGCCTTTGTTCTAATTAAAAGGATTTTAATGAAAATATTTTTATCAACATTTTTTCAGGTTGGGTTGTAAATCCAATATTTTTGAACCTTAAAAACCCATAACAGAGCCAACACTTATGTCACAGACTTTTGATCCCATTTGGTTAACAAGGGCAGTAAATCACTGGTGTTACTCAGATCCCATAGCTACCCTTTCCCAGAGGGATAGAGGGACAATATGCAAACCTGGGAGTTTGAACTCATCACTGTATCATAAATCATTCAGACCCATGAATTGTATCCGGAAAGAAATATTAACTCAGAGGTTTACATTAATCCAACTGGATAATGATACAAAATTTATTTAAAATACGGTCAAAAAGTAATATTTTATTGCAAAGTATATTACAAAACATAGTAAACACAATACAAACAAGAGCTGAGAAAAGAAGGGCCAGGACCTGTGGAAATCCTTATTAAGAGTAACTTCTTAAATTAAGGGCCAGGTTTGGATGACGTCAACTAGCTCAGGGGGACAGCAATTGTTTTTGATATCTTGATTCACTGCAATTCTATTCACCTCTGCTGTAATCCCTGACTGTAATTTATATAATTTGGTGGTTTTGTTATATTTGAATAAAACAGAAGTGGGGAAGTTTCCTATGACTCATCTTCATTCAGGAGCATGTTGGGGACCCCTCTTGAGATGGGGAATTCTCGACCAGATTCAGGGCACTGCAGAGCCCCCTCTATCACCTCCACCTGTTAACATGGAAAACATGACCGGTGTAAATATGTATTCAGGCCAAATGTCTAGAATCTTGCTGTAAAAAGTCCATAATTTAATATTATAAATGTAATTACTGAAAAGTATATAGTATACTGTATATAGTATACCTACATAAATAACAACATAAAAATAGTCCTAATGGGCTAATTGAACTATTTAAATGATAATTAAAACTATTTAACCAGAAGGCTTAACACTTTTTATGATTTAAAAATTCTCTGTAAAACGTGAGTTCATCATATTAGTAGATACTGTATACTGCCTGACCAAAAAAGGCCACCATTTCAGAAGGGTCCAATTATTGGTCTGCAACAAGCAAATAAAACACTTAGGGAGATTTAAATGACTGAAACTGGGTTTATAGCCCTTCAATACATTATCAAAACCTGAAAAGATAATGTTGAACCACCATTTTTTTTGGACCAGGCAGTGATCAATTCCTCTTACCTCCAACAGGACTCTGTGAACTTTGCGTAAAAAGTCGTCATCGTTCTCATAGTTAGCTGCAGGCGTGCTCGGCAAGTCCTGCAGGTATCCCAGCTGTGGAAACAAATTATTTATTCACTGATCTTATTAGTCCCTTGGTGAATTATAAGTTGAGCCAGTCTCACCCCTTCAGCTGCATGGATTAAAGCACTCCACTCCAGCTTTGGTATCATTCGGGTGACAAACTGAGGGTTGAACTCGACTTCGTTCACTTTGACCTCTGTCGCCTTTGGAGAGGACGGAAAAAGGCAGAAGATTAACTAACAGACCAGAATGTTTATTGGTCACATTCGTTATAGTACTGGGTCCTTTTAGTGACATTACAACCATTTTGGATACCCTCACTCATTCACTCACTCATCTTCTATACCGTGTTATCCTGTATACAGGGTCGTGGGGGGCTGGAACCTATCCCAGGAGACTTAGGGCACGAGGCGGTTTACATCCTGGATAGGATGCCAATCCATCACAAGGCTTACACACATACACAGCCTATACAATCACCCTAAGCTGGACATTCCACCAAGCACGGGGGAGAACCGGCAACCTCCATCAACACACAGACCAGAGGCGGGAATCAAACCCCGACCCTTGAGGTGCGAGGCCACAGTGCTAACCGCTATACCATCATGCCGCCTATTTTGGGTACACATTATTATAATAATTATTATTAGAGGTATTCTATTACAACTAGGCATCACAACCAGAGATAGATACCAGTATTACTGTTCAGCACTATCATAATTTAGCTATAACTCGAATTGCCTGGTCACGTGACTCATTTTAACCTCAAAAACCCCTACACGTTGAAATTAACACCTGAGTTTAACAATAATAAAAACAGCCAATGTGCTGTTAGTATGGATCAAATGCTTTAATGTAAAGAGATAATAAAATGGCATTTTAAACAGTAATGAACATTGTGGTTTTGCAGGTTATAACAGGTTTACTTTTGTCTTGAAACGTTTTAAAAGTGATTTCGAACAATAATAATAATAAAAAAGATAAAAAAAAAGACAAAAATTGGACTGAAACTTTCATGTTGTTGCTACAATATTCGAGACTTAGCTAAAGATCAGACGGATATAAAGAGAAGTTTTCTACAAAGTAACAGTTAACACATGACATCACTCCATCAGTGAGTGACGCTTCTGACGATGTCATTCCATTGTCAAGCCGCGCACAGACTTTAGATTTTATTTAATGTCTCTCCTTCAGCATCACAGCTGACCATCTAAACACTGCGCTAGCTCACTGCAGCATGTCTCACACACACACACACACACACACACACACACCAGCTAGCGTGCTCACCTTAATCAGCAGCGGATATCCTTTAGTCACTCCTTTCACATGCGACGTCAACATGTTATGCGTTAACAGTTTCATTGTCGCAGTCTCTATAATGTTCTATAAAAGCAAAATATAAATATTAGGCGTATTAAATGTGCGCTAGTTCTGCTTTCACGTGTTGTTCTTCTTCGTGCTATTGAAATGAGCGTTAGAGAACAAAATAAAGGACGACACTGCCATCTGCTGGGCGTGAAGAAGATTTACAATTTCGAGCAGATTAATAACATACAGCATATACTGTATAATTAACATACAGTGTGTGTATACACAGTACAGACCAAAAGTTTGGACACTGCTAAGGACTCTTCTCATGCAAAGAGTTAGAATTTGTATTATGGCAAGAAAAAAGCAGCCAAGTAAAGAAAACGAGTGGCCATCATTACTTTAAGAAATGAAGGTCAGTCAGTTTGAAAAATTGGGAAAACTTTGAAAGTGTCCCCAAGTGCAGTCACAAAAACCATCAAGCGCTACAAAGAAACTGGCTCACATGCGGACCGCCCCAGGAAAGGAAGACCAAAAGTCACCTCTGCTGCGGAGGATAAGTTCTTCCAAGTCACCAGCCTCAGAAATCGCAGGTTAACAGCAGCTCAGATCAGAGAACAGGTCAATGCCACACAGAGTTCTAGCAGCAGACACATATCTAGAACAACTGTTAAGAGGAGACTGTGTGAATCAGGCCTTCATGGTAGAATATCTGCTAGGAAACCTCTGCTAAGGACAGGCAACAAGCAGAAGAGACTTGTTTGGGCTAAAGAACACAATAAAGACACAATAAAGAAAACTCTTTGAATGAGAAGGTGTGTCCAAACTTTTGGTCTGTACTGTATGTGTGATGTTAATTTCATTGTCTTTGGACAATTACACCAATAACCATGGGTACAGGTGTTTCTAATAAACTACAACAGCACCACCAATCACATTACAAACCGTTATTCCAATGTACAGGTTTTATTGTTTTTTTTTAATATATATATATATATAACTGTTTACACATTGTCTTGATATTATACAGATTAATCTTACAGCTTATGATATAGCAATAATTACAGAAAAAACACAGTCAGAGCTATGATTTGATTTTCATAGCCTGCAGAACCACAGCCTATTGAAACAACTCTCAACCTACAAACATGCAGAACTTCACTCATCCACTCATAAGACACTGTGTACATGTACTTCCTTTACAGTGCATTAACAAACATAATCTTTCAGCTGCTGAAGCCCTTTACAATACACAAACACCACTGCATGAATATGATAAGCAGTTAATCATAATGAGGAACATTTAAAAAAAACAAAACAAAACAAAAAAATGACAAAGCCAAGCAAGACTGAATATGAGTTTCCTGTCTGTGGAGCTAAAAACACATGTAACAAAAGCTAAAACATCAGAACTTTAGCATGGAAATGCCACAGGCCCATGGATACGGGCAGTAGGAGAATAAACTAAACATTCAAACTGAATTATGGCACGATGACACCAGAGGCGTTGTTTAATGTGGTCAAAAGTCATTTCACAGGATGAAGAATCACACTGGTACACTTTATATTGTACTATGGAAAGGTCACGTACAAACTGCCTTCCAAATAGTTTTTAACAAAAAAACGCAGCCTTAGGGTCCTACTTTGGACATTTTGATCAAGGTTATTCCTTATTTGATTAGGTAATTCCTTATAATGGATAAAAGAAATACTGAGCAATTAAACGATTTACAGAATAACAATAAAACATCCCAGATACCCAGTGTGGAATTCCAAGAGGATAGAAAAAGAAGGAAAAAAAAATAGTTTGCTGTAGTAGTTGGTGTTCAGAATCGATACGATTGCATACTTTCAAATCGGGTGGATGGCAGCAAATCGCACTTGGCTACCTACAAAGTGCTCTGCATGCACACAGTGACCGTGCAACGAGTGTGAAAATTTCCAACTAACATGTAAAAGCCACTTAAAACCATGTGTGCAGTTGTGATGAGTGGCAGATTTCTTTCCTTCATCTTTTCCTTTTTTTCCTTTTATTAATACTCACAGAGATATCCACATTTTCTCTCTACCTCTACCTTTTACTCACTCTCTCACACAAACGCACACATTCACACCTCTTTTAGCAGTCAGTTATTCTTGGCCGTCTTCTGTGCGCCATTTTAAGAAGTCCTCTTTCCGTGCGTCCGGTTTGATTTGGTTGCGCATGCCTCCTAGCAGGTTGGAGGTGGCTTCAGAGGCTACTATTAAGGGACGCACGACAGTTGGAGGAATCTGGCGCAGAACGCCTCCCACTGCTCCTGGAAGACCTTTCTGTTCGTGCCCACGAGAGGCTACGTCACACAATGTCTGAGCAGTGTCTATCACCCCCTACATCATACAAAACACAAGTATTAAGTATTGTATTAGTTCATTTGACTTGAGTGTGCAGTATTTAAAGTGAATCCAAACATTTGTATATTTCTAAATATTATAAATCCGATTTTGTATGGAACAATATTTGTTAATGATTCTGCCATGGAAACATTGTACTAGGAACTATTTTTTTAATAGGGAAAGTAAGTAATTAGCATGTATGGATGACAAACATTTTTCATAAACCCGAAACTACATCATTATAATATAAAGGAGTGCACTGCAAAATGTCATACAACTCTGCTGAGACTCAAGTCAGAATATAATATCAATCATTTTAGTTCAAGTTTAAAATGCTAGAAAATATTGAGGGGGTAAATCAATCTCATCTTATGGTAGTTAATACCTTTTCATATTGGACCTATAATAATAATGTAGGACCTATCTATTGTAGAAATTATTAGTGAATGATGAAGTATAAAACAGAAGATTGCTACCTCTCTGACTGTGTCGTAGGCCTTGGCCACACCTTCTCTGAGGTCAGCTGGTTGCGGCGTGCGTCTGGGCCGGGAGACAGGACGTCCCTCCGTGATGCAACGGGTCAGGGGTGGAGTTGGGGACAGGATGTCGTACACTGTCTCTGCTGTGGCCTGCAGAGCAAACACGACATGCTTTCCTTGTTTAATCTGCCTTTCAGGTGATCTCTGGGGCCAAGGCTAAACACCACACCTTATAATATTTTTATCATATTCATCTGTAATTATTTATCTGTAATTATCTACATTATTTTTGCTAGAATGCGCTTCTTTTGCATTAATGGAAAATATAACAATAAATGTACAACAGCCTGGTGTTTACACTCTCACAAATATTAGTTTTTTACTAAATACTTCAAAGACATTATACAGGGTCTGTGTGTGTAAGTGTACACGTTTCTGTCTGTGAATCTGCAAATGTTTATGCATGTATACACACACATGAGTGTATGAGTATCTACATGTATATAGGTATGTTTTTGTCTGTGCACACCCGTATGAACATGTACGAGTGTGCACGAGCTTGGACGTACCTGTATGGCCTGCACCAGTCTGTTGCTCAGCTCCAGTGCAGCCGAAGCTGTAGAGGTGCCAAACGATGCTGCCCCCCTCTGGAGCCCCCGAATAATACGGCCATCTTTCCTGTACTGCTCGATTGGCATCCAGAACAGATCCCGGACCCCGTGAACTACAATAAGAACCGGATAAGAAACAGTAAGTTAAGCTAACCGGAAGAAGGCCCTGTGTATAGTGACACATAACATGATTTATACAACAGTTAGCTCTGACCGAGCAATCTGATTGGATAAGATGTATTCCATGAGTGATGATAATAGACAGTAACATCACTGGGATGTTTAACTATATGTATCACTCATCGCATTCCAGGTGCTCTATATTCATTAATAACACTAATTGTCGGTTGCAACATGGGTGACAGTAGGTCTGTACGGTCTGCAAAACTAGGAGAAAGCCACTGCCTGACCTAAAACACATTTAAAACTAGTTAAAGAGGCACTTCCAGCAAGAAAACACATTAGTTCATGTTAAAAAAAAAAACACAATTTGTTTCCTTAATAATTGCTTCTAAGTCATTCCAGGTCGAACATGAACTATCAGTATTCTTTTATTTACACTACAAAGCTAACTATCTCCTAACATACTGTAAGGCTGAAAGCCAAATTGCTCTTCAATGATGAAGGGCATTACTTGGTGTTTGTGACAAGCATTTGTACACCCTACATAGCGCACCAGCTTTCGATTGAACTCTATTTGTGATTTAACCCCAGGACCCGGAAGTTAACAGAGCCGATCCGGTCTTCTAAGGCGAAATAAGTGGAAATACAAAGATTTATTGGACTGCTTACAGGACATAAGTTTAATTCCTCTCACCTAGTACTAGTAAAAATGTAAAACTATTTTCACACCTGTTAATTACACTAACTGACGGTTGCTGTCAGTCATAGTTAAGTTAGTTCTGCCAGTTGCGGAAGGATATATGTATGTGGAGCAAAATGACTGGTTAGGTAAAGAAACTAATCATAATCTGTTCATAGTAAATGAAGTTTGTGGAACTGCTATATAAAAGCAATATCACACTCAAGGTCGAGCTGTACGAGGGTGCAGCCCAAGAGCCGACGGCAACATAGCCATGCTATATCTGGCAGTACAGCACTCTCTCTGGTTATTGCTTAAGCAAAATGTAAAAAGTGGAATTTTAAATAAAAAAAAAAGTCCAAGTAAGTAAAACCAACCACTATGACATTAAGACTGCACACAGACAGCTATAAAGATAATTTTGTGCTAGAACAAAATTAACAGATCTGTCAGAAAAAAAATAATGAAAAGCCTTATTAACAGGAAACAACCTGTTGTTTTTTTGGTAACCATCCATGTGGTAACCCTGAGAACCGCACTATTGTTGAGCCCAAACTTTCCTGCTTCCTGGAATCTTTCTGCTTTCTATGTAAATACACACTGACTACTCCAAACACCACATCTCTATTACCTCCTGCTTTTTATGAGTTTAGATATTAGGACAAATCGGGTTCTAGCAAGAAAAAACAACAACAACACATTAGCGCATTTAAAGTTATATACTAAACATTACAATCAGTAATAAATAAATATATAATATTTTATCCAAACACACACACAACCAGACACACACATTGGCGTTTTATGTGTTCTATGTGTGGATAAAATGTTAAGTAATACTATACATGCATACTTACACAACTGAACTACAGAGTGCATAGGACCAACACCTCCCAGAATGCCTGGTAACTGGTTCTTCCTGATGTCAGTCAGCCACTCGTTCACTGCATACTGAATAACTTTATCAACACCCAGCAGTCTGCCAGAGAACAGCAGTGTGGAAAGAGATTAAGATGTTTACCTTTACTGTTTTTTTTTTTAATCAATTATTATTATTATCTAAATAAGAAACATGGCTAACATGGTTAAAAAAAAACATTCAAAGCTAGCGAGGCCAATTTAATTCCCAATTTTCTATAATAATTTTGGACAAAATGTAGCTATTAAAAAGTAAATGCTACATAAGCAAAGAGGTGTATAGACTGCTATAGGAATGAGGCAGAGGTTGGTTGATGTTAGTTAGACAGAGATAATCACCCGTGTCTACAGCACAGCCTCTTCAGCTTCAGCTCTGAGCAATTCAGTTGGGCCAGGCCAATAAGAATTCCTGCAAATGTTCCCTAAAAAAACAGCAGAAAGTCATGATAGGGTATAACTAGTGTACAGTAATCTTTTGCTTATGTGGCTTTGCATGTCAGCATTCATTGGATTTGGTGGGGAGAAAACAAAACAACAACACACAATTGTGGTTATAAAGCTAAATGATAGCGTATGACTAATCTTAATAAGGTATGACTATTAAGATTTAAGCGTGTTTGATTACTACATAATGTAGGAACAGGTTAATATTGGGATGCAACGAATCAAAAAGCATACAATTATGAACAGATCACAATCTTAGAGTCATGATCTGATCATCAATCAACACTATCATAATTTTACTTTCAGTTTATTACTCCTAGAACTTAAAGAACAACAAAAACATTCAAGATGGACAATGTTTAAATAAAATCTTAAAATTAAAAATTCAATACTCAATAGTTAAAGTACATTATGAGGAACAATGATTATTATTTTACCTTTTTGATGATAGACGCTTTTTTCCTTTCCCCTTTATGTGAAGTTAAATTTGTATATATATATTTTTTACATTTTTTTTTTATTCACTTGAGCAGTTATATAAAATTGAAGCACATTTCAGTAAAACAAAAGTACAGTTGGTGAAAATGACAAGCTCAGGTCAAGTACAAAATTGAGGTTGTGAGCAAAAATATAATTTCTTCAAAAACAAACAAAAATGTTTATGCTTAGGAATGAAGTCAAAATATAAGCAACAATAAAACTGTATTTCGCAATATAATGCGTAATCCGTTACATTAACTTTGGAAAGTGATCAGTTCGGGTCACAAATCGAATATGGCCTGTTACACCACTAGTATACGTTTTTAATTTAACAATAATTATTTTAAGTTAGTGGATTTTAGGGCAACATTAATGAACATGTAAATGCACTACACAGACTTAGCTAACCAGGTGAACCATGTATACCATATATAACTTTTTAGTTACTTTACAAGTTTTAGTTGAATACCCCTGATCTAAAGAGTCTCTGAAACACTCCCAATAATGCAGACAATGTAACTCAGTACCTGAACGCTCACCTGTTCAATGGCCACATGC
This sequence comes from Clarias macrocephalus, assembly GCA_011419295.1. Lineage (NCBI taxonomy): Eukaryota > Metazoa > Chordata > Actinopteri > Siluriformes > Clariidae > Clarias > Clarias macrocephalus. The sequence goes on from JAAGKR010000060.1 coordinate 89,248, forward strand.
TTCCCATGGTAGTCCAGCCATATGGGAACTTCTGAGGTGAAACGGAACTCTCTAATAGGAGTGAAAAACAAAAGACAAAGACAATGCACATACTGTAAAATGGATAATACTTCAAAAAATTGTTGCGATAACACTGTAAATATATTTTAGGTGTACCTGAAATAAATTGGCTGGTCAGAGGAAGAGGTCGAGCCAGCAGAGGAAGAGCTCTGCTCACTATACGTCGTCTCTACAGAAGCAGTAAGATCAGGACCCAATCCGGTGCCAGACTCTAATTCATCTGATGGCTTCTGAGTAGTGTCTGCTTTAACTATCAAATAAATTCAGGATATACTTTACACATATGCATAAGTATATATATATATATATATATATATATATATTACATATACATACATACATAATATTTATATACACACACATACATACATAATATTTATATACACACACATACATACATAATATTTATATACACACACATACATACATAATATTTATATACACATACATACATACATACATACATACATACATACATACATACATGAAATACATGAAATACATGAAATAAGAATAATATATTACAAAAATTATGCTGCTTCATTCTTACAGGCTTACCCTCTGCGGCCGGATCAACAGGTAAATACGGATTAATCCCAGCAGCTAGATTACTAAAGTAGTCTTTCAGAAAGAAAAGGGCATCCTGCAGGCATGAAATAAAAGAGAAAAACATGCTTAAAATGTAAAATTCGCTGTAGGAGCACCACAGACAGACAGCAGTACAACATATTGACCATGCATATGGGAAAAATACAGAACAATGTTCAAATTGTGAGGCTGACTTATGCTGTGAATTTATGTGCAAAAAGTTGTCAGCAGGTTTTTCTTTAATTCAGTCTCCCTTGAAACACTTTAAATAATGAAAGAAATACATTTACGTTTCAATATCTTTAAATAACAAGTCCTGAAACCATTAAGTTTGACTGACATTAGTGTCACAGATAGAGTGAACTGTCATCATGACCCAGTAATGACAGCTGGTATCCTCCCCAAACATTTGGACACACAAAATTTACATGTTACATGATACTATGTGTGTTATTTCATAGTTTATAAGAAAAGAAAAAGAAAAAACACACATAGATAGAATTATGTAATTAAGTAACAACAACAACAGTCAGTTGTTATTTTGAGACATGAAGGCCAGAAACTCTACTATAGTTCTTGCTAGAACAGTTTTGTCAAGTTCATTTGAAAAACCCATCAAGCACCATCATGAAACTGACTCTCATGAAGACCAAACCTATCTCTGCTACAGGAGTAGTTCCTTTAGTGTCACCAGCTTCAAAAATCACAAATTAACAAACAGCACTTCAGATCAGAGGCATTATGAAGGTTTTACAGAGCATAGACAAGTAGCAGTCACATCTCAATATCAACAGAACAAAGGAGATTATTGCATATTTTGGACACCTTCAGCATTGCTTTACAAAGTACACCATGGACTTAAAAAGTGTGTCTAAATTAAACTGCAATATAAGTGAAATCAAAATGTTGAGAAAAAGCAATGTTTATGAACAGTCATATGCCGGATTTTATCTACTTCAAATAAGGACATCAATCTTTAATTAGAAAAGCTAAACTGAATATTTATACTGATATTACTTATACATTTAATTACAACTTAGTAAAAAAATAAGCCTATGTACATTGGCTCCAACTTGAAACAATAATATTGCTAACTACATTAAACTTCATCAGCTTATTTTTGCTTTAACATTTTAACATTCTATATCGAGTTTCCCTCCTCTTGCCAGCAAAAAGTAATGAAAAAAAAAAAAAAAACACCTTCTGACATCTTTCTATTGGAAGCAACATTAACCTTTTCCTCAATTTGAGCTACAGTAGCTCTTCTATTTGAGCAGACTACACAGGCCAGCCTTTACTTCCTATGTGCATCAGCGACCCTATTGCTGGTTCATTGGTTTTCTTTCCTTGGATTACTTTAGTATGTCCTGAAGCAGAAAGAAATGGGCAAGGCAAGTGCCTTTGAGTGACTTTGACAAGGGCCAAATTGTAATCGCTAGATGGCTAGAACTCATAACTGCAGCTCTTGTGGGATGTTCCTGGTCTGCAGTGGCCATGACATACCAAAGGTGTCAGAATGGTCTGTCAGTCTATCAAAGTGTTACAGAATTATTAATGTTTATTATTAATGCACCACAGCTGGAGGCTGTATTACCTGATCTATGTTGAGTCTGAGGGGCAGCAAACTAATTCTCAGGCAGCACTCTGGACCTCCCAAGCCTGATTCAGGAAGAACCTGCAGAGCCTTTATTGATAACTAAAGAACAAAAACACTATTAAACAACTATGTTGACTACATAAAAATACAACAATAGTCATAGAACATGATCAATGATTTTTTAAAATACAAATTGTTAAATTTTAACAATGTTAGACCACATTTTCTGAATTAAGGACTATTTGGCTTTAATAAATAATTAAAGTAATTTTTACATTTAAAAGGCTCCATTGTTGCTAAATATCCAAGAACCCCTTAATTACAAGAAATGGCCTTTCTTCCCTCCCCATCCCTGCTCACCATGTTGGAGTGGGCTCTGCGTGGCATGCTCTCGCTGGTATACAGGTAGAGGAATTTATTGATCTGAGAGGATGCGAGTCTGTCACGGACCTCCAGCTCTTGCACAATGAACACCTGCCGTGAGAGAGGCTGCTCTCCCAGTCCTGTCCCTTCCACATCATGCCCTGAGACTGCGGGGGGCACTACCACAGGGTATGACTCGTGCTGAAAGCTGACCTGGAATCACAAATAGTGTTAGTAGGGGTGATACTTAAATATTAATGGCATCAAAAATATGGAGGTCTAAAGCAATACAATTACATTAAGCAGTAAGTTATTAGATCATAATGATTGATATTAATGCAAGCAGGGCCATTAACACTGTCGGAACTGTGTGTTCGGGAAATTACTTTTCAGCATATTGTGGATTAAAAACTATTTTGGCCTGAATAAGATAAAATACAGTATAAAAATAATTCATTTGTGAGAAAAAAAAACACAAACAGCTGTTATTGTTATTAATCATGCTAGTGAAGGATGTGTTGTCTGAATGTCACTGTCACACAACCTTTGTCAGTTGTATTTCCATGAGCAGAGTGTGCTGCCGGCCACTGCCTCCCACCCATCGCCATGTGTTCTGCGGTCTAGAGGACCCAGCAGAGCGTGAAGGCGAACCACGGGCTACTGTAGGTGCTGAACGTCCCCTGAAATAATAATAATAAAAAAAGAAATATACATACAAAGCATTAATTTGTAGGTGCTACTGGATCCTGATTTAATTAATCAGGACTACAGGTAGTTCCCCCTGCAAAAACAACAACAAACACCTGATTCTGACTAAATGGCTCACTAAAGCCCAGTCAGTCAGTAAAACAAAACCCTCTGTTTTAACCTATGTCACAATTTGTCCAGGAATTGTATCTAGTTTTATTTATTTACTATGACCAAACAAGCAAGATACAAAAATGCTATTTATTACTGAATAAGCAGGTTTATCATCACTGGTTATGGATTTGTTAGACAATTTACCAAACTTTGTTACCTGTGGCTGTGTTGTGTGTGAGCAGAGAAGGGTTTTCCTCCAAAGTCTTTTCCACCATAGAGATGCCAGACTACGGATACCTCTCTGAGTACCACCCTGCTCTGAGGCATAGGAAAGCGAGCTGGTGCCCGTAGGAGGTCTGAACTGCCCCGTGGCCGAGAGAAATAGCCATCACGAACCTTTATAGGATTCTGTGACAACACCGTGACCACTGGCTCTCCATCCTTAGGCTGTAGAGTAAAAAGATATAGAGGGAGAGATTGGATTCATGAATTCATGTTTAAATCTGCCAGCTACAATTGATGAGATTGATAAAAAGAATCTGAGGAAGAAATACTCACAGGAATGCCTATACCAGGAGCCTCTAAAATACAGAAGTCATCATTGTCAGTGGAACCTTCTGAACATTCCTCTGAGATCATGTCATGTACTTCGGTGGCTGTTACTACCAGATGATCAAGTTCAGACTCCTTGCCCTCTAGCACAGAGGAGCTAGCTTTTGGGCCTTCCCCAGGAAATAAGTACACTGAGACAGGTGAGCCTCGCTTTATTGAGGAAGGAGAGCCTGCTAATTCAAGCAAAAGATGTAGACCATGAACAATCTGTAATCACTCTTAAGTTTCTGAACTACTAGTTTGGTGAAGTGACAATATGATTCAGAACAGGATTTTAAAAGGCATTCTAAAAATTCTGATTTGTAACTGGCTACCATAAATTGCTTCATATTAATATTTCCAGAGTAATGCTTTGAGGATTAGACACTGACAACGTGCAACCGCAACCAATTACTCATCAAGTAATCTTACCAAATTCTCTATCCTCTTCATACAGCGTTCGTTCTGTGTCGATCAGAGCATCTGTGAGATCACACTGATTAATTTCGGCCGTCTCTGCTGGTGGACAAGGAGGTAATGATGCAGGAGCTTCTGAGAGCTGAGGAAAACAAATATCCTTGTGTATCTGCGCATGTAAGACGAAGCTCAAATGCACCATACGAATATGGTGTGTTCAACCATTCAAATAGCCAAACACTGAAAACATCCACAGACATTCTTACCGGAAGCTTCTGTCCAGCAATCTCAGTAGGGGAAGTATGGCGTGGAGGTGGGTGCAGGTCCCCTTGACAGACCAGGTACTGTAGCATATTAACTAAAGCAGCACAGGAGTCTGCACAGGTGTGTACGTGAACCACATTATTTGAACAGCGCAGCTCGAACAGTGGCTGAGTCTGAACACGAATGAAAAAAAAAAATGCCGTAAATATAATATAATATAGCATTAAAGCACAGAGAAGGAAAAAAGAAAATATGAATTTTGACACATACCAGTTTGCCAGTGTTGCTGCCTTTCCAGGTAGTTATGGCCAGCTCTAACAAGTCAATGTCTAATACACACACATAATCTGTAGAAATTTAAAAAATAACAATTAATTTTTTTGGGGGGAAAAAACAACACATACTAAGCATCACAGAAATGACATAGATAAAAGAGATCAACAGTACCTCGTCTCAAATCCACTGTCTCACTTTCACACTTATCAGTTAGGTACAATGCAGAGTCATCCAGGATGAACCTAAAAGGGTTTCAGTGGCATACGGGTTAATCAATAATAAGTAACCAAATACATTCACAGCACTAAACACTGACAGTACCTGAGGTGAAAGGTGGCGGTATCCACAATGATGTTACTGGACAGAGAAAAGGATTCTGCTGTAAACAACACTCGCAATGGAAGATAGAGGGGTCTAAAGAGGACAAAAAAAAAAAAAAACAGAATAGATACACTTTAATATTGGGTAAAACACTTTAACATCCAGTTACTGTTATCACTGCTGAGAGGAATGCTTCCTTCTGTGGAACTCTGTTTCTGGGTCATACATTGGCATACAGTAAACTGTGTTTAATATGTAAATTAGGAGTCACACAAAATTTTTGTGGTGTGTAAAAAAACAAAACAAAACAAAAAAACTTCCTTAAAAACTTTACCTGTAGTCAACTGCACAGGTGGCCAGGCGCGTATGCAACACTGTGATGATTGCAGGAGGTGTGTATCCCAAAATGTCATCATCAATGACGTCCAGAAAATCGACCAACTGATAGCAGAAGACAGGCATGAATCCGTTATATATAAAAACTTTCTACATTGATGGTATTCAGGCCCTGTTAAAATGCTGGGGCATATAGGTACTTCTTATTCTCATAACTGTGTTCTGTTTTTCTGCACAATCAAACGTCACAGTTTGAATTGAATGTCCCTTGTATTTATGCCATGTGGAAGATCAATGCGTGTGTTATTACTGTTATTTGAATTACACACCTTTGCCCTCATTAAATCATTCAAGCATATCTGTCCACCATTTTTCAGTAATTAATACCTGCTCGTGCCAACTGTGATTGGTCAATGCCATGTGATGTCTTAAAGTAGCACCTTGGAGCCGTAATGCAACCAGGAACTCCTGGGTGGAAAAAAAAAAGAAATGAACTTATATGAAAAAAATAAATGCTGTTACATTTACAGAAACAGTACATTTAAATAGTATTGGAACCTTGACATTGCGTTGGAGGTCTAGCGTGATTTTGATGGCCGTCGACAACATCTGACCACCTGCTCCTCTGTGCCCCACACTGCTCACCCCCACTTCTGTGGGATAAATGGTAGGGTCCAGGTGGCTTGGGGGAGTAAACTTGGGCATTTCTAGTCGTGCTGTGATAGGGGTATCTGGGACCACCGCTTTACCAAGAAAGGATGACAAAAACAGAGCTTTCAGTTTTGTTATAAACTGCATTTCATTTGAGAAATAATATCGCATTATTTTAGAAATAATACCCATGCATGTGGTAGGCCTAGTAAACCCCTTCACATGTGGAGAGTTATATATTCTACTATACATACAGTTAAACCTTGGATTGCGAGCATAATGCGCTCCGGAAGCGTCCTTGTATATCTAAAGCACTCTCGTATATCAAAGTGAATTTCCCCATAAGAAATAATGTAAATTTCGATGATTCGTTACACAGCCCAAAAATATTCCTATAAAAATAATTAATTACAATGTAAAGTACAAATAAAACAAATTAACCTGCACTTTACCTTTGAAAAAAATCCAGACAGAGCAGTGTTTTTGTTAGTGTGTGCGTTTGTATACATGTGAAGCTAAGGTAAAACGAGAGGAGGACTTTCGCACATGCGCACGCACGCACACAGACTGCTCTGTCGAAAAACCTCTTTAACAAGTAACCTCACAAACAAATGCTTATCTGCTTTTTAAACAACCCCTTTCAGATGTGGTCTCTCTTTGCTGTTATAATAACTTCCACTCTTCTGGGAAGGCTTTCTGCTAAATTTTGAGATACAGCTGTGGGGATTTGCCCATTCAGCCACAATTACATTGGTAAGATTGGGCACTGATGTCAAGTAAGGAGAGCTGGTTCCTACTGAGAGTGTTCAGTGGGGCCTCACCAGCCTTGGCCATCCATGCCTTTAAAGACCTCACTTTTTGCACAGGAGCAATGACATTCTGGAGCAGGTTTGGACTTTAGCATCACAGATTCCCTTCATTGGTGTACACTAAAGCATATAAAGATACTAGACAATTCTACACTCCCAAATTCAGTTTGGGGAAGACCCTGTGATGTCAGTCAAATGTACGCTTACATTTGGCCTTTATTAAATCTGTTTGTAGAGCAAACCGTATTTCTTTTTCTTACCTTTATGATAGAGTTCAACTTTTTTGCTCTCTATAGTGACAAAGTTTAAATTGGGATTATTCTGGTGCTGGGTAACACTGAAAATCCTCCCGCCTTCTAAATCTAGCAGCAATTCTCCATGGCACTGTTCCACCATCCGTCCTGCTTCATTCTGTGAGAGAAGAATACAAGTGGACAGGAATCAAAGGTAAGCACCTGATTATACTTGATTCGAATAGCACATCTCATAATTTGCTTACCTTACTGTCTGTCAAAGCCTGCAGGCGACCTTTGCCAATCAGTACAGTTAGACTGAGGAAACTGAGGGCGTGGTTTGACAGGGGCTCTGGTTGCTCTCTTTTCCTTGGCTCATTGTCTGAATAGAACTGGGGTTCATCCTCTTCCGAATCGGAATCTACAGATTAAAGATTTTAAAGAAAATAGCTCAGAACTTATTAAAAAAAAAAAAAAATTTTTATACACCAAGTCTGCATTCTAATCGTCAATTATATCCTAACCACATGCCTCACACACTCTCACCAATGCTTATTATTTCCTGCTTTATTCTTTGTATAAATGTTGTTGGTCTTTCAGCTGCTCCAGGCAAGTATATTCATTGAAATATGTATTCTTCTCTGAAATGAAAGAGCATTCTTATCCATATAACTACAGTGCAAGGCAACTATTGCAAAAAATATATTGTAATAATAATAATAATAATATCAGGTGTTAAAATATTCAGTTTTCATAAATAGTTCCTTTAACAGGCTTCCTAAATACCAACAGTTTCCTATGATTACACTAATGGGCATACTTTAAAAATATACAGTAAATGATAATAAGTTGACTTATGCACAACAGAATAGTTTCACGCAGTAAATGTAAATGTAAAATTGTATTCTCTCAACCCATAGAAAAAAACATTTAATTCATGGCATAATAAAAAAAAAACTAATCTGATAATTATTGCCCGCTCTAAACCATTCTGCGTCCCCAAGCAGTATCCAAAGATGTTGGTCAAGTTGTATTTGAGAAGCAGTTTGAAGCATATCACAAATTTGATAAAATTTTATTTGGATTTGGATTTTATTTATTTAGATGACTGACCAAGTCTGAAGGCAGATTTGCAGAGCTGAAACTCGTCGTCGTCTGATCTGCGCTGCTGCACAGGGCTGTGCGTGATCTTGGAAGGGGGTTGTTGAGGAGGAGGAGGTGGTGGAGGTGGGGGCTCCCACATCAGCAAATCATTATTGATCCTAAGGAAGGAGGACACAAGTAAAGGTACAGCACAGAACATCCATAATTGTTGAACAGAAACATTCCAATACTGTTGAAGAAGAAACTCATAACCAGGAAAATACAAAAATGTGATAAACAAGAAATGAGGCAAAATTGTAACAACTATGTAATTGTCACAAGAACAAGAGTACACAGTCACACAGACAAGTAAAGGGTGAGATCATGACACTTGCGCATGTATTCACTGCTTACATTAGCATTCAAGAACACTGAACATTTTTATTACTTATATATACTTTCTAAAAACAATACAGAACAACAGAAATTTTATAATAAAAAAACAGACATAATTCCTTTCACTAACACAGTGGAAAAATGTTAATTATGTCATTTACTGTGTATTTTTATGAAGCATGCTAATAATTCTGCAAGGCAATATAACCAGGTTAACAAATAAAGTAAAAATAAAGAGCAAAAGCTCATGCCTGTTGTAGATGCTTTGAAAGGCTTCTTTGCTGGGTAAAAGGATGTAGGCCACAGGGAGTGTGATATCCACTACATACTGACTCTGAGCCACACACTGAGCCTGGAATTCCTTCATTTCCTCAGGATCTGCCGGGATTACCATCTAAGTAAGTCAAGTGGAAGAAAGACAACGAGAGATAGTTGAGTGTCTACGAGAGGGGCAAGATTAAACCCAGAAAATAGCAGGAGCGAAAAAGGATAAAATGACATGGATAAAATGAGAAAAATGACAGAAAGTTGTCTACCTCTTCTGTCTCAAACATTGTGCGGTTGGAGGAGAAGGGGGAGCTGTTCTTCTCTCTAAGCTCACAGGGACTTTCCATTGACACAAAGCCAAACGCCAAATCCCTGTTCATACCCACACCTACACCCCCTGGACCATCCGAGTCTGCTGCTCCACTTACATACACCACAATTCTACAAGAAAATAAAAAAAAGGCAAAAACAAAAAACAATAGTGGTTTCAGAAGTAATTTAGGAACAATCAGTGCCTACTGTGATATAACTATAGTTTTATGTTTCTAAGAAAACTACATTATATACAGCCAGTGCCCACACAGACTCACTTGGGTATGCTGTCTGGGTTCTGCATGTTGGAGCCCTTTTGTACACAGATGCAAGGGAAAGAGCCTCCCTCCCAGCCTTCATACACTCCTTAGAGAGAGTGAAACAATAAAGACGTCATGAACAACAGGCACTATAGGGGGTCAAATTAGAAGCATATAGTTTTCTCATTAAAGATAAAAGGAAAAGTGATTATGTCTAATTAAAATGTTCTCCCTACCATGCATGTCACTGAAGCTTGCCTCCAGCAGCTTGGTGAGTTTAGTTGTGGAGGTGGATGGCACCTGCTGCTGGGGGTCCGATCCCTGACGAGACTTCAGTTCTAGATTGCACATCTCCAGACTCAGGAACTCCTTACGCACAGCCTGTTCATTAACAGGTCTTCTCTGATCTAAAGGTCGAAGGTCAGGAATGGGAAAACGAAGCTTCAGCACAGCGTGGGGGGAGAGGAGAACAAGAGAGGTGTGCAGCTCCAGCAACGGAGTCTATGGAGAGATAAATTCACATTAGGGGAAAGAGATAAAGAAGCAATATAGTGGAATGAAAGAGTTACAGCCTACATACATCCATTGCTGACACACATAAAGCATACACAATTTCAGGGCAGCACCTGGGAATTTCCTGGCTTTTTCGGCTGGGTAGGACAGTGGCTCAGGGCCTGTGTGATGCTGTCCAGTCTGCCCAGTATGTCCAAGTCTATCTCAGTGGTGAGCTCACCCAGCTCTACACGTAATGAGCTGTCTCTGCGCACTATTCGCTGCTTTGATCCACTCTGCAGAACAGAACAAACATAAAAATTATTTTAAAACTATAAAACAGGGGCACTGAACTAATATTTCTAAAACGTGCAGCTACATAAAAGTATTTTCTTATAAATGTAATATCTGTCAAAATCTGTGAAAACTCCCCTTTATGAATTGTAGCTTTGTAGCCAGTCTCTATTCCAATAAGCTGCCTTTAGCTAAACAATTTGTCTAAATGCATATAAGTGGATAAACTACAATAGAGAATCTGTTTTAGCATCAAAGCTGGCTCATGTTAAAAACCATTAGACAAGCAACAGTACATGCTTAGCTCTGCTGAAGCACTGTGGTGGGTCCATAGTAGGTAGTACAAAGGGACAAGTAAATTCAGATAAATCACCTTGCGCTGCTGTTTTTCTGTCAGGATGTGGTGAATTTGGGCACAAGGTCTTGCAGTCGCTCCCACAGTAAAGTGACCAGCATTTTTGAACTGCAACAGCTGAAGAAACACGCACAAAATATATAGTTTAGTACCTTCTTTAAGAGTGAAAGATAACCTCTGGGTGTGTACGTACAAGGCACTAATGTAGTGGCTGCTGGGTGTGAACAGATTTTTGAAGAACAACAGAGAATAAACTATGTTGTATACATGTATTTATACACTACACACACCATACTATTAAAATTATATATAGTTTATATATAGTATGGCATTCCCTAGGCCCAATACTTGTGCTTGTTCTTGTTCTGTAGTCCTTGGCAGCGCGTCACTGGCACAGTCACCAGATCTAAATATTATTGAGCCACTTTGGGGTGTTTTGGAGGAGCGAGTCAGGAAATGTTTTTTTTCTCCACCAGCCTCACGTAGTGACCTGGCCAATATTCTGCAAGAAGAATGGCCCAAAATTGACACGAACTCACAGGATTGGGACAGCAGGGTGGCCATAAGAAAACCACTTGCTAGTTAGACTAATCAGAAAACAAAAGTCTTCAATTTGCTACAGAACATAAAGATTGGTCCTCAGGAGAATGGAAAACAGTCATGTCTGATGAGTCCAGATTTACCCTATTCCAGACTGATGAGCGCATCAAGGTGAGGTAGACGGGAAGTGCATGAAGCATGATATGTTTACCATTTAGCCATGGCTATGAAATGAATGTACTGTATAATGAATGAAGGCTGAATAAAGTAAAAGTTGTGCATTACAAAAATGAATAAGAAAAGCATATTACCTCAGTGTACTGGGGTTTGTCTGCCTCGCAAAGACACTCCAGCAATTCCAATCTGCTGAAGGAGAGGTCAGAACTCATTGAACGTGCATAACGCCCAGAGCTACGCATCTCACATGCTACCTGCACAGCTGCCCCTGTTAGCCTGAAAAAGAAAAAATGCTTTGTGTTAGTCAATAAACAGAGTGCTTATATTCTTACCTCATGCTCAAGGGATAAACAGAAAAGTGTAAAAACAGTACAACTATGTACCTAAGATGTGAATGAGGGCACGCTTTGGCAAAGCTACCCCTCAAGTTCTCAAAGTCTCTCTCACTGAACATGCTGTCCTTGAAGAAGCCTAGCTCATGGAAGAACACCTGGGACACCTTAGCCATTGAGGACAGATCATCAGGGTCCTGAGATGGCTCCTGCTCCAGAAGAACCAGTGTCATTCCACCCAGAGAGAGCCGGAGCAAACAATCAGGCTTCAAGGATTCTGACTGGCCAGTGTGTGTTGATCGCCCTGTTATATAGTATCAGAAGATATATAATTCATATTAAATCAAGTCAGACAGGCAAAAATGTAGTTTGGTAAATAATGAGGGTAACATACGTGGCGGCTTGCTACATTGAGGCAAACTAGATAAAGTTCCTGGTACAGGATAACGTCTGGGGCAGTTAAGCATTCCCTAAAAAAAAAAAGAAGAAGAAACAAAACATTTATTACATAGAAGAAACATACTACAGAATTCAGTATACATATTAGCAAAAATGCAACCATATCTCAATACAATTTGCTATTGTACCAGTTAATGTTAGAGTAAGCTACAACTGCGATATAATGTTTAAGACGGGCGACAGGAAAAGCTGCTGTCTAATTCTGTTATAAAGTTGAACAAAAAGTTTCTGTAATTTCAGGACTACTGCAGTTTTGCAATTTATCTTGCAATCTTTATGTGATATGAGATAAACACAACAATGTGATACTTTGCCATAAAAAATTGAGGAAGAACAATCACATGAACATGAGAGAAAACAGAAATTTGGCAACAACTGGGTGACTTTATTTAGGGGTCAAATCCACCTTAGAAATCTTGTTAGAAGAGATTAATGACCATATCCTTAGACATTACTTTAATACTGTATTAACGTACTTATCTAGCTAACCATATAATATTACATTACAATATCCACCATTTAGACCAGCTTTAGACAAGGCAAGCAGATTGGAGCTTTAAATTCCCTAACAAATGTGTCCCCTGTATTTCATATAGCAGTAACATCTACTCTATGTCCATGAAAATTATGGTTATATAAGTAATTATGAAAATTATAATACACTGTCTGGCCAAAAAAGAGTCACTACTTCAGAAGTGTCAAATTATTAGGGCAAACAAAACGTAACTGTTCAGTGCATTATTAAAAATTGGAAGACTAATACTGAACCATTAACTTCACAGAAGAAGTGTGGTCAGAAAATAAATAATGAACGGCATACATTTTTGAGATATAACACCTATATTTGATAGTAAAACTAAGAGCATTTCTACACACAATGTAAGAAGAACTCACAGGACTGTGTCTTAAACAGCTGTGTGGCCATATGAAAACCGCTTGTTAGTGAGGTTATTCAGAAAAAAAGTCTGCGGTTTAAAGACTGGACATTAGAGCAATGGAAAAGGTTATGTGGTCTAATGAATTCAGAATGACCCTATTGCAGTGCGACGGGTGCATCAGGGTAAGGAGCAAAGCACATGAAGCGATGCTTTCATATTGCCCAGTGTACAAGCCTCTGGAGGCAGGATTATGATCTGGGTTTGCTTCAATTGGTCAGGTCTAGACCCAGCAACATTATGTGGCAATAAAATGACGTGAATGACAAGGTTATCACATCAGTGGAGTTTTTCCTTTCCCAATAGCATGGGCATATTCCAGGACTCAAACTGTGAAAATGTGGTTCTGGGAACATGGAGAAACATTTGAACACATGAATTGTCCACCATATTGTGTCCTGAAATCAAAGCTAATTAAAGTCAGTATGTGACTGATTTTTTTTTTTTTTTTTGGCCTGGCAGTCATGAAAATACAGCATTTTTCTTGGTCTTGCACAGACCTGTGGGGACAGGGGGTGTGTTGGAGCCAGGCTGCTTTGGCTGTGTATTGAAGACTCCATGTCACTGTCTGAGAGCTCACTTCCTGAGCGTGTGGATGTCACACTGCTAGTCATACATCCAGGTCCCATAGAGTAAAACATCTCTAAAATGTAAAAACAAACAAAAATATTTTAAAGTACTGTATATGCCACAAACAACAGATTTTATGGTATTAAAATGGCAGAAAATTACAGATTTCAATATGCATAAAAGTACATACAATAAATTCCATAAGTATTTGGACACCGACACTTTCCATAATTTTGCCTCTGTACACCACCACAATAGATTTAAAATGATGCAATTTTGATATGATTGATGTGTAGACGTTCTCCATACTCTTCTCTTCCCATGCTTCTGGTATAAGTTAATCTTGATTTCATCTGTCCAAAGAATCCTCTTCTGGAACTGGGTAGAATCTTTTTTATATAATTTTTTTCTAGCAAAGTCTAATCTCTGTTGTCCATCAGTGTTTATGACTGTAAATAATTGATTTATCCAAAACTACCGCTTCAGCTATTACTTTTATCTCCAAAAGCTTTTATGTCCTTAATTTGTCATAAAATTAATGTATTATTTCAAGTCTGTTGTGGTGGTATGCAGAGGCAAAATGATTATGGACTGTAGACATGACCACCGCACCTCCATTATCCAGGCTGCAAACGTAAGGCTCTGTGCTTAGCTCCAGATCTCTATCTGTTGAATCCACACTGAGTTGCTTACTGAGGTCCTCCTCTATCAACTTCAGATCGTCTGAACCCATTGGCCTACTATGAGCACCATTACCACCATGTGCATTACTGCTGCCCTCTGAAAAAGGAAGAGATAAATGAACAATCTTGTAAAAAAGGGTGACACCAAGACAATTCGTGAGACAATTAATATAGCTGACATTATATCCCATAAAGCTGAGAGCATATTAAATTGAAGTGAAAACCCTTCAAACTACTGTCTTCACATTACTTGAAAACATGATACATACAGAATTGCAACCTGTGAAATCTGGGACAGAATTAAATAACACACTTGAAAAAGGAAACTAAAAAAAAAAAATCCTAATGTTGGAAGAACTGGTTAGGATTGCATGTCATCTATGGGCCTTGCGCAGAGTTGGAGACGCAAGTCCAAAAGTTAAGTCAATATTTATTAGAGATGAAGGAAAAATCTATTTAGTTATGAATCGCAATTCACGCATCACCACACTCACTCCAAAATAGTTTTTTTTTGATGAGATGAACCAGTCTATTGGCAAATGACCAGAACGGGATGGTTTTCAATTTAATTGGCCATGAGCAGTAATTGTGATACTTATAAAATCACACTTTTAATCAAAGCACCTAAGAATTGTAATAATATCGTATCAAGGGGTGACTGGTGATTCCTGTCCCTAATATGCAGGAACATTACTTGTATTACTATTCAGACATGGACCAAGCATATGCTTAATTTGATTTGGGCCCTTCTTCCAGAGTTTGAAGTACCTAGAGCTTGGCACCTGGCATGAGCAGCTCTCAAATGACTTCTCAATAGTGCTTAAGGCTAGAGTTGAACCCCTTAGTGGGTTGTGAGATTTAAACTAAACAGGGCATCTGAAATCATAATGAAAAATTATTACCCTCATATTTCTACAAGACTATACTGCATGGCATTTTTGAATTACCTTCTGACACAATTTCTGACATGGTTTTTAAACTAAATCCTAATCTACTTCTGTAGGAAACACTGCAATCCCCCACAGATTAGTTAAAAAACAAATTTATGAAGCAAAAATATTTAATACTACATACTATTAATGTGAATACTATTTAATACAGTATTAAGGGAAAAGAAGCTGTTGAAAACATCTCTCTGTCATCACTCAAAAACTTCACCACTAAAAATATAATGTCAAATATGGGGTTAATAGATATGGGGATAAATATAAGGGACAACAAACATTTCATGTCTTAATATCAATTAACCAAATGGTATGTAAATTATTAATATTCCTAAAAGGAAGTGACGCAAAATATGTTCAATGAAACTTGGTCACTCTCTTTGCTATGTTTTATAGGTGTAATATTCAAAAGCAATATTATGTGTGAACTACATTAGTCATTGTTCTTTAATTGTTCTTTAAATGTAGAATCATACTGGGCAAGAATGTTACCTGTTTCAATGCAAAGAGCAGTCAGGAGGTCCGTTAGGTTAGTAATCTGACTGGGAGAGAGCAACAAGTGTAGACACCCCAACTTTCCATCTAGCTCCAGCTAAAAGAATGGAAATGAAGAAGGATACAAAATGACATTCAATACTCATTAATGTCTGTTGCACGGGGAGGGCATCAAATCTGCTCAGGTAAAAAGACAAAATAAATATTTGTTGTCACAACGCAAACCTTGGGCCCTGGGAGCATGTCATTCTGCTTGATTTTAACAGTGGTCTCCATGAAACCAGAGCAGCTCCCAATGACTAGAGGTCCAAGATGTGGCCGTAACGGTTTGGGTGTGCAATCATTCTCTTCATCATCACAGTCCTCAGTGTGTTCATGAACAAGACTCTGAAAACAGAATATACCTTGAAAAGCTCATCATATTATTCCAACTGATCCCATAAGAATTCCAATAAGAAAAAAAGTTGTGTAAACCAGAGAATCCTGCTATAATGAGATATATAAAACAGACATGATGTCAGACAGATTTAACTTCTTATTGACAACTAGATTTATAAAAAAAAAAAAAAAAAAAAACTCTTCTCACCTGTGGTTCTCCAAGAGTCTCATAAAGCAGCTGTACTGAGTTGAGCTGAAGAATTTTATGTAGGAAGGCTGGAGGCTGGTGGATATCTACAGGCACTGTTTGGCTGGAGTCTCTCACAGCTTCATCACAGTACTCCAGCCTGTAGTACAAGCCCAAGGCATAAACACTTACAGACACAGGTTTAGCTTTCAAGCACGGTATTCAGCTGCTAGAACAACTAACCCCTTATTGGACAGGGACTTCTTTGTTGATGCTTTATAGTGTAGTGGTGTAATGCCAGACAATATAACAAGACTAATAGATGTTCAGACTGGTGACAGAGAGAATCCATGTTGCAGGTTTCACAGGTCCTACGTTCTTACCGTTTAATTTGCATCTCTAAGGCGACCCCATCCTTAGTGTAAAGGGGATGGTGCTCAATTCGTACTATAGTGTCCAGAAATGTGACTTTTATACGTCGCAGAACTGTAGAGCACAGAAAGAGGACAACATATTAGACTTTATTTACATGCGTAAGCCACATACAGTACTTAGCTTTTGTCATACAGATACATTTTCATTGATGAGAACAACAGTATACTCGATGTTAATGAGATGTACAGATTTTGGCAGTACTGCAAAGTCTGGTTTACTTAATGTGATTGGGTGCATCCTCAGAAACAAATAGGTTTCCTCTACACAGGACCGTGGCACAGCTTACTGTAGCTGTGTTTCAAATTATATATAATATTTTAGACAAATTTAGAGAATACTGTTTACATCACATGAATTTTAAAGTAATTTATGTACAACAGATTTTTTATAAACCTCTTATGAATATTGATTTGTACATAAGAG
Organism: Clarias macrocephalus; assembly: GCA_011419295.1. Taxonomy (NCBI): domain Eukaryota; kingdom Metazoa; phylum Chordata; class Actinopteri; order Siluriformes; family Clariidae; genus Clarias; species Clarias macrocephalus. The sequence goes on from JAAGKR010000060.1 coordinate 106,572, forward strand.
GCTTGTACAAAAATCTCTTTATACTTCAAGCTTAAGGTTACAGGAAGGTGACCTACTGATGTTTTAACTCTGATCTGCCCTTAGTGGATAAAGTTTTATTCCTAAAGTGGCACAAAAGTCTGCATAGGAGTACATGACTGATGGGCAAGTCTGTTAACATGATTCAAAGTCATTATTAACCTCCTGAGACCTGGACTCTACTGTTGACTACACTGCATTTCCTGCCCACTGTTTCTATTTAACAGCAGCTGATAACTCTAAATTTAATAAGTGCCTTACCTACTGAAAGTAGTTTGACAAAAGAATTATACCCGTCTGTCCTCATATGAAAGACAAAGTAGTTCGGAGAAAATGTCATGGTCTCATATAAGGACATTTGGGTCACAAGAGGTTAAATATATCAAGGTTGGATAGTGGAGGAATAAAACATTGGGGCCTGTGCTGTTCTAGAAAAATAATCAACGATGTAGTGGTGTGATATGTTCTGCCATAAAGTGTAATATTCATTCCTCTTATTTGACAGGGACGTGCCTTAATTGCCTATATATTAACTGTCACTAACTGATTTGATTTACTTTTTACATAGTTAGGTTTAATTTTATCTGCTTTAATTTTATGTTGTTTAATCCTGGTCGTTTTATTCCTATCATTGTACAGCACTTTGGTCAACTTCGGTTGTTTTTTTAAATGTGCTATGAATAAATTTAACTTAAATTTAACTTGACAATGTGGAACCAGAAATTGCAATGGTACAGGGCCTGGAGCACATCCTAGGACACAAAATGGGGTACACTCTAGATGGGGTGCCAATCCATCACAGGGCACAAGCAGGCACACTCATACAGCCACATAACAGACAATTTGGACATAAAAACTCCACACACAATACCAGAGGTGGGATTCGATCCCCCAACCTTGGAGGTGTGAGGCAACAGTGCTAACCACTAAGAAGACTCACTCCCACCTTAATTAATGAATAAAATATTTTATATGAAAATCAAAAACCATATTATCGATTTAAATCTTTGTTTATTAAATAAGAAAGGGTTTTTATTACTATGCACACAATACTTGAACCGCCTGCCGGAGAGGTTGCTGTAAAAGAGCTGTTACCACAGAAATGATTGCACATGATTATGTGTGCATTAATATACTTCTGTGATTTGTCTGCAAATTGGCACTACTGGCAAGGATAAAATAAAATAAAATAAACCAGCATCTTTTAACCCAAGCAGACCTGAGAAGTCAACATCTCGGACAGTTTAGAGGTTTACAGTTAAATAATTTCTGACTGAAAACCCTTTAAAATCCCACTTTTAAATAACACTTTGGGAATAATGCACACCTGTCTCAATGGTCTGTGCAAACATTTCCAGCCCCTCCAATGGGGCAGGCGGCTCTTCCGATGCCTCAGGTGGGTCCTTCAGACACTCCTGTGCCAGCTGCATGCTGGAAGTCATACACGAGGACCAGCCTTGGGAGTCCCACGTACCACCTACATAAAGAAATCATAAAAAGAAGTCACATAATTAATACAATCCACGTGATGATAAAAAATATATACTTATATATATTACGAGGAAGATGTGACCAAGGTGCTTTTAACCCACTGGTTCTGTCCTTGGGTCTGCATGTTATCTGTAGCCCAGTGACTTCAAGTGTGCAGTGGTCAGTGACAAGCGCTGCCCATGGGATGGTTACTTTTATACTCTGAACAAAACCCTCTACGATCTCCAGAGGGGCTGCGAGGGAATCCAGCAGCTCATTTACTGACTGAAAGAGAGAACAGGTAAAGACAAAGCATCACTGATGATATAAAGGTTGATGATCTGAAGGCTGTTGTATTTTTTGTATGCCTTATATGAATTTAAAAAGCTCCCAGGTCCTGGAAATGACTGTCAGTTATCAGTTCTAGGCCCTGGAAAAAAACAAAACAACAAAAAAAAACATCTTGGTTCTTCTAAGAACATTGTACCGAGGCACATGATGAGGATGAGGACTTTTATTCTCAGCGTTCCTAGAAAATTGCGAAACACCACTCAGATGTATTTCATGGTTAGGACGCTAATCTAGCTCCTCTAAACTCACTCACCCACACGTCGAGGTTGATTTCCGTAATGACACCGCTGCCATTGTACAAGTCCAAACTCAGCTGGTCCAAACTCAAACGTTCTTCCAAGAAGTGTCCGAGGTAATGCTGTAAAAGGTAGCGACAGGCCCGCTTCTTTATCGAGCCTGACCAAGGGAAGAGCCACCGAGACATAGGGCCAGAGAGACTGGGATGAGGGACTGACGAGGTGGCGGAGGAGAAAGAAAACTACCGAGACAACAGTCCTCCGGGAACTGCATAACAATCAGCACTAACTCACGAGGCACAAAGCAGAGGTTAAACGGGAGGCTAGCATCAGCCTGAAGGGGCTAGCTGCATACACTGGCTAGCTAACTTCCTTCTCTTTGACACAAAGATTCTGAATTTGGTCGAGACAGGACAGCTATCTGTCCGGTGTAGTTTTTAAAGAGTGACGGTCTTCTTAAAACAGGTCGCTCCACAAAACCAGTCTTTACTCTTAAATACGTATATTTCTGCCACCAGCGACAGGTCCCCCCGCGTTCCTCCTGACAGGGTTGTTTATTGTTTTCATACTGAACCCTGATAGAGACGAGCAACGTCATTACGTCACACGGAGGCACGTCACGGAAAGGGCGGCACGCCATTTTGAGAAGGTCAGAAATAAAAACCTGTACAACTTTTCACATTTTTTAAAAATAACGTGCTTACAAGTTGAGCAAATCATCCTGCTTCTATTTATTCTCAAGTCAGTCCACAATGATTCATATATAAATTCAATTCAATCTGCTTTTTAACAAATTAAGGACCCCTATAATGGAACAGCATGGTGGTGCAGTGAACAGCATCACTACCTCACAGCTCCTGCACTGAAACCAAGGCTCAGGTTACTGTTTATGGAGTTCCTGTTCATTTACTCTCCATGTTCACATTGGTTTTTATCTAGATTCTCTGGTTTCCTCTCATTGCCACTTATGTTCAATACCAACCAAATCAGCAACTGTTTTAATTTTATTGTCTGTTTCTCACGGTTCTGTTTACTCCTGCCTTCTTGTGTTAAATTCTCTTACTTTCTCCTCTATTTCTCCCATTCAGTCTTCGTTTTTTCATTTGCTTCATATTAACAAACCATGTTTTCCGCAAGAAAATGCTAATCCAGTTATAGCTACTTATTGATATTAAACATACACACATGTCCGGTCCATACATTTTGGAAGGATTTATTATTATTTTATTTTTTTTGGCATTTGGTCTCTAATTTTAAAATGAAATGCTCAAGATAGGGATCACTGTGGCCCTGCACCCAGGGTCAAGAGTTTGTTTCCCTCCTTGAGTTTGTGTGTGTGTGTATTTTGCATGTTCTCCCCATGATTGGTGGGTTTCCTCCAGGTACTCCAGTTTCCCCCGGTGCAAACACATGCAGATTGGTGTTTCCCAATTGCTTGTAGTGTGTGAAACGAGTGCCAGTTAGTGGTAAATGCATGTGTGCTCTACAATAGATTGGCATCCTGTCCAGGGTGTACCCTATCTTGTCCCCAAAGTTTCCTGGGATAGGCTTCAGGCTCCATGAGTCCATGTATAATGATAAGCAGCATAAAAGATGAATGAATGAACTGTCACTATACATGTGAAGACCATGAGTCACCATTTCGAGGTTTAGTTTATGTGGTTTGACAAAAGTGTGGCATTAACCATTCAGGAATTACAACCATTTTCACAAACACACATTTTGGGGCTCATAAATAAGAGAACAATGCATTTGGTAGCTCTTCACTTAAATTGTTAACATGAGGTCCAAAGAGGTGTCTATGCAAGCAAAGGCAGCTATCATTAGGCTGAAAAAACAAACAAACAAACAAACAAAAACAAAATACACCCATCACAGATATAGAAAAAGAACTGGGAGTGGCCGATACAATTGTTTGGAACATTCTTAAAGAGAATGCTCAAAACATTTTAATTAAATCTGAAAGTCTTGATCTTGCTCACACTTGGAGCATTTCATTTCATAGTCAATGTGGTGGTGCACAGAGGCTAAGTGCCAAAAACTTATGGATCTGATTATATTATAATCTATTTTTGTATCGAAAAACAGAATTATGGTACAGTGCCTGAGACCATTACGCCATGGGATATACAATAACCACAATTTTATTACTGTTTTAATGCTTTATCTAACAAGGTTTGTGCTGTCCTGAACGGACACAAAATAATAAATACACAGCGGTAACAGAAAACAGAAGTGTTCTTAATGTTTAATTCTCAGTCCAGCCTATAATACAATAATAATAATAATCCAACTATAACAACATTAAGAAACACAAACACCAAAGAATATAAAACAATTAAATAATGGGAAAACAATGTTCCTTTCTAAACACAGCAATCTCCTTTCTGAAATGGAGGACTATTAGGTTCCCGCCACATTAGGTTCCATCCCCTGAGCCTGTTGCGAAATAGAAACGCATCATAAACACAGTAACTAAATACAACATATTTATCATGCAATTATAGTACTATTATATTAGTTTACACAGAAATACTGTGACTGAATGACTGAAACATTAAGTCTCACCTGAAGCTTTGTGAAGAGCTGAAAAGCTCTGTTGAAGTCCCAGTCATGCTGTTGCAGCCACCTGAGACAAAAATAAATGACATTAAAAATATGCATTAAAGATTTGAAAGCCTAATTGTTTTTATCTTTTTCTCTCTAGATAATATACTTGGCTTGTCAATTCCAAAGTTGCTTTAGGCATAATCAATACTATAATTTCCCCCCCACACATAATAGTGTACTTGGACGGGTTGCCAAAGTACATTTGCCTACCCTTTTTAAAAATTGGAAGAACTAATAGTGGACAGTTCTCTCTTGTGCTAACTGCTCATGAACCCGTTTATTGTCCTCCTGTGAGAGCAGTGTACTGAGAGGCTATAAATGCAGCGAATGTCAGAACCGTAAAAAGAATAAGAAGGGTATACTGATGTTCACACGTTCTGTTATGAAACAAAATTTTACACGGTGTACTGGCTCTTCTTTGAAGCCCAGGAGGATCAACTGTTTAAACCAAAGTGGCACGGATCCGTACCTCTATATGTTTATTGAAAAATGGTAATTCCAGACATGGCAAAAAACTCTGGTTTTTAAGGTCTACTTGCTCTGACTAACAGCGCCATTTGTGTAAACCGTGGTTCAGTTCTTAATTTCTTTACTTCACATATGGGTAGACAGAGAGGAGGGTAAGTGGATTGGATCTCTAAAATGTGAAATTAATAGAAGTATCAAATAAATTATAATATTATACCATGTTATAAAAAGTTAATATGCATTTCCTGTTTATTTTATATAGTAGACCACTTTTGTGCTGGCAGGTAATGCCTGCCCATTCTGCTCACTACCACAAGTATATTTCAGTTGCTTTATATACGCTGCTATATACACAATATATTTCCATTATGCTCTCCACTCGCCTTTGGGACCACTCGAGATCCATCTGAGATTTCTGAGAGAAGGTGGTGATCATCTCCTGCTGGGTGGGAGAGTGGGTGGATACAGGGCTACTGGACGGGGTCGGTGCAGCTGTGGCGAATGCACGGCAGATCTCTTCAGTGGTCGCGTTCCTCACAAATAGGGCATCATTGACTAAACATATCCTATAACATAAAAACGCATAAAACGTATATAAAAACTACTTTTGGATGCTTACAAAAACGAAACAAGATAAAACTCATACCAGGAATGGACTTATCTTCATCCTGTGTGGCTAAGAATACTAAATTCAACAGGCTGCTGAGATTGAAACATAAAATTGCATTTGTTCAATTATTTTCGGCGACTGAATTAGCTATCTAACTTCTCAGTAACCACTAGAACATTATCGAATCTGGAGCCTGTGTGTGTATATCTGTGCGTGGGACTGCACCTTAGATGGGACGCAAGGCGTTCGCAGGGCACCATACACACTTTCATTTATACCCACATTCACCCTGAGGGTTAATTCATCTTAGACAACTCAATTACTGTCATGATTTTGGGAGGAAGGAGGAAACTAAAGAGCTCAGAAAGAAGAATGTAAACCAAGATAAGGATGGACCCGGGAAACAACAATGCTACATGCTATGCTACAACTACGTCAATTTTCTGGGCAATGATACAGTAAAATAGCTTTTTAGTTATTTTAATAAGTAAATGTCAGTAGGACAGTAAGACTGTTTATCCCTACCCGTTATTCATGGCTGGAACTCCAACGAAGACACGGGAGAAGGCACGAGTAGATTCTTTTGACTTGACGTCAACTAAGAGAAATGGGGGGAAAAAAGAAAACAGTAAATAAATAAATACATTATATGCACACGCATCTATATATAAACAGAGGTTGGCCTAAAGGTCTGGATCCAAAGGCAAACAAGTAAATGATGTCAAATTCGGCAGCAACTTGTTTATGAGAATAATTTGGCATCACATACATGTAAATGAGTTTGATTCAGTCTTTTACTGTTGTTTCCATCTCAGTTCTGAGATAAAGAGAAGAACATTACATTTCACCTGCCTGTGGATCCAGACGTTTGGGCCACCTGTTATACGAGGGTGAGTCAAAGATTATCCGCACTCTGGTTATATTAAAACTTCTTTAGGCCTCCCTGTCTCATCAGTGCTTTCTGTTCAAGGCTACTGTATCCTCAGTTACTGCTGTGCAGGTGTGAATGTGTTACATCAGTTCATTTCTAACTGTGGTGTGAGCAAAAATAGATGTCCTACTTGTGATCTGTTTGTGAAAGAAAAGCAGTGTGCAGTGATTTGTTTTGTTTTTTTGTGGTCTGAAAGTGTACCTGGTGCCGAAGCAACTCACAGAAGAGCATAAACAGAAGCATTTAAATACTCTAAGGAATGTGAAAGTTTCTTAAAGAGAATCATTACTGGTGACAAGCCATGGATCGTCTGAGAGTAAATGGCAGAGAATAGAATGGAAACATCTTCAATCACCGGCCGAGAAAAGGTTCAAAAGTCATCCATCAGCTGGTAAATTGATGCTTACAGTTTTCTGGGATTCTCAGGGAACAGTATTGGAACATTATCATAACATAACACCCTTAATAAAGCAGTGTTGAAGTTTAGGCTTTAGCTCCTCAAAAAGCATCTTACAGTCATGAGCGCTGTCGGTGTTGTGATCTTGCATGACATTGCACGTCCGCACACTTCTGCCAACACTGTTGACACTTTTATTTTTGTCAACAAAAACGTAGTTTTGGGGTGTTAATGCATTCTCCCTATAGTTCTATAATCGTGCTCCTTCTGACTTTCACTGTTTGGTCCCCTGAAAGCTGCCCTACGAGGATGAAGATTCACTTATGATGACAAAGTGAAGACAGCAATGCATTTATGGCTCACAGCTCAGCCTAAAACATTCTTAATGAGGGAATACAAAAGCTTGTTGACAGGTGGACAAAGTGTATTGAAAAGCCAGGAGATTATGTCGAAAAAGTCGGTATTTGTCTTTTCCAAAAATGAATAAAAATAAATTCTACAGCCAAAGTGCGGATAATATTTTACGCGGATAATAAAATGTATAAAACAGCTTTCTAAATAACATAGCAAGTAAGCAAAGTAAGAAAAACAGCTTTCTAAATAACATAGCAAGTCATCTTTGGGAAACGTTCAATACTTACTGTCCTTGAACAAGCCACTGACTGTAAACACCAGTAATGTTTGCTATGGAGATACAAGCAAGAGCTGTAATAAGAATTAAGTTGTGTGACAAGCTAACAATTATACATACTGTAGATGCACAAAATAAAACTGTAATGAGAACTCACTGTGCATGTGTTTACATCCACAATAAAAGATGATAAGTCATGCTGGGTTTTGGGCAGTTCATTTAGGAAGGCCACTACATTCAGTCGCGTGTGCTTCAATACACGGAACCGCATCGCTGTGGAGAAGATCAAAAGCACTGACGTTTCAGATTTAGTTGTATCCTGATGAAAGGCACTGTAGGTGCAATGAAGTAGGATAATCTGCCTTCTAATAATAATCGCATTTAAAAGTACTTATTAAACCCCAAATACAAAACCAGGCCAAATATACAGTATAAACATTAAAATCACCACCAATACACATATTATTAATATTAATTAATCCTGCATTCAAACAAAAGCTTATAACTTCGAATTTCTGATTTATAAGCTTTCACTTCTACTATATAATGTTGTATTTATTTCAGACATATTAGCTGATTAAATCTCAGCTTGTAGCTTAAATAATTCAGATTTCCCACTTCCAGGTCAAGTAGAATACAGTATAAGATAATTTCAGCATATCTGAAATTATTAAGTCATTCATACACTTGTTTTTTTTAAATACTTGCCTGGGTCTTTTATTTGTGTAATGTTGTGATCGTGATTTTGATATTCCCCCAAGTTAGACCTGTGATGGCAGAGACGCTGAGAGTTAATGAGGGAAAGAGGAAATATATACGACTTCCAGCATTTGCAAAAAGACTAAGAGCAGTGAATGGACAGTTAATAGTTACAGTAATTTTTATACTTAGGCCTCCATAATTTGATATCCTAAGTTCTTCAAAGGATAGAGCCTTTATAGTTGCATTTGCCAACTACACTGATTTATTATGTTCTATGAATACCGAAATAATAAACAAAAAGTACAATAGAAACAAAAAGATGTACTTGGGAGAGGGAAGGCTGAGGGAGAAATATGCCCCATCATGATATGCGTCCAGCAGAGGCTGTCTGTTTCCTGAGTCATATATGTTGTAGAATCTATAACAAAACGGAGACAGTGATTCTGTTAGAGTGGATATAATGGACAACTGTGTGGCAATGCAGTAATCACTCATTCAAAGTAAGGATGCAATTTTCTGATCCACAAAGTCTACAGATTCTAAACCAATTCAGATTTTTCTTCTTTCAAAGAAATAATTGCTTGCATACATGCACACTATTAATTTTTAAACATTTCTTTAATAGAAAATGTAATTCCAAATTTATAATAAAACATGGACATATTAAATAACATTTTGCTTCAAATGCTCCAGGTTGAAAACCATCAGCTACAATCTAAGGAGGGCGAAGGCTATCATGCTTCCCCCAAGACATGTGGCACTGCATGACCGCATCTTTTTGAAATGCTGCTCATGCAGCATTAGGGGAGACGTCACGCTCTACAGACGATAGGGTAAATGCTCATCGGTTGCACAACTCGGAGCCTACATGTATGGCAATCAAGCTGAAAACCAGTCCAGACATCATACCATGCACAACACATACTTTCAAGCCCATACACAATAGGAGAAATTTAGATTCACCAATCCACCTAGTGGCATGTTTTTAGAAGATGGGATGAAACTGGAGGAAACTCACAAAGACATGAAAGCACATGAAAGACTCCACACAAACATTAACACAAGCTTGTGATTGCTTGGGATCTTTGAGCTGCTAGGTGGCAACATTACCCTAAATGCGACTGTGTTCAGAGTGACGAATCAACTATGCTTAACGGGATGGTATTATTTAAAGGAATAGGGGTTTGGTGTTTTCAAAGTCTGTCTCTAATCAAAATTGAGGTGTGCGCAAGTACATTACAATAGGTCTTGCTTGTTACCATCTGTGAAGGTCGTCACCCAGAAGTACAGTGCAGGAATTACAATGCATTCCAAAACCCTTGTTCCGTGTGAAAAATTAATTCCAACTTTCAGCTGAATTATGCTGTATGTAGTACAAAAACTCACTTCTTTCCTTAACCATGTGGCTAACCAGAGTCAGAAGTGAGAAGTAGCCATAAAGCTACATTAGTGCATGTCCATTTTGCATGGTATGAGGGTTGTGGAATTTTGCTCAGATTACTTACGTTGTACTCGCATTCTAAGTGAAAAACATAACGGATTTTGTGCAGAGCAGGAAGGTTAATGACAACCAACACCTATCGTAATGTACTTACATACCCCTTGGAAAAACCGCTTACTACTCCTAAAATCTGAGAGGTGCATGTGGACTTACTGTTGCAGAAAACGCAGGATGAATTCCTTGACGTCACCTGAAACAAAGTAGCTGCCCTGGTGCGGAAAGAAATAAGCATGGCATTAAAACACAGAATTGTATATGTACTGATGCAAATTCTTTTCAAATGCATAATGACATACTTTACAAGACGGGACTGTAGTGTGCGGTTCAACATCAAAACCGATCGGCGCAGGAAGACTGTGGCCGTCCTTTATAAAAAGAAAATGAAGAATGCGAGGATTAGGTTCAAGTCAGTTAACTACAGGAGTTACATGTTCTTAACTTTAAATAATTACCAGCAAAGTAACTTTAAATAATAGGAAGAGAAGGTAAACATAAGGAAAAAGAGAAACCGTGAAAAAGCTCTAACCAGTTTGATGAGTCTGGGGAATCGTCCACAAATAGCACTGTTGATACGAAGAGGAAAGACAACACAGCATAAAGGTGTTGTAGTTTAAGCCTTCACACTTGCACTCTAACAGTCACACTCGCAATGAATGTACAATACGTTTTAACAATCATAAGGAGCAGGAGAAACCAATAACTTCAAACCCTCTCATTAATTAGCTATACTGCTTATCCTTTATAGCAGGCATCACTAAATGGTGGACTGCGATCTGGACCTGGACTGAGTGACAATTCTATCTGGACTCTGATGCTTTTCTGATAAACGAGAAAATAATTAACATACCAGTAATCTAGAACTTTTTCCCCTCGAGGTGGGCATGGATATATTCCTCACTCAATAGAACCAATTAACGTGATAGAGTTTGAGAAATAAATAGAACCAAAATTATGATGACAGAGCATGGCTTACTCATAAATAAATAAATAAATGAATAAATAAATAATAAATAAAAAAAAGATTATAAAAGATAACTGGACAGATCAATATATGATTATTTGTCCTGCTTGAAGTTGGAAACCAGTTTCTCTCACATGTTCTGAAACGATGGCGATAATAAAAGCAGTAATATGATACAATATAAAACACAGGTAAAACACTATAATATAAAACACGAGTTGTCTGTATTACAAAGCAGTCAGAGTATTTTCATATCTGTTTTTCAGCCCAGCACCATGCAAATGAAAATTTACTAGAGATTTATTAAAAATGAAAGGGAACCCACCAAGCACAGGGAGAACATGCAAACTCCACGCACACAGACCGGAGGTGGAAACAGAACCACGACCCTGGAGGTTTGAGGCCACAGTGCTAACCACCATGCCTCTGTTTCACCCTTGAACCTTATATTCAAAAGGCAAAAAAATTTAAATCACAGGCTTTAGAATAATTCAACTTTCGCTATTCTAGCTCAAATCTTTTTATTATATATTACATTCCCTGCTTTACTTCTGTCCGTGTAAACACTTGTTTTTGCGACATTGAAATAAAGGTAAAACCCAGAGTTCACTTACCACCAAAATATGTGGAGAAACACTAAAAACCCAGAGCCTCTGATGAAAGGCAGGTTGTACAGTATGTCAAACACAGTATAAATATGCAATTTATTAATTTAGAACAATTTTTTAGAAGCAGATACAGGCATGCAAGGACAGAAATTCATGCCATAAATTTGACCTCTTAGCTATTGAACGTTTAAGTTGTAACCTGCAGTTTGCTGCAAATGACCAGTTTTACAGCCTCATTCATTTTTGCTCATTATTAACCATGCAGTTCTTTTTGGAGATTCCCAGCGAGCTTTTAATCGATTGCAGGAATGCTGTGGAATATTTAGCCACAATACTGCACAAATTCTGGCATGTCTTAATAGATATGAGTAAATTTTTATTGCCTAGATGGGAGCAGCATTTTCACTTTTTTGGTGATTCTGATGAGTGCTTGTTGCTTTGCCCACAATAACTCGGTAGATACATTTGCTTTTGACTGTGAGTGTTTAATAATCTAGTTTTTATTATTTCCTGATTAAACCTGTGTGGTTTAACTTTTACTCTCTTTCACATTTAATTCATCCTTCCAGTAGATTTCATCCATTCCTCATTATTTTCTGGCCAGTTATTACGACTGTGCCTGCCTTAGGTTGTCCCATGTGCAAAAGATGGGATCTTACCCGTCATTGGCTAACCAGCCCTCTCAACTGGCCAACAGCACTGATGTGATTAAAGGAGGAACATGATGGTGGCATAAATAGAACAAGAGATCAACTATATACAGGGTTACAAATGTATATATTGTAATATAAAAGCGTCCAGCTGTCGTGAAACAAAAGTAAACATTAAATGAATTTATACACTAAGATAGCTTTCCATAGTAGAAAGTAGAAGCACACCTCTAAAGTATGAAAATTACTATTTTAAAATGAGATATGAAATTTACATTATTGTCCCAACTGCGAAGAAAAACTGAGAAGGAACACATCTGCTTTAGGTCTAATAAAAAAGGATCCTTGAATGATCCTATTTAAGCCTATGACAGACACTGAACAGAGCCTGTGATTCTCTTTTTCCTAAGTACAGTAGGTTTGATGTTCCATGGTTGGTTTGAAAACTTGTAGAAAGAAACAAGCGACCTTAGGTGGTCACTGACTCTAGTTTTTAATAAAAACTCTGTCTTTTGTTTATTTTAATAAATACAAGTGTGTCTGTTAAATTATAGTATGCCTGGCTTCTTTTAATTCAGCACGGAGTATATGTGTACCTCAAAACAAAAGGTTTGGTCAATCACAGGGCTTTGGACACTAAAATGTAATCAAATTCTATGATTATGTGGTTTAATATTTCGACTCAACAACTCTCCTGTATGTTGAATTTAATCCAACTGAAATGTGAAACCCAGATCCTGTGCAAATTGACTATGCTATGCTTCATCTCATTACACTATGTGTAACTGTTAACAAGATGTATAAAGTTTTTCCTATGCTGGAGGACGAATCTGCTTTCACACACACCTTAGGGATTTTACAGAAGAACTCCTAACATGCTGGCATGAAAAGTTTTCCAATAACTGGAAAAAGGCCTCAAAAGTGAAAAAGCCTACAGTGCAAGTGTGTTTTAAAGAATAAAAATTATCTACAGGTTTTTGCTTATTATTTGTATAATTTCACTCGTTTTTATTCATACATCATTGTGTCACATGGCTTTAGTCTAAACAGTGAGAAATTTTTCCACATGCACATTGATACATTTCTATACATCCCTTTAGTCTTATCTTATTATAATAACAACAGTATAACATCATATATTGTTATAGAAGGATTATGAACTCATACTACATTAACCCATACTGTATATCTCTGTAATAGAAACTTATATGTACACAAAGTTATCTTTCTAAAGGATATTATTTTTAAAACCAACCAAAGCATGAACATAGAGACATTTCTTCAATCTTCCCTCTCAGACATTTTTGCTAGTTCAATACAGCTGTAGGGTCAAAAGCACTGACCTTATATATGTTGCCTGGTCTGTGAAGTAATCACACAGAGGATTGCGATCCAGCCACAGCTCTGTCAGCTTCAAGGTCTTCAGCTTGTCCAGCTCACGCTCAGATTTCAACTACGATGGAAGCATAGCATAAGAAACCCTAAACTCATTTCAGTCATCTCAGTTCAAATGAGAACACATGCCTAAACTTCTATTATGTTTAAGTACATAATAAAACAACAACTTATGGTAATAATACAAATTAAATATGTCCTGATTTAATGAATGATTTAAATAATGATCACCTCATTATGGGACAGGTTGAGAGTCCTTAGGTTGGGAGCTATGTTCACCAGCTCTGTAAGGTCATCCAGCTTGAAGAGCTTGTTATTGCTTAGGTTAAGACCAGTCAGCTAAAAACAACATATCAGCGAGAGACAGACTGTTAAATCATCTACTGCTGGATTTGCAGGGTCATGATTATACAAGTGAGGTGTTTGCAGGAGTGTTTTTATATTTCACCCAGACAGACACTCTTGACTAACCCCGCCCACCCAATCAAACAATCTTGACCCAAAATACAGACACCATTGACTGACCCCGACCCACCCACGCAGACAATCGAGACTAATCACTCACAGCCTCACACCCATGCAGACTGATCCCGCTGATTCCTAACCTGCTGAACTAAGGTTACCTGCTTCTACAAAAAGGCAAACAAATATTGCCAGCTCCAGAAATTATTTTGGTTTTCCTCTCCCCACAATATTTTTATATCAACATGGTTGTCTGTATTTCAAAAAAGATTAACACAATAAGTTCACTTTACATTTGCAGGCAATTTCATGTGATGCTGTGACATTATCTGCCTGGACTGACATAACAACATATACATTAGAGGACACGGAATGAGTCTCCACAAAAATTTCTGTTTGTACACTACAGACCATTAGTTTGGACACACCTTCTCATTCAAAGAGGTTGAATTTGTATTATGGCAAGAAAAAAGCAGCTAAGTGAAGAAAAAAAAAAAAGAGTGGCCATCATTACTTTAAGAAATGAAGGTCAGTTAGTCCGAAAAATTGGGAAAACTTTGAAAGTGTCCCCAAGTGAGTCACAAAAACCATCAAGGGCTACAAAGAAACTGGCTCACATGCGGACCGCCCCAGGAAAGGAAGACCAAGAGTCACCTCTGCTGCGGAGGATAAGTTCATCCGAGTCACCAGCCTCAGAAATCGCAGGTTAACAGCAGCTCAGATCAGAGAGCAGGTCAATGCCACACAGAGTTCTAGCAGCAGACACGTCTCTAGAACAACTGTTAAGAGGAGACTGTGTGAATCAGGCCTTCATGGTAGAATATCTGCTAGAAAACCACTGCTAAGGACAGGCAACAAGCAGAAGAGACTTGTTTGGGCTAAAGAACACAATAAAGAAAAGAATAAAGAAAACTCTTTGAATGAGAAGGTGTGTCCAAACTTTTGGTCTGTACTGTATGTCTGTACAAATGTCTTGTATATGTCGTTATGTCAGTCGAGCCAGATAATGTCACAGCACCACACAAAATTGCCTGGACAAAATTTAATGCTTTTTAAGTTGTTTAATCCCAATCCTGTGAGTTCTCATCACATTATGCATGTAGACATGATCTTACTTTCACTATTAAACAGATTTCTGTCAGGTTTTTACCATGCATCTACACTAAGTGTTTAACTGATCTCTGAACGTTCAGTACGGTCCCTTCAGGTTTTAATATGTTGGAAAGTTCTTAACCCAATTCCAGTCATTTCATATGTCCTTCAGATATTTTCAGTGTTTGATACAGGAAAATTATTTACTTATTTTGAAATGGCAACTTTTCTTGGCCAGGCAGTGTATTAAACTGCCTATTTTATTATTTAATTTTCAAACTTTCATTATTATCTAACAATGTAAACGAGTCAGTTAACTACAAATAACAAAATAGTAAAACTGGCTAACGTAGCTGGTATATAAACTGTTCTGATGCCATATTATTGCTATAAATATACTTTGAGACAAGCTTCTCATAAGTGTATCATTTAGCCACTGATGAATATTACTCTAAAACACAGCTAACACATCAATGTTTGTGAAATGTAGTCTTACTTGTGGGATATTCTCTTTAATAATCTTTAATACAGCCTCCATGCAGCTCTTCCTACTCAAAATCACAGTGACATTCTGAGAGACCAGATCTGAAAAAGACATCATGGTAACCATTATTCATTTTACACACATACTATACACTTGTAGTGGCTGATCAGCTTTTTTATATTTAACACCTAAAGAATAACATGAGTCACGTGCGAGCTGGCACTAGTCAAGTAAAAGAAAACGTACCTTGATCACTGCGGAGGCTGTTCAGGTCAAGAAACTGCTCTGAGGAATCAAAACGCTTGGACATGCATTGCTGTGAAAATGATTAGATTTTTGAATACAGTGTGTTTTTGAATCACACTTTATCTGTTTATTTTTTATTAGGTTGCATGCATAAACTTTCACCTTTAAGTGTTCAAGCTCCGGGGCTTTCAGGTCACTCTGGAGGAAGGACGGTGGAGAACAGGGGTTCTTGATCACAACAACCTAAATGGGGAACCAAAGCACAATATACTATAAATCATTTATTAATGTTATTTGCTATAGGAATTATCTATATATTATTTAAATGATCCAAATGTAATTATCTGTTACCTAAATTTACTGAATACCATTTAACTACTCAAACATGTAATATGAAGTGTTGGACAGAGTTGTAAATCAAGTATTATGCCTTATATCCTTCACTGTCTGTGATCCTGTGAGAGATGTTGCACAGTGCACTGGCAGTGTTCCCATCCTCTACGTAGAACTGTGCTTTTTGCCCCTCCACAGAATACTTTCATACATATCGATGAACAAAAAACAAAGACGGGAAATTGTTACACATAGGCTATGTATACTACATAACAGTTCACCATGATCTGGACTATTAAGCCTGTTGGAGTTTACTCACATGTACAGGAGTAAAAGGTATGGGGCAGAGATTCTGCAGAGCAGTCAAAAGCCACTTCTTCTCATATTTCTTGCCAAAAGGGATCTGTTAAAGAGCACCCACTGTTTAAAAACTATTGACCTTGCAAATAAGATAAGCATTTTACTTTTTGTAATCAACATAATTTCACTTTTTTTTTTTTTTATCCATACCGTAATTTTGTACCAGGTTTTGAATTTTCCTGAGACTGGTGCACCTCCTTGTCTTTCTGCGTTGACTGATAACTGATTTCGTACTCCATGCCGATATCTCATGACAGCTCCTCTTCTCTCTCGAGCAATTTGGCCTCTCCAGTTGGCTCTGCCATACGGGTTGCTACATGAAAGAAACCAGACCAAGCCATTCGCAGCCATATAACATTCTATGTGGCGAAAAGTTTGTGGAAACCTGACCAAGCAGTCCCATGTGTGAATTCTCATCACTATTTTTAAAAATATTTATTCACCCTTTGTTGTTATAATAAACCCAATTTGTTTGGGAAGGCTTTTCACTAGATTCTGAAGGAGCATTAGTAATTATAGTTACTGATGTTGGGTGAGGAGGCCAGAGGTGCAGTTGGTGTTTTAGTTAATCCCAAAGGTGTTTAGTGAAGTTGAAATCAGGTCTTCGTGCCACTCGAATGTTAACACACCATGTCTTCATGGTGCTTGATTGTGCTGGACTAGTGCTGGGTAATACGACCTCAAACCAATATTTAATTAACTGAATATTTTACCTCAATTAGGATTAATGGATGATTTTCTTTTGTCACTCGTAGATCAAGCAAGGTTTGTATTGTAAATATGCTTAACTGTTAAATCTGGGATTTTTTTTTCTAATCAAAGGGCCCATGTTGCTTCCATGCAGTAGACTGTATAGAGGGGAGTCATGTGACAACTCATGCAGTAATGTTTTAAGGGGGAAAGTACTTGAACACACACAGTGGGGAAAGTATTAACAGAATTTGTAAAAAATTGACAAGATGACATTGATTAGAAGAAGAAGCCTTTATTTGTCTCATATACATTACAGCACAGTGGAATTCTTTTTTTTTCACATATCCTTGCATGTTAGGAACCTGGGGTCAAAACACAGGGTCAATCATGATACAGTACCCCGTGGAGCAGATAGGGACAAGACCCCTTGCTCAAGGGCCTGTCAGTGGAAGCTTGGTGGAGCTGGCGTCTGAACTACTGACCTGCTGATCAGTAACACAGAGCCTTAACTTGATGAGCTACCACTGCCCCCAATTTGAGGTTCTGAACTTTGGGTTTCAATTAATTTTTAATGAATTGCCCAGCCCTAGCTGGAACATGTTTCAGCTTTTTAATTCCAGCGAAGTTAGTGTAATACGACACCATGCAAAAATGTTCGAAAATGACAATCATGTGCGTGCAATACTGTTCTAATAGTTTGAGCAAGACCTACATATAGATCTGATGGTCTGGTGTAAACATATTTTTGATCATATAGCGTAAACAACCCAGAGAGCATCCATTTTTTAAAAACTAAATGCAGAAACATATCGGCAATAGAATAATTAATTATCTAAATAACCAAATTTTCCTCTCATTATCCAAAAAATATAACAGAATGTGTGCTCACACGAACACACAGGTGCACTTTTACTCACATTCTCCCTCGGAAAGCCCCACCCTGGCCACTGTTCATGTTCACATTTCTGTCTTCTCGCACAACCCTGCTAGGGCCAAAGCCACCTGCGGGAGCTCCTCGTAGTCTCTGATGTACGTTTCCACCGTGCACATGTCCCCTGGGCGGCCCACGACTATCACGGTTACGGAACTGCGGGCCACCCCCTGTGGCATCATGTTCTGAAGCAAAAAACAAAAAAAAAAAAACACATTTATATAATTTCCAGAACATTATCATATTCTGTTTTTATTTTGCATTCATGCACAACACATTTTGCATAGCAGTGTACTGATTTTTATTTTTACTCAGAGCTTATTTTAAAGTGATAGGACTTTGGGAATGGTTACCATGGTAACTCTCCTAACAAGGACTGTTGTCAAGCAACTGTTATTGCAATGAAAAAAAAATCTCTTGATGCAAAAACAAAATTGGTGTAAATGCAGTACAATGTGAGGGAATACTAAAATTACACTATGTTAACAATTATAACAGAAATTTCTAAAGCCAATATTTTTAATGTGTGATAATGATGACAAATTTTATATAATACATGCTAGTGATATTTACTGCAGTATCTGGAGTACTCCAGGGGTCAGCGAGCAAAGCCGGAGAGTTGTCATTATATTCTTGAGTAGTAGAAATCACAACTCACAGTTACCAGTTACTAAATTCATAATAGAACTTACATGATTGTTAGCTACAATATTACTGAACACATTTAAATTATTGTGTAATAGTTGAAGAGTTCTTAAAATAAAACTGAAGCAGATCACAGTTAAAGGGCTCCTGACTACAAATGCCTGGGGCATACACACGCACGCGCGTGCAAATACATACATACATACATTTATATTCTCACAGTAGTAGAAATCACATCTCTTAAATTTGAAACTGTAAGGACTGCTCTAATGTTGCTGTACTTAATATAGTGAGAATAAAGAATCTTAATCATTTTAGCTAAAATATTTCTAAGCATGTTTAAATGATTGCACAATATTAGAAGAGTTCTTTAAATCGATCTAAACCAAACAGATCCCAATCCTCTGTATGAATGTCTGGTTCATCAACTTGATTCCCAGAACCAAATTCATAATTTGCCACAGAATCACAATATGCAAAATGTAAAAACTAGATGCAGTCGTAAGTACGCAATCCCTTTATGCATTAAGTCTAAACTTACTGCATACACTCAAAACATCTAAAAACAGCACAACAGGAAACAGATGATCACCATGAGAGTGATTTTGTTTGTTATTACCAGCAGAGCTGTCACTGATCCAGACTTCTCTTACAGCAGGGTCTTCAGGCAAACCTAAAGAAGCAACAAACCCGAACAGTCACGGTGTGTTTGGAGACTCACCATAGTAGTAGCGGCCAAAGTCCGCCATTATCCGTGCTTACAAACACCGCCAGCTTGACGTGAGTGCTTTTCTTCTGAATAAAAAAAAATTAAAAAGCTAAGCGACTTTACGTAAACACGACCTGAACGAGTCCCGCTGTTAAACCTTATCTGTCCGTCAGTGCAGGCGAACACTGTACACAACTCCAAAAGCCAGTGTTTCCAGGGGAACATCATTAATCGTCACACCCGATGGGCGGTCACTTCCGGGTCTCGTATAGTCTACCTAATTAACGGCGTTGAGAATAATTTGCTCGTTCCCCCCTTTTTTTATTTTAATTTTCAAATATAATGTTATCTTAACATTATATCAAGAACATAATTTAGTGCATAAAAACACAATGAAACGTGTTAATCAAGCTAAAAAAGTTTAACTGAAATAAATAAAATCCTCAACATCACGGCACATGCCTTACTTACGTAAACACTAACGAATAAATAAACATTTTAAAATGTTTAGCATGTTAGCTAGTGCAAAACACGTTTACAAGCTTGGCTAGTTAACGTTGGTAAGCTGACCACTGGACATTTTTTTTTACTTATTTATTTTCTACACGCGACCCGCAACCACATTTCTTTCTTTTTTTACGCTCATACAACGCATAACAAATATATTTTACGTGTTTCACCGTTTTTTTTTTTTTAAATGTACATTTTCTAATTTAAATACTTTAGGAGAGTTACACAGATTGTTTGCTCACCTTCAGAGCCAACCTGTTTGTGCACAGTGAGATTGCACCGCCTTCGGTTGGGAAGCATCTTCTTTTAATTGGAGTTAGTTTCAAATGGGAGAGTTCAAACCTTACACACTGACGTCACAAGAATAGCGGGACTGTGTTAGCCTGGGTTGTGCCTCCCATACAAATAAATGAACAGATATATGTAAAATACTATAAATAAAGTACAACAATAATGAAATAATATTTTTACACAAAACACTCATATTTTCCTTTTTTTTTCATTTTAAAATGTTACATTTTTAAGGCCCAAGCTCAATGACGTCACAATGATGACATCACAATAAAATGGCCAAATATTCCTCAAATACTATAAATAAAATACAATTGTAAAATAATAAAATGTTTATACAAAACACTATCATATTTCTCTTTTTATATTATTTAATTTTTCTTCTTCTTTGTTGTTTGACAAAGAAGTTGAAATCCCGCTGATTACATTACATACGCCAACTGTAGGTCTCACTTCCATCATATTCCTGGCCGCTTAACGCCGATGTTTATGTCCAGTCTTCCTTAAAACGTTTCCTTCCCTGGTCTTGTCTTGACTTGTTCTGTGTCTCGAACCCTTTGTCTGCTTTATCTGGTACTTCCATACACACTTTCTTCTTGACATGTTTCCTCTCAGTAGGAACTGAGCACCGCACTGCATCTTAAGCTGGAGTTCTGTAGATTTCATTCATCGCCACATATTGATCTCACTCTCCGCAGCTTAAAGCGATTTTTGAGCACAGTCTTCCTCAAAAACAACATTAAA
The DNA here is from genome assembly GCA_011419295.1 of Clarias macrocephalus. Taxonomy (NCBI): domain Eukaryota; kingdom Metazoa; phylum Chordata; class Actinopteri; order Siluriformes; family Clariidae; genus Clarias; species Clarias macrocephalus. Next base: position 127,611 of record JAAGKR010000060.1, read on the forward strand.
TCCTTCCCTGATCAGTGACTCCCCATTCTAAAAGACTTTTAACATTGCTTGATACTATCCGTAGTTCTCGGAGCTGTGCCACCACCATATCTAGACTTTCATGCATATATTTCCTGCACAAGATCAATACATGATCCTCCTGGTCTCACTTTACTGGCATTCCACACAGAGTTCCATTGGGTGTTATTTCACTTTCCATGTGCTAACTAGAGATTTACTTGCAGCTCCGCCCGTGTGCACATCCCGATGCCTGCGTGATACCATTACCTGTGAATGGAGTGTGTGATCAACTTCCTGCTGCTTCTCACACTGCCGTTACATACAGTGAGGAACACCTGTGGCACATTCACAGTATGAGATAAAAGTTGGTGATGATGCTGTCTACTGTTACATTTCTCAAGGAACAACTGTGACATGCCCACAGTATGACATAGAAGTTGATGATGACACCGCCTATTGTTCCCTTCATTTAAATAAATAAATAGACTTTTATTTATTTCTGATGTCACCTGTTGGTGAACAGAAATGGGCCTCAACCTATTCAGTGATTTCTCTAGTAAACATGTAGCAACCCCTGAAATAAACTATGTACTGTAAACCCCCTGGATACCCTCTTTGTGTTCACATCTACACATAGTAAATGTCAAGCGCTTCTAACAATGTCATGTATTATATCATGTAGTACTTGCAAACACTTGGAACCCAGGGAAATTCTTCTCTCCTACCTGGTGCCAATACTTCTTCTTTGTTGTTTAAACAGTGGTTGGAAACCAGTAGGTTATATTACCACCAACTGTAGGTTCCATTTTTCCCCTCATGTTCCTGGCCTGATTTTGCAGTCCTCCTTACAACCTCTAATGCTACCTTCCCTGAGCTTGTCTTGATTTGTTCTGTCATCTTCATCCTGTGCTTTATCCTGAACTTCCACACACTCTTTCTTCTCAACATGGTTCCCTTCAGCACCGTTCTGTGTATTTAGTTGGACTTTAATAAGTTGCATCACCACCACCTATAGAGTTCAGTCTCCTCAGCGTCCCTGACCTTTAAAGCTGTCTTTCCAGCTTTTCTCATATGGTTTTTCTCATATAGAACATTAAATGCTTCATTCCCTGATCAGTGACCCTCCATTCTAAAAGACTTTTGTCATTGCCTTTTACTCTCCCTAGTTTTTGGTGCCAATAATAAACAAAAAACAACTCAGCATGATTGTTATTCAATATTCAGATAAGTACAGTTAAATACAGAATTATAGATTGGTTTCACTTTTAAAGTAAACATCACTTTGAGGGCATCAAAATGTACTTTTATAACATTATTCTGCAAACCTTTGGTTAGAATAGGAAATCGAACAATATATTTCCCCACTGGATTTACAAAAGTTTAAATTTGTTTTACAGCTTACAGCCTGTCCTCTTCTTATTTGCCAGTGTTTAAATGAATAACTACTTATATTTAGCCTTTTCCTTGGTTTGTGTTGGCTTTCCTTGTGTATATTTCATGTTTTTTTATAATATAATATTTCATGTTTTTATATTATAAAATCTATTGAATAATATAATTTTTTATAATGGGGCAGAGGGCTAAGGCACTGAGTTACCAATCGGAAGATCAGCGGTTCGATCTCCATCTCTACTAGGTTGCCACTGTTGGGCCCTTGAGCAAGGCCCTTATCACTATCTGCTCCAGGGGCGCTGTATCATGGCTGACCCTGCGCTCTGACCCCCGTTACACTGGGATATGCGAAGAAGAAATTTCACTGTGCTGTAATGTATATGTGACAAATAAAGGCTTAACTTAACTTAATATAAATAATATAAGTGACTGGGTTTCTATTCATATACATCTTGATAAATAAAATGAGGCCAGTTGTGTTTTGGTTGCAGGGAGTATTTGGGTCAGATCAGACTCTAAATCAAAGTGCTAGATGAACACACTACGTTTGAGTTATGCCTGCATTCTCAATACATTCTGTGGAGTAAACATGTAGCTTGCCAGTCATTAGCCTTTTTAGGGGATCAGACAAAAAGCAAAAAGAAAAAAGAGGAAGAAAAATATACTGTATTTCCAGCCCTGTTAGCATCTGAGATCAACCAGGTAATAAATTCCATGATGATTTAGGGGTCATTATTTAATTTCTACTATGTATCATTGTGTTTATTTTGTAGTAATAACAGTGATTTAACGGTAAAAAAAAAAAAAAAACACAAAATACTCTAGGTGTTTAATTTTTTTGATTGACCATGTATGCAATGAATATGTTGTATATTGTATACAGTAAATCTACATATATACAGGATATTTGCAATTACTTTATCCAGCATCAGTCCATATGGTTCGTGGTTGTAGGCTCCATTAAGAAGTCTGTTGTTGCCTCATTTGTCTGAGGCTGGTGTTGAGTAAGTCCTGACAATACTTGTTCTGTCTGTGATTGGTGGGTCTCCAAGTCTTGTCCCCTAACCTCACTGATAGCAATATGCAGCAGAGAGATGAGGGATGCCAGCCCGAATAGGTAACCATCTTCACGGTTTCCCTCAACCCATGGAACGTCATGCTTCAAATGCACATTACTGGGCACTGGTGTGGTCTTCCCAAAATCAATCATCCATATGTTGGCTTTGTTGGTAGGGCGATCGTGGACGAAAAGAAGAGAGCCTCCTATTACCTAGGGGAAGGATAGAATGAAGGATGGGCAATTGTTAAGAGGCCCATACAGTATTAATGGAAGGGAGAGTTGTACGCCTAAGAGTAGAAAAATAAGAAAAGAACTAATAACTCTACTTAACCTCATGGCTTTGGAAAAATTCTGATTCCTTTAATGTCTCCTTCAGCGCATCCAGTCTGGACACATAGGCTTCCTAACATGCAGGAGATAAAAGAATTTAGAAATATTTAGATAGCAAGTACAGTACCTCATGGACCTGCCCAGTAAGGCTCAAACTCAGGCTGAAGATTTTCCACAAGGGGGAGCTTTTAGCACTTGGAAATGTTAGAAATCAGAAATTCTGCTCTTTCTAAATAATAATTGCTGACAAATTCAAAAGAAAAATCCAAAAGAAATCCAGCATAGAATATACTGCCAAAGGTATGAGGAATCCATCACAACCGAATGTGCTTGTTGAACATCCCTTTCCGAAACCATGGACATTTAATATAAGGTTAGATCCACTTTTGCTGCTGTAGCCCTTAAAGCTCAGAGCATTTTAGCTATTATTTGTTTTTTTTAATAGACATACAGTACAGTCCTCAGGCCTCAGGATAATGCGGTATAGAGTGACATATTATTATTTTTAGCACAAAATAGGCAATATAATGAACGAAAAATTGTAAACTAGGTCACAATAGCCCAAAGACACACAATCACATGTTTCTATGTTTTTTCTTTCTTTTTTTTTTCTTCAGTTGTTTACATGACCAAAAAATAATAATACTATGCTCATTTTGTGAGTTCATTTACATATTCCGGTAGTGGTAAAATCAACCCTTTATAGTAATAATAACTTTTGTTCTACAGTACACACTAGAAAGGCTTCTATTTAAACATCTATATATTTTTTTACATGGTCATTGACCTGTGCTTTTGCCTGAATTGCTAGCACTTACTCTATTTCTGTCGCTTGGGATTTAACAGCCTCCAATCTTCTGGGAAGGCTTCCAATTAGATTTTGGGAAAATCCCTGTGGCAATCTGTGCCCATTCATTCAGAAGAAGATGTCATGAAAGAAAGACTTGTGTACTGCTGTACCTGCTTAAATACGTCAAATTGATCATTCAATTGCAGTTTTAAGAATGTAATCATGAAAAAATTAGCACCAATGCTATCTAATGTTATTGGCTAAGCTACTCACTCTGCTAGCTAGCTTGCTATGTTTTTTCATTCCAAATGGTGCTTACTGGCACCGACAGAGTAAACAAAAGGCGCATTTACAATATATAAAGTCATTCATTTCCCCCCCCACATCACACACTGAATGTCCCATGGTGGAAAATAATGTTAATATTACTTGCAAATTGCCACTTACAAGACATAGTGAATGCAACATAAACATTACAGCATACACAAGGGTATGTTTCCATATTTGTGGCAATGGTTTGGGGAATGCCTACAGTACATATTGGTGTGAGCCCGGTGTCCACATATTTTTGGTCACTCTATGCATGGTTTTACTGGCAATAAAAGCATATAAAGAATATAACAACAGTAACTTACTAGAATGTGTGCCTGCCTCTTGGTAAATAATAGCAGGGTCTCTGTAACTTGCTCTTTGCTCTGGGTTTTATTAAAATCCCGGAGCACAATCCCATTCTCTGTCTGAAAAGCACAAAAAAGAGAGTAGATCAAAAGCTGTATGTTCATGAAACTCCAAGAAAGCATTGCACTTCTTTGAGTTGTACCATTATGCCCTCAATGCGGAATCCTAACGTTGATGTGCTACTTGTGTCGTCTCTCCACTGCATGTAGCGCAGCTTTGTCACACCCCTCTGTGCATGTTCTTCTTCTGTAGGAGCTGTAGGATCGACTTTCACCATCTTCTGGTACATATCAGTTCGGATGCTAGCTTTGGTTCTTGCTTTAACAATCTCCTCCTCCTGAAAGGTGCTAAGAGAAAGGCACCAAAATAAGCAGGGAAATACTTAAACGAGTACAAATGTATTTGAACAGTCAACCACACAAGCATAGTTTTAGGGTAGATCGAGGTTATTATTTTTAAAATAGTTTTTAAATTGTACGAGAGTGAGTGGGAAATGATCCGCACTAAAACTTTACAGTTTCTTATGTGTTACATCAGTTCATTTGTAACTGCGGTGCAAGCATAAATGGATGCCCCACTTGTGATCAGCATGCATTGATCATGAAAAAAAGTTACCACTAATGTTTTTGGCTAAGCTACTCACTCTGCTAGCTAGCTTGCTATGTTTTTTCATTGCAAATGGTGCTTACCGGCACTGACAGAGTAAACAAAAGACACTCTTACATAGAGTCATAAATTTTTTTTTCCTTCACATCACACACTGAATGACCCCATGGTGGAAAATGATTTTATTACTACTTGCAAATTGCCACTTACAAGACATAGCGAATGCAGCATTAATACTACAGCATACAAAGACGGGGTGTGGGTGAGGTGAGTGAGCCCTGGTGCCAAAACAATTCACAGTGTGCCATTTAGATATCTGCCTAAAAATTTTCATTGATACTCTAAGGAAGATAATCATTACTGGTGACGAGACATGGACTCATCACTACGATCCTGAGAGTAAAAGGCGAAACAACAGGTTCAAAAGTCAAACATCAGTTGGAAAACGAAAGCTTACAGTTTTCTGTAATTCTCAAGAGCCAGTATAGGAACATTATCAGGTAAAAGGTTCAACAATCCACAGTGTTCATTACAGTGAGATGCTTTTTGAAAAGCTAAACTTTGAATTAAACGCAGAGGACTGCTATCCAAATGCAAGGTGATCTTGCATGACAATGCACTGGCTTCATTAGGCTTTCACCTGTTCCGTCCCCTAAAAGTAGCCCTACAAGTACAAATATTGACTTCTGAAAATATTGAATTCAATATTCTGAGATTCTATTGAAAAATGACATATTTGTCTTTTCAAAAAATGCATTAAAATAAATTCTACAGCCAGAGTGCAGATCATTTTTTTGACTCACCCTCAATACTAAAAGGCCAACACTACTTTGAGCTTCTTTTGATTCTGTTAATTCAACACCAGGGACAAAAATAGGCCACCACCCAGCCTGAGTGTGAGCTGGATTCAATTATGATGGTGAGGCACTGCTGATCCATGTTATATAATTACACTAAAAGGCAAACAATATGTGGGCATCTGACTTGCCACAAAGTTTGAAGCACACATCTATCTAGGATGCCTCTGTATAATGCAGCATTACAATTTTCCTTCACTGGAACTAAGAGACCTAAAACCTCTTTTAGCATGACAGTAACACTATTGCATAATTAAGGGCCTGTAAAGACATACAGTAATCTTGAGTGGCCACTGAAGACCACTGAATCATCCACTGAAGACATTTGGTTTGAACTGGAACTCTGGGCCTTCTCACCCATCATCAGAGCCCAACTTCACGACTGCTGTAATGACTGGTGAGCACAAATACTCATAGTAAATCTAGTGAAAATCCTACGACAAAGAGTGGAGGATAATATCACAGTAAAAGGGGATTAAATCTGGAATGGGATATTACACGAGCTCATTTAGGTGTGACAGTCAGGTGTCAACATTTGGCCATACACAGGATATCTCATATAGAAATTGGGTTCTCTGCTGAATGTCAGAAATGATTTCACTGATATAATGTCCTTTACACTGTGCACTAATGTGATCTGCTTGAAAGCTGCTAAAATGACAGTACAGATAAGCAGTACAGATTCCAACTGAGTAGCTTAGCATATCCAGTTCCGACAGGTGAAAACCAGGGCTCTTCATGGAGTACCTGCATCTATGTAAATGACTTACTATGAAGGGCACTAAACAGAACATTTTGCTTCACGTTATCATGCTTCACTTGTTATGGAAATCATTGTTTACTTTCCTCTTGCCATGAAATTGGGTAAAATGCACGACTCACACATACTGTATGATTCTGTTGCAGCAGTGCCTCACACACCTAAGTCATTATTGGCTGGGTCTTTGACTTCAGCCCAAAAATGTGATAAACCTCTATGGCTTTATACAGTATACTGTATCCATACAGACTCTATCTCATGTTAAACATTGCCAAGAAATGTACCCATTCATTACAGTATGTTTTTATCACCTTGATGACTGTAATGCATTGTTCACAGGACCTCTTACAGTACAACTACAGCAAACAACTTATATAAAATGAAGCAGTGAGTAACAATAATAAAAATGTGATAAAAAATATGAGACTAATTTTAAGCATTACTTCAGTGGCAGTTTCTGTTAGAAAGGTCAAAATTATATATTTTTTCTGATTTATTCATGTTCAGGTGGATTTACAGTAGGGCTTATCTCGGGAGCACGTGGAAGGTGACTGAATTTTCTACAGATTTATTAGTGTAGGCACTCTACGAGGATGCACAAATACTAGGAGAACATGCAAAACTCATCAGAGAATAATCTGACCTATGGATTAAACTTGGGAGCTTCGATCTGATTCTATCAATTTTGAAATGTTGTTTATTTTTCATCCATGTGCACTCTTCCCATCGGTGTCTATGGTTTTTCACCGTCAATCGATTTCTGTCATCTTTTGCATTCTACAGCTGTCTAAATACCTAATAGACTATGAGGGTGTTCAAGTCAAACTGGGACTGTGATGACATTTCTCATGAATGAAGATGTAAAATCGACCTTCATTATAGAAGACTACAATTACAGTACAGTGACGAGACTCTTGGCTGCAGTAAAACATTTGCTGCAAACATTTTAAAAACGGCTGTATATCTGTGAATCACAATCCCTGCCAAGGTGGCTCAGAGCCACTGTAGTCGTTCTCGTAAACATTCAGACACATCTGTCTGTGGGAACTGTACAGACAATCATTCACAAACACCTACACATTACAGGAACTCGACTGGGAATTATTGCCACATCCACTGTACAGTCCTGACCTCACTCCAAGCCATTTTCACATGTTTGGGCCATTAAAGGAGATCCTGGGAGGTCAGCGTGTAAGATGTGAAGCAGGCAGTCTGATCATAGTTTTGGCGTACTAAGAAATCTTTCTACCTTGATCGTATCACAAGTAAATCGTTGGGATAAGTACGTTAGTGTAGCTGAAGATTATATAGAGAAATAAAAGTAGTTTTTACTCTCATAACTGTGTTCTGCTATTCTGCACAAGCAGAAGTCCCAGTTTGACTTGAACATCCTTCATATTTTACAAAGCATGTATCTGGTGCTATGATTCTGCACATTCAACATACAGAATAAAAAATAAAATGCTTTTAACACATTTTAATATACAGTATATTTTTCATATCATACAGTAATGTTTAAAAGTTAGTACTCCTCTTTGAATTTTTTTATGTGTGTAAACTATAGTAATTGTACTGATTGTAGAAGGTTTAAATATTTGGCAAATACAACTTTTAACTTTTTCACCGTTTACTATTTGTTTAACAAAGAAAAAAAACATAGGCAATACTAAGTACCCCCTTACTGCTTCTGCAGGATTTCAGAAGGTAATTTGCAGCCAAGTGCTCCTAATCATTAGCTCTTGATTAACTGATCATCAGCAGGTGTGCAGACCTGAAGTTTTGGCTGGTCAAGATCATACTGGTGTATGTTAACACAATAGTAAGAGGTAAAGACATAAGCAAAGCCTTAGAGAAGCAGAAAAGTTTTGCTACACATCAATCTGGTTATAAAATCATTTCCAAACATAAAAAAAAAAAAAGTTCATCGTTCTACAGTGAGACTGATTATTCAAAAGTGGAAAGTACACGTGGACATCCCAGCACATTCAATTGTGCAAAGCTTAAAAAACAAACAAACAAACAAACAAACAAAAAAAAAAACCAAGAGCCATATCTCGGACCCTACAGGGCTCATTAAGCATGTTACATGACAGCACAATTAGAAGAAGAATGAACAAGTATTGGTTATTTGTAAGGGTAAATTAAAGTAAGGATGCCTCTTCTGTCTAAAAAGAACATGAAAAGAACATCTGAACATTTTTGCTGTCATTGTATATCAGCGTATTCTAGAGGGTAATATGAGATCATCTGTCCAACAGCTTTAGCTTGATCAAAATTGGGTCATGCAACAGAACAGTGATTAGAAGCACACCATGTAAATCACATCAGGATCGGTGAAAAAAAAAAAAAAATCAAGGTTTTGGTATGGCCTAGTCAAATTCCAGACCTCAACCTGGCTGAAATGCTGTGGTTGGACCTTAAGAGAGCTGGGCATAAGTGAATGCCCAAAAAACCTCAATGAACTGAAGCAATGTTGTAAAGAAGAATGAGCCAAAACTCGGATGTGAGAGACTGATTGATGTTCAAAGAATGTACAAAGGAAATTATTTATATACAGTACATATGCTGATATGATTACTTCAAGTAATTGTTTCTACAAGTTATTGACTCATTGGGGGTACTTAGTATTGCCCACATGTTTTTTGCTTTTAACTTCATTTTTTGTTAAATAAAAAATAGCACAGTAAAAAGTTGTTGCACATGTTGTTGTTCGTCTGAGGTTGTATTTGCCGTAATACTGAGACCCAATACAATCAGATGATTTTTTTCCACAAAAAACATTTTGAACAACTTTATTGTCATTATCTTCTTTCTGCCACGGCTTTATGTATATTTTATATGTATATATATGCTTTATATGTATATTTTTTAATTATTTGCATTTTTTTTTCAATTAATACTATACAACACTTTGTATTTTAAATGATAAAATGTGGTATATTAAAAAGAAAACATGAAACAATAAACAGCATACATACCGAATTCCCATTTTGCAGTCCATAATGACAGGCTGCTTGAGACCCCTCAGCAGGTCCTCGAGACGGATATAGTTCTCTCCGTTCCTGCTGATGCTCCCATAATAGCGAGGCACAAACTGATGGAGTGGATCAGACATGAGTGCCCGCAGGCAGGTATCTTCCACCTCGTTGAATCTCTTCAGCACCTCCCCACCTTCACCCAGCTGGATGTTACCTGATTATAATCAGGCAATTGCATGCAGATTATTTTATATGTGCTGCATTTAATAAATCCCTTAACAGATTTGTAATATGGTGGGTATCACATGTAACATATGTAAGAGTATAAGCACAGGTCACGTGCCTTGGTGTCCAGCTAGCTGCACCCAGGAACTTTGCCTGCGCTTCGACCACTGCATCATAGTCAGAAACGTCCTCCACGATCGACACTGGCGAAGAAAAGAAACTATAATTTTGTGTGTGCTCCAAGTTAGCGAGTCAACCTTAAATCTGATATGATTATGATTGTGATCATTGCTCTGCTCTGAGATAATAATAAAATAATAAAAGATTTTATTCGGCTTTAAACCTCTTTCAGATTTCTGTCATCCACATACAGCAAACACAGTATTGTTCGAATCAATATGCAATTTAAGAACGGAAAAAGACCCTCGTTTCTCTTTATACAGTATATGGTTATGATTACTATACCATTATCTATATTAATACATCAATACATCTTTCCTCAGCAGCTGATATGCTCGCCACGTATACTTTCTGGAAACCTTTTAACACGTTGGTGTCTTAGCAAATAACGTTTTAAATTTAAGAGTAATAGGCTACTATCGTACTATCTATGTCTGCCGTGCTATGCAAATAGCTTATTCAAATGCTTAATGTCAGAGTTCTCTTTCAGAAACCATGCAAATAGACTGCAGGACAGTAAGAGTAAGCTTAAAAAAAAGTATTTTTCTTTCAAAAAGCAGAAGTATTACAGAAGTCCAATATTCCATTCAGAAATGCACTTATTTAAGTTAAACGGATATTGAAAAGCTACCCAATAGAATTATCTCATCCTTTATGATTATATCTGAATAAAATGATATTAGTGTTAGTTTAGATATGTACAGTAGTTCGTGCTTTTTTTTAAATAGCATGAGTGTGAATGAATTATGCCGTGACTCCACTCACCCTCCTCACATCTTTCCTTTTCACCATCTCCTCTCCCTCACTGAAGACCTCATCACTTTCTGCCGAGGAGTAGTTGAAGGACGATGATGAAGAGGAGGATGACGAGGCAAAAGATGGGGCAAAAACCTTCGAGAATATGTGGTGAGGGGCCGTTCCTCTCATCTCTGCGTCCCCGTTGATATTTCCTTGCTCTGCCCCTCTCAGCCCTGCTACATCCTTTTCTGACTCTTCATCTTGTGCATCCTTAGATCCCCACTGCCTTTGTTGGTGCCTCAATCTAATTCCTCGATTCATTTCTTTCGCACCAGCGTTGGCCTCTTCCTCTGCGCTACCCTCCAGCCTCTCTCTTCTCATCCCTCTCCATCTTTCCCTGTGTCCGGCTCGCCACATATACTTTCTGGACACTTCACCAGAAAAGGAACCCCCTTGATCAGCAATGTGTTTTGTATTTTCTTTTTTTCTGTCTTTCTCTTTTTCTCCATTGTTGGTTTCAGACCAGTTCTGCAAACTGTTAGGCTCCCGGTCCGCTGGCTTTTCTGATGCTGTTACAAACAGTTCCTTTTGAATAGTCTCTGGTTCTAGCCTGGATGAGAGCACAGCCTGAGCAGACACAAGTTTGGGCTTTGACCTCTGTGCAGCGAATAAAGCTTCCTTTATGCAGTTGTTCTCAAATGCATCTATTTCCTCACCTTCTGCTGTCAACTGATTTCTCAAAGGCTCAACATTTTCTGCTTTGCTTAATCTTCCTGATTCATCTCCGGCAGGCATGTCCATTGATGTGCTCATATTTCTTGAAGTAAATTCCAGGCTTTCATGGACCTAGGCTGGCAAATACAATTCCCATAGCAAAAATAAAAAGTGCAATAATCCAAAAATTGGATCCAGGTAAAGAGTTAATATTGAAAAAAAAAAATCTTTTTTAGGTTACATCACAATAAATAGAGAAGCATAATCAATAAGCTGTGTACTTAAAGATAAATGGAAATAGAGGAAATACTCATTTTACCTAATCTGATGGTGATGTAATTTAATATCATACAAAATACAGATTCATGTATCCAAGTTTGACACACCAAGTCCGGGGCAAGTCAGAATCCTATCGGAGTGTGCTCTTTGGTTCAGCTCAAAGGCTTTAGTATCAACATCCACAGCCGTGCATTTGCATGCTGTGACATCATGAAGTTTCCACACGGCAGAGACTCCTAGATAAACTAACCTGGAGTTAATGAATTCGGCATAAAAGCATGCTGGCCTGTGGACTAATATAAGACAATCTGACATGTAAACAAATCATTTTTCTGCACAGTCCATCTACACTACGTTCTCTCCCTTTTAGTGTAGTCCGTATGAAACTCAAATGATATTCGTACTGGATAAAAAAAATATAATCTATGACCAGCTAAACTAAGAAAACCCACTGCGTACAAAACATGTGTGCATATTCTGATCTGCTAATAAATAAAAAACTATTTTAGGATAAGTAATAAAAGCAGTAGATGTAATAACTAGATGTCTTATGTTTCCAGGATACCCATTTAGATTTATGTATTTATTTATTTATTTATGGCAGCATGGTGGCTTAGTTGCTAGCCCTGACTCCTTGCTCCTCCGGGTCCCGGGTTTGATTTCCGTGTTGGGTCTGTGTGCTTGGAGATTGCATGTTCTCCCCGTGCTTGGTGGGTTTCCTCCAGGTTCTCCGTTTTTTTTCCACAGTCCAAAGAAATGTTGTATGAAGGTGTGTTGACTGGAGGTCCTACCACGGTTGTACACAATGGGAATAAATACAAGGGTCACCATTGGCCTCCATGGTCACTAGTTGGGTTGGATGGATGGATGGATGGATTTATTTATTTATTTATTTATTTATTATTATTTTTATTCATACAAATTTCCATTAACTTATCTGAACAAGTTGGGCAAAGTCTGTTTGTTTGTATGTATGTATGTATGTATGTATGTATGTATGTATGTATGTATGTATGTATGTATGTATGTATTATTATTATTATTATTATTAATTATAATAATAATAACAACTATAATAATAATAATATGTAGTAGTAGTAGAATTAGTAGTAGGAATATTATTAGTAGCAGTGGTGAATGTTTAGCATGTGTAATTGACTTTCCAAGAAATATTAAGTACATCAGAACATGAAATCTTTTTTCAAATGTTCCTGTAGCTCAGCATGTGGAAACACTGCGGTGCACAGTATGCAAATTGAGACGTCTATTCCAGTATTTATAACACATACGAAGAAATAGACTTTGTCTCCTAATCTTGAATCCCTGGAACTTTCATGTTCAGAATTTTGTTTAAGGATATGCTAGCACTTGCTTTAAGGAAATTTTATTTTGATTCATGATTTTTTAAGGGATGAATAAATAATACTTAAAAAAAGAACGAATGAATGAATAATTATGACAACATATAGCTTAGTTATAAGGTCATATATCTTACTTCTTAAGTTTTTTAAAATAATTTTTCTAAATACTAAAATAGAAGTTTATGACTTGATTTGTGCCTTAAAAAAATAGTAATTTAAACATAAGTTGAATATCTTTTCACAAACCTTGGATTCAAACTGATGGCACACTGTGCACCGCTGACTGAAATATGGCTTGTGTTCTGTGTAGATAATGGGTATGCGCTGCAAAAACATAGCATGAATAATGTAGTTTGTAGTGCTTGAGTTCGTAGTGCTGCTAGTGTGCAGTATAAAACACACTTTGATATGCTTAAGATACAATAAGTTCCATACTTAGTACAGATCTAATGAATTCAGGTAACAACAACAACAACAACAACAACAACAACAACAACAACAACAACAACAGCAATAATAATAATAATAATAATAATAATAATAATAATAATAATAATAACAGCTGACAAATAAATAAAAAACCCTTCTTTAGAACTTGTACTGTATTTTCTATTTGATTTATTTCCAGTCAGTGGACATGAAGAGATACTGTACTGTTACGGAATGATAAGGGCTCCAGAGAATCTCTGTTGGTGTAAATCCAGAGACACACAATACTTGACTCACAATGTGATCACAGTCTTTATTACTCTGATGAAGAGAATTTATTTAAATTATTAGATGAGCTTATGTGACCTGTGGGAAATAGATGCTGAGATAAATCTACTGTAATTTTCATTTGCGGCGGTTCCCTTGCCACCCCCACTGACAAAACATTTAAATGCAATGATTATTATAATTTTTCCTCTCTTTCAATTCGTCTCATGAAGATGTATTTGGGAGGGTTACAGAATTCTTTTCCTATCATGTGGTCAGTTTACCCTCTTATGAAGTGGATATGTAGATATGAATTTTAATTTGAATATACATTTATTTGTCTGCAGTGCTCATATTTGTTCATCTGTTTTAGTTAACAGCAAGCCTTTAAAAAGTTGACCTGCACCTAGAGATGGTCAGGTGGACACATTCACTTGGGTGCGAGAACACATGTCTGACTCTCTTCAGGACATCTGCCAGGTAGATCTGTAAATCTGTGTTTCACACCTGATGTGGATCTACACATGTTTCCTTGGATGGGAGATGGAAAGACTTTCTCTGTGATTTAATAATACTTCACTAATCTTGAATGAGGACAGTCTTACACCAGTCTTACACCAGCTGTAATGTATGTCCACTAAGCATTTAAGCATTTAAGCATATGTCCACTAAGGGTTGATATTGGCATGAAGCTGCATGCACTCCATCAGGTGCTCTCAGTGAGTAAAACTTTTGTTTAGCTTCTGTTATTCCTCAGGTATTTACACTTTGCTTTAATATTGTGTGCTATTACTGTATATTCTGACTCTGCTTACCAGCAGCTTTACAGCCAGGTAACATCAAAATTAGTTTTTGTGCACAAAATTTCTGTTTTTAGGTTTTAAAAGGTTGTTGTAGTTAAACAGAGAGCAAAAAGGGTGATGACGCAAATCTAGCCAGACTGGCTAATTTTCTGGTTTATAATAATAACAATCTGCTAAGTATTAAGGACATTCTTAGGACAGAATGTAAATAACTTGATGAAGATGAATTTGGAAAACCCATTTGGCCCATGTAGTGCGCTTAGTGTCTTTAGTAGCGTAATGGACATACTCCGGCTGACAAACCCCTTTCTAGGACTTAAAACGAGCAACCAAGTTGAAGACCATATCCAAAATGAGTCTTTCAATTTTTTTGTTGTTGATTTAACAGGATGTGGCTGGTGTGCACCTGGCCTGTAAGTCTCATTCAATCCCAACGATTCCTAACCTTTTAATCAGGACTCGATTGTGAGCTTGCCCAGGTACGCTTGCAAATCCCAGTGTAAAAAGACAAATTATAAACAGTATACAGTATAGAAAACACTTGCATTTTGTGACTTTTTTCATTCTGTGCCGGTCCATGTTTACATCACTGATTTCTGAGATGCTTCCCCTTTGTGTTTTATCTGGGGATTTAAGTGATGCTTTCATGTATGGCCCACCTCTTCTCGTTTTGTCTTCCATACAGTATATTCTTAACCCTGATATGACATGGTATCAATTGAGTTTGTTGTCTTTCTTCCATAAAGTTGGAAAGAGACTTCTTGGAGCGCTTGTTTGAGCTCATCAGCATGTGGGTTGTAGGCGTGTGGAAGCCTGTGGAAATGCTGTACTTCGTATGGGTTACTGTAAGTGTTGAATATCTTCTGATGCCATGATACACGAATTCTAAACATTCTGTATGTATTCTGAATCTGGATATTGTATATTACATTTGTATGTCAGTAGGATCAGCTTAAAGTGCTTCCAGAAGTAATGTTTTCGCAGCTGCTGGAGCTTTCCAGCAACCTAACAGCCTTAGGCAATGCAGTTTAGCTTCTCCTCAATCAGCATGTCCGGCTGCTGGACTCGTACAGTATAATCACTATTTACAGCCATGAGGAGTGCAGCAGATGGACATGCTGAGTCCAGGCCGAATGTTTTGATGCAGGGTTTGTGAAGTTGTGTGCCAAATTGTGCATGATATGGCCGCCTAGTCCCGAGTCGGGTCATAGGCAAATTTTGGCGCTTTTCAAAAATACAATTGTCGGGCGCTCCTCCTCCTCCTCCTCCTACTACTACTATTAATAATAATAATAATAATAAATCAATTAAGATCATTAAATATGATAATAAGCATTTGTCTGCCTCACCTACTTCCTGGTGATATTTGTCCGTCTTTCATTTGTCCACCATTTTTTTCCACGCTGCTTTTACCCCGAGGCTGTCTGCATTAGATCCTGCCTATATCAAGAGCTGTAAGCTGGTAAGCTGTTGGAAGGTATTAGTTACTACAGTACTGCTGAATTATTGCGTGTTTTTCTACAGTAGCTTATTTAGACATTTATTACCTTCATGTCTAAATAAGCTTATCTACAGCTAACGCTAGTTGACATTAGTTGGCTGAATGGCGAAGGCTGATGTTAGAGGCACTGTTAGTCTGTTGTTTTGGTATTGAGCCTAACATTGACTGTTGGACTTCTTGTTGTAAGAAATTGATAACTCAAATAGTTGGACTCAAATAGTAGAAAAGTGGTTCTGGGAGCATAAGGAATCATTTTCACACATGAATGTAGGTCCATGTTGCACGGTGTAATCAAAGCCAAAGGCTGTTGAATGAAATATTAGCATGTGCGACTCTTCTTTGGACAGGCAGCATATATTTTCAGAGTTGTGGCTTTGATCTGGCTCCTTTTTATATCTGGCAGTGTAATGCAGCCAATGTAGCAGCTGCATGTGAAGTAAACAGCTGAATATCTTATCTGACTCTTCAGACACAAATGAATGGAATAGGAGTGCTCCATGTGTTAACAGCAGTACACATTAGCAGAAGACGTCATTTTAAATATACGCTTACAGTATGTTAAACAAATTCCTTTATGCATATTATCAACAGCATTTTGTATGGTACCTTGTGTTTTGTTCCTTTTTAAAATGTCCATGTCTCCTATGCTGCATGCTCGTAAAAGTCTTTCCTGATCAGCTTCCCTTTTCTAGGGAAGGATCTGAATATGTATAAATATTTGACTAACAGAGAAATGCTAAACATGGACTATGGACTGTGGGCAGAGTACCCAGTGAAACCCATTAAGTATGGCAAGCACATGTAAACTTCATAAATTTGTTGTCCTGTGTCCTGGGTCAAACTTGTCATCTGATACTTAACACCCCTGTGTTATTGTGAAATAGGTGAAGTTGGCAAGCTTGGTTGGTCACGTTATTGGTGATAGGGGCTTGAGGGGTCTGCATTCAGAAAAAAAAATAACTTGGGCAGGGGTAGCTCAGTGGTTACAGTCCTGAAGGTTCCAGGATCAAACCCCAACACAACCAAATTGCCCCTGTTGGGCCCTTGAGCATGGCCCTTAGCGCTCAACTGCTAAGATGTATAATGAAATAAAAATGTAAGTTGCTCTGGATAAGGGTGTCTGCCAAATGCTGAAATGTAAACTATACTGTATGCGCTCTATAATAAAAACTACTGTATATGCGCTCCACAATGAGACAAGAAACGCTCAATGGACAGAGACTTTATTCTCTGACTCACAAGTCAGAGAATAAAGCTGTAAAGATGGTTACAATAAATAATTTATATATGTGGGTCAGCTGATGCTTATATTATTATTATTATTATTATTATTATTATTATTATTGTATTTATCCTGCCCTAATTTTATCTTATCGCAAGCATCCAATGCTTTGCAGTAATTTCTTCAATTAGTGTTTGCTTTTACTTTCCTCTAAACAGCATTTGTTGATTTCATTAATATTGCTGATTGTTTAAATTTTCACTGTGTTTTAAAATACTGATTTTAACTTTGGGCTTTATAATCATATTAAGTAGATGTATGCAAAACACAGCATGACCTGGATGCGACTGTAACACTGAATTTGCAGATTCTCATTTGAGACTTCAAATGTGTCACTATAATGCCACTGATTTAAAATAACTCATGTTGTACACTGTAAAAAAACGGTAAATTTTACAGTAAAAAACTGGCAGCTGTGGTTACCAGAATTTTACCGTAAAAAATATGATAGAACCGTTATTGCACTGTAAAAAAACAAAGTGTAAATTTTATGATAAAAAAACAGTAGCTGTGGTTGCCAGAAGTTTACTGTGAAAAACATGGTAGCAATGTTTTTTTGGTTCTACAGGACCGAACTCATTATGCTGCATATTTTAATTGTTCTTTTTTTCAAGCCTGACTGGGAATCAAACCCAGACTCTGGAGGTGCAAGGCGACAGTGCTACCCACTACACTACCATGCTCGCTACATACGTGTTGTCGTTGTTGGAGTACAAGTTGTGTGAGGGGACGTGGGGAAACTAAGGAAGTCAAACAACGACAACAGTTGCCTGGCTAGCATGGTAGTGTAGTGGTTAGCACTGTCACCTTGCACCACCAGGGTCTTGGTTTGATTCCCGGTCAGGCTCGAAAAAAGAACAATTAAAATCCGTAAAATGCATAATGAGTGTGATCCTGTAGTTGCTACCATATATATATATATTTTTTACAGTAAACTTCTGGCAACCACAGCTGTCATTTTTTATCGTAAAATTTACACTTTGTTTTTTTTACAGTGCAATAATGGTGCTACTGTATTTTTTACGGTAAAATTCTGGTAACCACAGCTGACAGTTTTTTACTGTAAAATTTATGGATTTACGCACCGTTTTTTTTTTTTACAGTGTATTAGAGTTAGGGTTGTGTGGGTGGTGGTGGTGCTGGAGTGGGTGTTTGATGAGGAGCCCAATTTGGAAAATGTTGTCCTGCTGTCCATAATTTCTAATGGTTGACCTGATCATATCTGTAACATTGGATACCCATCAGCTAAACAAAAGCTGATTTTTATTTTTTATGCAGCATTAAAAAGATTTTTTATAGGGGACTATAAAAAAAAGACATTATTTTTAAAATCCATTTGTCATTTTTGTTTTTTTCACAATGCAGTAGATTGAAAATAAATGAAATGATAGATAACTACTGTTTTCCATTTATTTCTCCAGCATACACAATATTGCAATATAAAAGAAGCGATTTATTCCTCGAAAAACATGGAACGTTTTTTTTTGTTAAAGGTGCTTTGAAAAACTTTCTTTACTTTGCCTCTTTATATAAAAATTTCCCCATTGAAAGGTTCTTTGTGAAGCAGAAATGTTTTTTTATACCGTTACTTCTGAAGAGCTACTTTCAATTCCAATCAGAATCTTTAATTTTCAGTATATTGGCTAAGTGTGACAAAAGAAAGCATTTTGTCAATCAAGTTAAACATAATTCATTCATGCACACACTGGGCTTCATTGATTAAAAGCTTGTGTGCATCTTTTTCTAGGCCACAACAAACTACACATTTTTGCGCCAGATTTACAAAAGGTAACATGGTAACACGGATTCTTGTTATACTCATGCATGCATGCATGTTAATAAATGCCTATGATATGCAAAACACATGCATGTCACAGTTGACACATGCCCAGTTGTGATGCCCACAAAACCCCATAAAATAAAGCTGACCAACAGTATAGATGAAAGCCAGAATGATGACAAAATAGAAAAGTAATTTCTATTCAAGACACAAATAAAAATAAAATAAAGTTATTTTACTCAAACTCATTATCGATTATTGCATAAACCTTTTCTGAACAAATGGAATTTTCATTAAAAAAAGTTCTTAGTAAATTCACCTATATCCAGCTTAATAAATCAGGGCCAGCATTTACAGTTTTTGCAGTGAAACCCATGCTATAAAACTCCAGCTTGCTTTTCCCTTTGCTGCTCATACCACTTGCTCTTATTATTTAAACCTCTCCATCTGTTTGGCCTTAGGAGCTTAAGCTGACAAGCCATCAATCAAAAATCAATGCTTTCAACCCCTCTGCTCCTCCACTCCTCATATTAAACCTGCTAATCATAAAGGTCAGAAAGATCATCTGTCTTAGTCGTCTCCTTTACTTCTGCATCAAAAATGCCTTCAATCTGGTCAGAACTGGAATCCTCAATGCCACTGGATCTTATTTTGGATGGCTCCAACAAATGTGTCTTTTCTTCTAAAAAAAAATCATAAAAAAAAAAAAAAATACAACACCTGTTTGGGAGATCTGTCATTTTTTAACGTGATGTGTATATTAATAAATGCATGTAGATTAGTTACCTGTGCAGCGTGTGTTCCTTTCACACTGATATGCAATTCCTTGCATATCATCTCTCTTCACGTTAGGTTTATTCCATACTCCAAACTGTATGGAGAAGTATGATGAAATGAAAGAGAGCAGCCATAATGCAGAGAAATAATGTCATGGGTTTCACAGTACATACAAATAGACGTGTCCACAAGCTGCTGTCCTGCACAAAGCCAATCAGGATGATGCCAGTGAGGAACATAAAGTTAGTCATCACTCCAACCACGGCTGATGTGAACGGGAAGTAATAGAGGACATACCTGTAGTGAGACACTTCAGTCAGTGTTTAAAGATCTCTCTCTCTCTCTCTCTCTCTCTCTCTCTGTCTCTCACACACACATACACAAACCTGATGCCACTGAAGTGGGCATGAATGTACAGCTGGGCTTTGTAAATCTGAACTCGCTGAGAGTGAATTTCTATATAAGCTCCAGTGGCAGGCTTATTCTGCAGACAGAAAGGAAGAGAGATGAACAAGGAAACTGAATGTGCAAACTCAGAAACTCTTACACTTGTAGGTCTAGTCTGCCATGTTCCCAATGTCCTAAAAGTATATATACTGTAAATTTAAATATCATACCTTATAGGCAAAAAATCAATAGTGAAATAATGAAAAGTCAAAAACAACAAAGAAGAAGACAATTTCCCAAGTAAATCTAATGAACTGGAACTGAATTGAAAGGTGCAACTTTGCCTCCATCCAAAAACGCTGACATATAGTAATTTTATGAAGGCTTTATGAGGACATTAACGTAGAAGTAAGCTAAGCGAACTACCTCTTACAGTTTAAACTTAAATATAAGGTATACACAGTATAAACTGTAAACTGTAGTCAATTGTAGTTAGTGCAAGTTCAGCTGTGTAACATTCGCTGTCTTTCACCAGTATTTCTCCATCATAATAAGCGGACATGATTTAAGCTGATGTAAATCTGATTCCTAAAATGACTTCAATTCTTGATTGATTCTTCAGTCAGATTACCACTTTAACGTTTGCAGATGAAAGAGATGTACATTTTGTATTGTAGAGATGTAATTTTTGATAGATTTTTCAGTCAGATTATAACTACTGTAGGTAGCAGTGTTGGGTCTTCAAAAAGTAATCCATTACATTACTGCGTTACTTTCTGATAAAAGTAACTAGTTAGAGTACTTTTCCATTGCAGAAAAAAAGAGTTTTCCATCTTCCCGCGCGTCGGTCCTCACATAGTCAAGCCGCATAGGTGAGAAGGAATAACAGAGGGGGGTGGTTATTGGGGACGGGGCTTGTAGGATGACTTTCTCACACACACACACATACACACACACACACACACACACACACACACACACACACACACACACACACACACACACACACACACACACACACACACACACACACACACACACACTAATGGATTAGCAATGACTGCTGTCTGGCTCACAGATTACATAAATAATAACGGATAACGGATTACATGGCAGACCTAACACGTTAGATTACTCGTTACATTAAAAAAGTAATCCGAGTATTCTAACGCATTCCACTCAACACTGGTAGATACAGTAGCATCCGGTTACCAGGCTAGGTTTATTTGCAATCATGTTGCATGTACATCTCTTGCATCTGCAAACATTAAAGTGGTCTGTTATACCTGCTTTATTGTGGACATAGTAGTAAAGTGTACCAAAAATCACTCACTCTCACTCACTCATATTGTCTATACCGCTTTATCCTGTATATACAGTGGGGTTGCGGGGGGCCTGGAGCCTTTCCCACGAGCCTTAGGGTCATATATACATATTTCATAAAATCTCAGAGTGATAATATTAAAGGGAAATACAAGGCTGAGTCAAATATTGAGTCAAACCAGGACTTAACTAGCAACATTAAAACATTTGAATGGTGCAAACATTTTAAAGAAGGCTGTTTGTCTGTAAATGTCAATCCCTGGCAAGGTAGAACAAATCCTCATGCTGAATGTTCATGGGAATAACTGCAGTGGGATTTAAGGATCATCATACTAATTGCGTAATACTGAGACCTGCTATGATCAAATTATTTTTATTATGTTTTTACACACACACACAAAACACGAAATTAAAAGAGGGCCACTAACTTTTACACATGACTGTGCACTATGAATATCCTTTGAGTTAATTACACAGGCCATTGTTTCCACAAAGAATATTTAGAGTGTAAACAATGGTGTTAATTTTTTACTCATGCTCTATAAAGCCTTTATAACGACTCTAATCTGTAGTGCTGTTAATTGGTGATTTTTGAGGCTGGTAACTTTAAACAAACTTCTCCTCTGCATCAGACGTAAGTTTTGGTCTTGTTTTCCTGGGATGGTCTTCATGAGAGCCGGTTTCATCATGGTGCTTGATGGGTTCTGCAAACACACTTGACAATACTGTTCTTGCAAGAACTATTCCAGAACAGCTGACATTTGTGTCTTAAAATAACTGATTGTTGCAATTTTATTTGCTGTTGTTACTTAATTACTTAATGCCATGTGGGTTATTTTATAGTTAAAAAAAAATCCAGTATTGTCCTAGAATGTAGAAAATAAACGCAAGCTTTGACTGGTACTGTATATATAACAAACCTGACACTTTTTTGTAAGAAGTTTAAAAATACAGATGTCATATTGCATGCTGTATATGGTTTGTAATGCATATTTCCAATTAAAATTTTCTATATTTTCCCTGCAACAAAGCAAATTGTTGAACAATGTTCAGAGTAGATCTGTATCACTCCGAACTCTCACACTGACCTCTTACAAAATTAGCATATTGCAGTAGTAGGCAAAATCAATTAATGGAGGAACTATTGTTTTTCTATATCTAGCAGATTAACATGTTCAGCACAAGCAACTTTGGTCAAAACACAGTCGTGAAGTTCATCAATTACACTGTAGTCTTTACAGCTGAATAATCACTATCTCTACGTCCCAACTGAGAGGAGCATAATTAGTTAGCAAAGTTCAGTCCACGTATTCGGGTTGTGCTGCATCTCTTATTGGCGTGGGCAATTACATTATTTATAGACCAAAACCAGTACAAATACATGATGTTCCAGTGCACATTTTTAAAACGATCAGACAGTACAGAATGTTACAGTTACAGAATGTTAAAAAGTGTTATTTTATGGAATCTTATTTATATGGGATTAAACCTGTGTGTTTTTTCGGAACGTGAAATGGTCATAACACACCCTGATCAAATGATTTTTCGATAATATAAAATATTTTTACATTTAAAACAATATAGTAATGTGATCATATTACATGACTTGTTATTATGTCATATCCATCTTCCTGTGTCTGAGTGCAGGCCAGTACTTACTGCGCTGTCTATATAAGAAGAGTAAAGCTCAACCAGCACATGCTGCTTTTGCTCAATAACTCCCATCAGCATCAAAGGAAGCAACATCAGAGTCTCCAGGGTCTGCAGCAGGTATGAGCGATAGTGAAGCATTGTCTGTAATCATCACAAAAAATGTAGTTCAGCAAAATGTATTCTTGGTGAGTATTTTATTATTTGTGGTGCTCTACTACTCCACTACTGCAGTGGTGTGTGTGTGTGTGTGTGTGTGTGTGTGTGTGTGTGTGTGTGTGTGTGTGTGTGTGTGTGTGTGTGTGTGTGTGTGTGTGTATGATGGTTGTGTATTATGTTTAGTATGTGTTTTATGTATGTACACACAGTTTGCATTGAAGAATCAACAGTCAGTCCATCATGGGAGTAACACGACATCTTCACCAGGAACATTCCTAGTTTCATATTGGTCGGGGATTCTGGCATTTCCAGGTCCAGTGTGATCTGATAGGGCTGACCAGGTGTCATCACCTGCATTTAGCCGAACAAAAGATATAAAATTGAAATTTATAAAGAGGATGAAAACTATTTAAAAAACAGCAAAAAATAAATAAATAAATAAAAATCTCTCTCTATATATATAAAAATATGAGGTCACCTGTTTCTTGTTGCTCATAAGCAGGGAAAAGTTTGACACAGGAAAGGACGAGACAGAGTGAGAGAGCTTTCTGCTGGATAATGAAACACTTATTAGAATGATTAAAGGCTAAAAAAAGTCTCCAGTGTCAGGTTTTTTGTAGCAGTCAGAGGTTTAAAGATGTAATGTTAAAATTTCAGACACAGTTTCTATTTGTCTTATTAACTTGAAAAGAAAGGAAAAAAAGGAGGCAAGTAAAGGGAAGACTGCATTTACCTCTTACTTTTGAGTTAAATATTGCTCTTATAATATCCAACGTTAAATGCAAAAACAATATGGTTATACTTAGCAACCATAACCATAGTCAACAACCATAATTTACAAATTGTGAAAGGAATGAAGAGAAATAAAACACACTAGCTTTGTTTTTACCAAGGGTCATGTCCCAACCCCCTGATGTTGATTATTTTCCCATAAAGTCATGCTCATAATATTGAATTCCTTACTAATACTCCTACAAGTAAGTACAGTGTAAGTATATTTACAGTATACAATGACTAATTGCAGTTTGACACCTCTTATAGTTATAATCAGGAAAGAATGTTTTTAATCCTGCCTAGCAAAATGTTTGAACACTAACTGAGTATTTGAACTGTAAGGCACATATTAATGTACTCTTACCTGTAATGGAAGTGCACAGGAGTGATGAAGCTTGCTGTGGGCATGAAAGTATAATAGAAACCGACATAGAGAAAAATGGCTACAAATAGCAGCAGATGAAGCATACACAGAACATTGGCAGTCTGCACGAACTTCTGTTTGATCCTTAGACCCAGTCCGGTTATAACTTTCTGAATTTGGAGCAGGAGGTCCCCAATCTCTGTATTCAGCTCATGTATGCTAGGGCCCTCGCTTTGCAATTCCTCCATCTCTGAGCTGAGATTTCCAACTGTCTCAAAAAAGAAGAAGAAGAAGAAAAAAAAAAGATTTATGAAGATTTTCTTCAGTGGTTTCCCTTCTTTTCAGGACTCTTACACCAGTTCAGTCTTGGGCACATGATGAACTCTTGACACACATTTCCAGATTAACATTCTTCTTGTTTCTCTGTACAAAAAACGTTCCACGTAGCTGTCCATGTAGCAGCACTCACCTGCATCTCTTGATTAATTTCTATTCATCTTCCAAACAATCTTCATACTCATCACTGTGAGATCCTGTCACTTATATTAGTGACTTCATCAGCGTGAGTTCTGTTTCTCAGTTGTCTCATCCAGGGAAAAGGGCAAGAGGCTGAAAAACACTGACTGTGTGCGTGTCCCAAATGAAGTAAAGCACACTACACTGATACTTACTGTATAATGCACCATCCTCTTGGCATTCTTAGTAGAGCATTCAAATGGGTTGGGATGTTCTTGGACAGAAAACAGTGACACAACGAATCGCTTCTACAACCTTGAAACATTCTGGGAAACTATTATCCTCTGCCCGAAGGTACTTTAAAGAAAAAACCTTTACAATGTATTATGTCCTGAAAGTTAAAGAAGGTACAATAATTACTTGTGCTTTGTCCAAAACTGCTTGTTGCCAACTCATAGGATCCTAATATTTTTTTTGTTTATGTGCTTTCCTAGAACTCACTATGATGTTTAGCAGATTATATTACTGTATGTCATCTTAGTACATTTCATCTAATATTTGACTACTGTTTTTCCAGACACACAAATTGTTCTGGTGTGCTATGTTGAGTAAAAGTATGTGATTTGAGATGCAGACAGTGACACTTACCCCACTGTGGATGAGTTCATGACCAGCCTGTGATGCAAGAACACGAGGAATTCTGCAATGAAATCAAGTACTTTTAAATGTCTGAGTGGAATTCATATTAGAAGTGAGAAAACAAGCACTAGAAGTACTTAAGACATGGTGAAATGTTGTTACCATATGCATTTCCAAAAGGTTGAAACCTCACATTATTCATTATAATATTACTTTTCACATCACTTTTCTTTTTTTTATTGCCATTACGTTGTTTAACTAAATATGTATCTTATGATTTGACATATTCTTCACTCCATGATGTATAAGCCATTATTATTATTATTATTATTATTATTATTATTATTATTATTATTATTATTATTATTATTATTATTATTTTTTTTTTTCCTATACAGCCCATTTAGAGACTAATAAGTAATTTGGGATTCATCCTAGACTTCATGGTCTCATTGCAGACACAACAATCAGTGAGACATTTATTCGATTTAGATCCACAAAGATGTAAGAAAATATTGAACAAGACAAGTGCTTTGTTCATACGGTATACACTATTCTCCCTGGGTGGCTCTGAAACATTTCCTTCAGTTATTAGTCTCTGAGGTCTCTGAGTGCTGAAGTGTTGTATTAGGTATCTGCATGAAATTAAATTTTACCATTCACGAGGTCGGTTAAATGATCAGAAAACAAATTACATATGCTTGTACAGCTTCATACCAAATTAATTCATTAGGCATTTCGAGTGATTGCTTTTGTCTGAGATAAACCCATCCCCTATTTAAATTGAATTATGTTAATTCTTGTTCTCGAAAAGGGCACATGTCCAGCACAATCTTTCCACCGACAGCACAAAACAAGAATTCACAGGGCATCAGTTCCCAAAGTGTGGACGGTACTTGATGTAGGCAAAGAGGGTCAGCAGATAATTTTGCTTGCGCGAATGTTTCCCTTTGAAAGCAATGAATCAGTTTCACCACAGGCTCCAATTTAAGATCCCAGTTGAATTTTTTTGGTCTCAGTGCGTTTCATTGTAATCTATGCCAGCTCTGAAGCTACAGTAGGATAGCATTGACATTAATGCTTGTGCAGCACACACAGAGAGAGAGAGAGAGAGAGAGAGAGATGCACCTTCCATAAGTGGCAACAACCTCAGAAACACAAAAACACACTGGAATAGCTGCAGTGGTGAGGATGCTATTAGGCAGCACTTCCAATGTCAGACATTTATAGCTAAAAGTGGTATAAGAAGATGCTTAGGGCTAAGGAAGTGGGAAGTGGAGGTGCTAAGGGTAATGCAGCAAAAAAAAAAAAAAAAAAATCATGATTCCTTTAAATGCAACTGCTGAAAAAATAGCAATAATATACAGGAACAAATAAAGGACAGGCAAACTTTATAATGAAGTATTTTTAATGGTATAATTGAGTTGGCATGTTAGAAATTATAATTTTGTTCTATATTTGTAGTTTGCTCAAACTCATGTTAACCTTTTGCATTGGCTGTTGATATTTGTTGGTTATGTGCAGTCATGCATTATTGAAATCTACTAGATACAGGCCCAGGAGACTTAGGGCACGAAGCGGGGTGCACTCTGGACAGGGTGCCAATCCATTGACCTTGCAACCATAATGTCACAAAAGTCAATATCAGATTTTTTTCTTCTTGACCCAATCAAGCCAAAAATACAGAATGAATCACACATAATGTCATACTTCAAATCCCAGCACCCCAATGTAAAATTCCTTAAAAATCATGTAGTAGTAACAAACTTGGGTGTTGCTTAAGGCCCCAAACCGTCAGCCAACATAAACTAACAAATGCTACACTCATCATCAGCAAGATTGTTCACATTGCTGTGCTTTCTTAAATGCCATGCAGCTCTGAAATGCCAAGTACTGCAAGCAGTCGTCTCAATGGACAGGAAAGGACTGTCACATTTCTGAAATCACACACACACACACGCACACACACACACACACACACACACACACACACACACACACACACACACACACACACACACACACACACACACACACACACACACACAATTTTATACCATGAGATATGTCACATGACCTCCTATGCAAGGTGATATTGACTGTTCTGCCCCCAAGTAAGGTGGTCGAATTAATCCCATGCAGTGTTAGTCAGAACAACAGACAGGTTTTGACGAAATTAAATCAGAACAGATCACAGCAGGGGACGTCAGAATGCGACTGTGACTTTATGTTCCACCAGAGGGCATTCTCATACTGCACCCTGATTGGAGGTTGGGGTTGCGGTATTTTAGCCAGCCTCACAATAGTTTATCTCACTTTCAACTACAGTATCATATTTAATGTCCATGATTTAATGATAACACTATTTATTAATTTTTTTCATATAGTAGCAGTTTGTTACACTACAACAGATTCTATGCGCTGTACAAAAAATATAAACAACAGCAATCTTTTCAATGAATCAATTTTAGGAAAAATAATCTATCTACACTTCTCGATAAAGTTAGCATAGTTTCCATTCCCTTCACTTATTTTGCTTCATTTTATTCTTTGAATTTTTGTCTTAAAAATTCATTACCAGATCAGAACACGTTGAGCGGTGTGAGCCATATGTGTCATGCTGTGAAAGGTGTCCCCCTCCTATATGGTTGATTTCTCAATGCACAAACAATACCAGCTGTGACCCTTGAAATCTTGAATATGCTCCATAGTCACTCGCCCTGCTCTCATTACCCTTGCTCTTGGCATGAGCCAGATGTCACTGAGCAGTCCTGTGACCTGAACGTGTGGGGAAATCATTAGGAAAACATTATGTTCTGACATCAATTTTCTAGCACAGGCTCTAATTACACTGTAGTGGCACTTTGTGCATTTGTATCTTTATATGCCATCTGCTTGGTTTTGTGGTTTCTGACATTTAGCACTAACTTACTGTAAATCACTAAGTGATGTCATTCCACATATGATTGGGTTTATGTCCTACTGAACATATATAAGATGATAGTTTTAAAGAAATTCCTGGTTTATACATAATATTCCATAATCTATTCAGAACTATGATGTGAGGATAACACACTTTAAAATGTTTAATTATAAGAACTGAATCAACCTGGGCTGCCTTGCAGTGCACTGCATCATAGCACCTCGTCGTGTTTTATTTCTTATATATTAAACATTTTACACTTTTGCTTGTAATAATTAAGAGATAGGTGACATATATTAAACAGCAATATTTAAGAAGTATTATTACACATTAAGTGAGAGAGTGCAATCGCTGTGAAACAGGAACATCGAAATCTGCTAAAGATTCACTGATTCATCTGGGTCTCTATCCTGGTGTATCCTGGAGAGGAGTTTTAGTGTATGAAATAGAAAGCACAGATGGGTGAATTTATTTAAACATTAAACAAAAACTAAGCTTAAAAAAATGTTGAGCTGGATTGCCAATGGCCATTTCAAAGGCTTAAGGCAGGAGCTTGGCACCAGCACAATGTGCCCAAAGCCAGGCAGTGGGACCGGCACGCGGTCTTAGACTAGACTAGAGTGCAAAGCGAGCACTGCCAGATAACTTTTTCAGCTATTTGTACTACATTAGCTTTTCTGTGGGATTGGACCAGACAGGCAATCCTTCATTTCCCAAATGCATCAGTGAGGTTGTTCTTCCCCAAACCTCTTTTTGAAGTAACTAAGCAGTTTATACCAAAAAACCCCAACCAAACCAAAGTCATCTAGACCCTTGTGAAATCACACAAATCCTTACGTTGCCCATTTTTCCTTCCTCCAACATATCACCTTCAAAAGACCATTGACTTACTGCATAATATACCCCATTCCATTACAAGTGCCAATTATCAATGCTATTACACCTGTCAGTGGTTACCATGTTATGGCTGATATGCGTGCATGTGGTACAGTATATTGCATGTGGTATACCTGTAGTGTGTATGTAGTTTTCATCTCCATGTAAATTCTGCTTCAGATGAAAATCTACAGATCAGTTATCCATTTTTTCCAAAACGCAAACACAAGCACACAGGTTGGAGCAGTCTGACTCAGAACACTGTACTGGATGCAAAGTGACAGGCATGTGTAATGTGTGACAGAATTCATGTAAATGAGTTAACAGCTGAAACAAAGCTACCTTTCACATGGGAGCTGCTGATCATTATTTTTTCAAAGACTGTACACACACACACACACACACACACACACACACACACACACACACACACACACACACACACACACACACACACACACACACACACACACACACACACACACACACACACACACACACACACAAAATATTCAAAATTCCTTACACATAACATTTAAGGCATTTTTATTTTCCTTTTGATGATATCAATCTCACACCTTTCCACACACTTCATGGTAGCAAGAAAAATTTTTGTTCTTTCCAAAATTCAACAGATGGCTTTGTACATTTTTGAAAATGCGCTTATGAGAGAACAAAGTCATGAGCACATCATTTAGTATATATATATACTTGGTTGGGTTTCCTTTAACACAAATTCCTGTAGCAGTGTGGCTTGGCATGGAGAGGTATGTCTGTGGCCCTGCTGATGTGTTTTTGAAGACCAGGTTGTTTTGATAGCAGCCTTCAGCTCATCTATATTATTGGGTCTGTTTTTTCTCATCACTCACTCTATATCATCTATACCACTTTATCTTGTATTCAGGGCCAGAGCGGGCTAGAGCCTATCAAAGGTTGCAGAAGGCGAGGTACACCCTGGACAGGGTGCCAATCTATCACATGGCATACACACTCATTGACAAACTACAGGTGATTTGGAAACTCCAATTAGCCTAATCTACATGTCTTTGGACTGTGGGAGGTAAGCGGAGTACCCTGAGGAAACCCACCAAGCACGGGGAGAACATACAAACTGCCAGAGGTGGAAAGTAACGAATTACATTTACTCGCGTTACTGTAATTGTGTAGTTTTTTGTGTACTTCTACATTTTAAAGTAGTTTTTAAAATCTGTAATTTTACTTTTACTTAAGTATGTTTTGTGTGAAGTATTGTAATTTGCTGCATTTTTAATCATATTCGCTACTGAGTAAAATAAATGAATGAAAATGCAATAATAATATTAAAATATATATATTATGATTTGTATAAATGCTTTGTTGCGCTC
The DNA here is from genome assembly GCA_011419295.1 of Clarias macrocephalus. Classification (NCBI taxonomy): domain Eukaryota; kingdom Metazoa; phylum Chordata; class Actinopteri; order Siluriformes; family Clariidae; genus Clarias; species Clarias macrocephalus. The sequence goes on from JAAGKR010000060.1 coordinate 158,313, forward strand.
GCGTGTGTGTATCGTGTCCTGGTCGCGCGCCGCTCCAGACTCGACTCCAGGTTTTCTGACTGTCCCCACATCGACATCTACCTGACCTTCCACACGGTCGCTTCCGCCCTGAGAGTGATGTCATCAACCAGCGCGACCATATATAAACCGAAGAGAGCCGCGGGAAAGAGGAAAGAGACTGTGATTTTGGCGTTTTGATATTTGGTTGTGTATTCTGGTTTTTACTTTTTGCCTCCCATTGACTTTGATTATTGCTTTGCCCCTTTGGTTTGGTTGGTCTTTGTATATATTTGTAGATAATTTCACTGTATGTTTGTGCACTCAGCGGTAGTAGGGGCGTGGCTGCCATTTATTTTGGGAAGAGGGAATTTATTCACCGTTTTTGGTTTAGGGAAGGTACCTGTATTTTTTTTTGTGTTGTTTATTATTTTTTTTGCAGGTAATTTAGCTACAAAATATAAATACCATTTAGTTTATTATTTTGGCCTGGGTCCACCCTGAATCTGATCCTCCTCTTGTTACTTGGGGGCAGAACAGTCAATATCACCTTGCATAGGAGGTCATGTGACATATCTCATGGTATAACATTGTGTGTGTGTGTGTGTGTGTGTGTGTGTGTGTGTGTGTGTGTGTGTGTGTGTGTGTGTGTGTGTGTGTGAGTGTGTGTGTCTGTGTGTGTTTTTGTAAAGCAATACAAACCTCATTATTTCATCAGTTAATGATTGGATCTAGTTCTTTCTGTCATATACCACCATTTCCATACAGTTTAAATTAGAACCCTGAACCTTTCTTTTGCTGTTGGGCCCAACACTAGACTGGGACGTAACGCCATATTTAAGTGACCACTTTGGTTTTCAAGCACAAAAAAAAGACAACAGCTTTATTATGCAAAGGTGTTCCTTCAGTTAAAAACAACTAGTTTGAGATTTATATCTGCTCATCTTTTTTGAACGCTAGAAAGCCCCATCCTACCTCCGCTGTTAAAAAACAAACTGCATACAGAGACGGCAATCGAACCTGGCTGGGAATCAAACCCAGACCCTGAAGGTGCAAGGCGACAGTGCTAACCACTACACCACCATGCTGCCTGGTGTTTCTTAGCTTTTTCTTATAATAATCTATGGTGTTTAGGTCAGGCTTGTTGTCTGGCCAATCATAAGCATGGTAATATCATGTTTAGTAAACCAGTTAGTGGTAGTTTTAACACTGTAGCCTAAAATGTAGAAAGTCTAACATAATATTGCAAAACGTGGTTTCGTTTAGTTTTGGAGTTCTTTTGGGATTCCTGTGAATCAGTACACAGTTATGACTGAGCAGCTTTAACCAATTATGGTGGTCATCTCTCCAGTACACTGTCTAGACTTGTAAAACCTCTGCCAAGGGTTAGTAAAGCTGCTTGGTGCCTTATAGTGGCCCAACATTCTTTATGTTGTTTTATGTCACCCATCCATATGTGCTCATTTTAGAAGATGCCAATCAACTTCACACAACCTTTAGGTCTTGGAAATGTTTTTAATTTTGTTTTTAATGGTTCGATACAGTCTGTAGACAGTATAATATAAAATATAATAATAACGCTTATTATACTCCTGTGTCTTCTGAGGAGTATGTACTGTAGGTGTGACGTTAAATATTCATGAAATCATTTGGAATAAGCCTGCACTACATTTACCAAAACACAGGGACAACAGAGACAAGGCTCACCGCACAGAGGAAAAAGGTTGCATTAATATTTTATTAAGCTATGCCTTTATTAATTATGTGTATTAAGCATAATTCATCGAATGCTTCATTGCATCTACACCTTCTACATGCAGTTGCATTTTAATTAAGTACCACAGATGCTTCTGGGAAAAAAAAAACTGCTTTTAATACAAATGAACACAATACAGGTGTTTGTACATTCAGCAAACTGAACATATGCCACTGATGCTTGTTAGCATGGTGTCCAATGTGTTAAAATGCGTAATGGCTCCAACTGTGGCATCCTGGTGCCTGGTTTCCTTTCGTGCTTCACCACAGAAAGCCAATCTAAAGGTCAATTGCACTTTTCAAAGGCTGTGTTTCTGGCATGATCATGAATAAATTAGTGAGGGGTGACCAGATCTGGTGAGTTAATGGAGCTATTAACATCGACAGCCTACTGAAAATGCCAAAGCAGGCCTCAGTGTAAACAATTAGAGAGCTCTGTTTTGCTATCAGGTCTTGTGCAGAAGACATGAGAAGGAGCTCATGGAATACGAGCAAGGTATTCTGCAAAATTAAATTGCAGGTAAGCTGCAAAGTATCATCTTTTGCTCTTTTTCCTTTGTTTTGTTTTAAAAAACATTTAATAAATATGCTCTGGATTTATGTTTATGTTTATTTCGAGCTTTACTTTGTTTAGATTTTTGCATTAAAAAAAAATATATATATATATATACACACAGTATAATGCCAAAAACACTAATATTTAATTACATCACCTTTAACTTGAAATACAATTTTTTCAACAACCTTATTCAATGTCATTTACTTTTCATTCAGAGTTGAATTAAGTTTTTGGTGAGATCTTGTACTGATGAAGAGGGAAGCAAAACACTCCATAGACATTTCTATAGCAAATCCCAAAGACTATGAATAGACTCTTTCTCATTTTGAGCCTGAATCTTGTCATCCTGAAATATGGCCATCAGGAAAGAAAAACTCCACTGATTTGGAGTTCCCTGGTTTGGGAACAGCAGCATGCAGGACAGATGAGCTCTACAGAGGGCGGTGCGAGCAGCTGAGCGCATCATTCACACTGGGCTACTTGACCTGCACTCAATCTACAGTGCTGGACCAATGACAGGAAGATCGTGAAGGACCTCAGCTACACCAACAACATACTGTTCTCTCTGTTGTGGTCAGGAAAGCGATTCCGCTCCCTGCGGACCAACACGGAGAGAGACTGAGGAAAAGCTTCTTCCCGCAGGCCAGACGGACTCACCACACCACATAGGATTTAATCTGCTTTCTAGCACAAAACAATTTAACTACCAATCACAATGCACATTATACATTACTGTACATTTGCACATTTTGCACACCATGGACCTTTGACTTTGCACATTATTCTGCATATTCTGCACATTGTTTTGACAATAACTAGACATGATTTGTACATTTGTACATGTTTTTACAGCTAAACTTTTTTCTGTACTTTACTATATTTTGTCTTATTTCATGCTTTGTTTTCTTATTGGAAACTCTTATTTTTCTTATTTTCAGCGGTTGTATATGCATTTTTTCTTCATATCATACGGTGTATGTGACAAATAAAATCTTAATTTGATTTGAATTTGCCAGGTCATTCAGTACATTCAGGTAGTCAGCTGATTTCATTTTATTCCCATTGTTGTTGGGTCTAGAGCTGGTCACCTGAAGCAACCACAGATCATAACACTGTCTCCAGAGACTTGTCCAGTGGGCTCTATGCATGACAACCCATTGCTCTGGAATAATCAGCATCTGGACTCATCAGATCACATGACCTATTTCCATCGCTCCAAAGTCCTATCGTTACCCTCTGTAGCATTTTTTTCTGACTGATCCTACTAACAAGAGGTCTTATATATAACCCTTTTGTATGACAAAATATATAAAAAAAATGGTGAAAGATCAGAGTTTACACACTAGGCAGAATTTTGTCAAAAAACACAAACAGTACCTATGCAATACATAAGGACAATACAGTGAATCCAAATGTTGAGCCAACCCCCCCCTCCCCTAAAAAAAACCCAGGAGGGAGGCTTCCAACAATGTTTAGACAGTATTAAGAGTGCGGAGTGTTCACATACTTTCATTATCAAGGTGAAAACAATAGTAGTAATTAATCAGTATTTGATTGAGGATGGAGTATAGAATGAATTCCAGAAGACAACACAGGCATGTGGTATGATCACCATGAGAACCATGACGCATCAGGGGGAGGAAACTAAATCTCGACAAAACGCTTTTTCATTTCATATGATACACCTGTAGAGAACATTTGCACAATAGACGAGCCGAATGTAAACACAAACAATCTGACATCAAAGTTATTAAAAGAGTAATCACTGCCTACTGGCAATAAAATACTCATTTTCCCAGCATGCCAGCTTGACTCTGGTTTACTTTAGGTGACTGTTCGTCATTGTGAACATTCTAATACAAATTTTTTTTTTCTAATATTTCCACCAGTGTTATAACCTTAACTGTTACTGCATTTCAAACCAGCCTTCAGTCTGTTCCCTGAGAGACTATGTCTGAGAATGAATGAATCTTTAATTGGCCCAGGTCATGTTGTCACACGATGACTTATTAGCACATTCCGATAATGTGAATGGTATTGGTTTGTCAGTTTCCTCCACATTTACTCTAAGGGCTTTCCATATTTCACACATATCTCATCTTAATTTCCACCATCACTGTTTAAGCTCATTGAATCTCTAAGGGACTTTTTGTCCTACAAATGAAATTTTGAGTCTGAATTTGTCTCCATCTTTTCTTTCTGTATCTCCTGCATTGCACCATCTGCTCATGTGTTAATATTTGCCTAGTTTTTCATTTCCTGGTTTTGTGATTCTTTAGCTCGGTTTCTAATAGACTGGGTATTTGGATGCTTGCTCCTGTTTCCACTGCACTCGGTCTGGACGGATTGAATTTTGGAACCTGGAAGATGCCATGTTGTGTTTGTCATCATGCGGAGGGAGCTGGGGAGATCTGAGTGGGATTAGACCATTCTGGAAGGTATTTATTGGAGGCCCAAGACCATCTCCTGGGCTAATGGACTGGAACAGATGGGAAAGGATGAAGGGATCTGTTGCTACTGCATGTTGCTGCATTCCTTTGTCACCAGCTGTTTAAGGCCCATTATGGGTGCTGATAAAGGACGATGCATTGAATGACACTAAATATCTCAGCTATGACTCCAGCTTTGGTGTTGCAGCCAAGCATAGCCAGCAAAGACCTGAAAAGGATGAAGAAAGATGATAGAGTCTTCACTGATGTGAAAGACATTTGAGAACCACTTTATTTCTTGGTACCGTAGGTCAAGGCCTGTCGGTGAAAGCGGATAAATGCAAATCTAATAAATGGAGAAGAAAATGCAAGGCCACTATTACTAGAGAGCAAAGGAGAAGATCTTCATGTTTATTTATATATTCACATTAGACCCTCAACAAAGCCATTCAAATGGCATGCAAGATCTGTTGCTTGGGCTCTAATGGCATTATTGAAACACATCAGACAAAAATATTAAAATGCACTTCTTGTGTTTTTAGTGCCATCAGCTTTCGCACATAAATCCATCACAAATGTATGACATGCAACCATCTGATTAGTATGCACCACATAAGTGGGCATTTAGATTTGAAATATGAATCGATACCGGAAGGTGCTGAATGTCATGCAGAACATAAGGAGAAAGATAAAACAAGAAAAGGAAGATGATTAAAAAAAAGTCAGGCTGTATTTTTCCAATAAGGAGAGAACTCACTCACATCCTGTGACGCACCACAAAGATTTAATTAAAATACAAATATTCAATGTTAAAGTGTCACAGTCAGCCTTTATGTGCGTCTAAAAAGTTCAATGCAATAATCTTGGGAAAATCCATACATTCAAAAGGGTGCAGTATTTCAGAGGCGGGCAAGCTTTGTGTTCATTGTGCTCAGTCCTACAGGGTGTGTGTCTTTGTTGGTGCCTCCGGTAGACTTATTGCAAGTTAATAATTCATTGAAAAACAGCTCTATCCAAGTTGTATATCTCTCTGAGCATTAAAACTGTGAGAAGAATGGAACTTGACGAGACAATCTTGGAAAGGGCTAGGATTTCCAGATGAAATGTGGAGTGGAAGAAGATCTGAAAGTGATCCTTTGGAATCACCTAATCCTGCAGAAGTCTCCAAAGATCAGCCTATAGATTAGAGGATACACTAAGCAAAGAGAGGTTAGATAGGAAAAGAGGTGAAGAAAAATGAAGCAACATCTACAGCTTATTACTCCGTGATGACACCACAGCTAGTATGATCATACACAATCAGACAGAGCTCTCTTTTAGTAGCAAAACCCTGAGATGGAATATTTTTGATGCAATGTTGTATGAAGCTTATCAGCTATGTGGCTTTATTTATTTATTTTTAAAAGCTTTAATCTTATCGTGGGCCATAAATATAAAGCTTCCAAATAATTATGCAGATATATTATTTTCATGGGTCTGTGTCTACATGCAGTAACAATAGTACAGAATTTACAGTAGCTCTGCCAGGTTAAACGTGTTTCCTTCTTTTAAAACATTTGATTCAGCTCACAGATCACTAGATAATCATTTCATGAGCTGAGAACAAACAGGAAACAATCTCTCAGCAGGACTAAGCCAGGTCCTGTTCTAGATGAACAAAACAATTTGCAAATGAATAGAAAGACATGTCTGTCACAACATAAAGTGGTCAGGATTTGAAAGGAAAAAAATTCTTACATAGTGATTGCATGTGCTGGTTACAGTACATGTGGTGAAGTGTAAGATGCTGATTTCTAGCACTTGATCCTTTTGCTCTTGAATGTGGACATAACCATGTTTCAAGTTCAAAATTGCGGGGAAAGAAAATATTATAATACTTTCAGAAATACTTAAAATCACACCCTTTTTAGTACTGGACCTCAATATTTAGCTCACTTTTGTGGTTGGTGCGTGGATAAAACATCTTCCTGTACAGGGCCATGGCATGCATTTAAAATGCTGTTCTACACTGCTTAGGTAAACAACAAAAAGAAAAACCTGGTGCTTACCATTTTGCAAACCTGTGCACACAAATGTAACACACATAATGGTGTGTTTGGGGTAGCTCAGTGCTTAAAGCATTGGACTGAAGGTCTCCGGTTCAAATCCCACAACTACCAAGTTGTGCCTGTTGGGGCCCTTGAACAAGGCCCTCATATGTACAGTATAATGAGATAAAAACATAAGTTGCTCTGGATAAGGGTGCCTGTCTAAATGTAAATGATTGATCAACACATCAGAAGGAATTCTTCAGTGGGAAAGTACCGAAAAGCTTATTGCTGTTCCTGAACATTTTGGGAACTGTTTGTTTACAAGTAATTAAAAGATGAATTTGGCATAAAATGTACCTGAATCATTTTCACTTAGTTGTAATGCTTATGCCACCCCCCAAAAAATATCATTACACTACTTAAAAAAGCATGAGGACTCTTAATATTTCTTTGCTTTTGACTAATTGCTGTAGTTTTCCAGGTGTATTGTCTTTAAAGTCAATATGTTACTGTTGTCACAATAATTGACAGGAACTTCTTACACTAGCAAGTAAGTACTAATTTTTAAAAACATTTTAATTACATAAAATGATGCAAGAGCACAGAGTACAAAAAGGGGACATCAATTTTTTTTTTTGCTGTTTGCTTTCATTAAATGGACACGAACACTCTGTGATCACTGCTTCTTTGTTATTTTTTTTTTACATGAGTTATTTTAGTTGTGTAAATTAGTTTGCTAAATTTTAGTTAATATTTTTTCACAACAAAATAAAATCTCTGCATCTGCCTGCTGTGTTAATTTTCCAGCTAAATGCAGCTCTTGTATATTAATTTAACGGTGGTGTAGTGGTTAGCACTGTCGCTTTGCACCTCCAGGGTCCGGTTTCGATTCCTGTCTCTGTGTGCATGGAGTTTGCATGTTCTCCCCGTGCTTGGTGGGTTTCCTCCCACAATCCAAAGACGTGTAGGTTAGTTAAATTGGCATTCCCAAATTGGCTGTTGTGTGTGAGTGAGTGTGTGCGTCTGTGCCTTGCGATGGGTTGGCACCCTGTCCAGGGTGTACCCCGCCTTGTGCCCTAAGTCTCCTGGGATAGGCTCCAGGCCCCCCGTGACCCTGAAAACAGGATTAAGTGGTATCGATGATGATGATGTGTGAATGAGTGAATATATTAATTTTCAAATCATAATACTTCCTGGTCATCCATTGGCCCTAAACAACAAGGTCTTATACAGCTTATATGAAATTGCTCTGTGAAAATGATATCTGATCCTTTACAGGCAAACATGCCACAATATACTAGTTAAACAAGCATAATAAGACATCTTGCTTTTACCGTCCAATACAAAACCCACATTCCTGTACACATCAGTTAAGAACAACCTTGACTAAGGACTTTTAACCTCCCAAGCTGCCTCAATAACCTCATGAGGAACATCAGTCATTGCTGTACTGAATTATTGGATAATTTTTAAACATTGCACATTTACAGTTATGTCCGTACATTATTTATGACAAGCATAATATGATTTAAATGTTTGATTGGTATATTATCGCCTTGGAATGTAAGTACATTTACATTATTATGTGAGATTTTGTGAAGCAACATGCAAGTAATAAAAATGTAATTTCAGTAAAATGAGAGCATTTCTCCATATAGCAGTGTGAAACCGAATTACTTCAGCATTATTATCACAGTAATGGCATGTTAGGTTTTACACTTCAATCACATTGTAGTATTGGGTTTTTGCTTTTTATACCTAGGCGAATATCTGGATTGTTGGAGCAGTAGATGCACAGGAAGATGCTCCTGGAATAACTTGCAAAGTCGGTACATATTAAAAAAACAAAACAAGTTAAATCATACTATAGAAATGTGAAATTATGCAACACCAACCATAACTGTACTTATGAGACAATTTTACATGCACATGTGGTGTACTGTCCTATACCAACTATACAAAAAAAAAGCTGCTAACATATCCATACAAATGTAATTTGTATTTATGATTATATATACTGCACATTCTCATGTTTATTTCCCCTCTCTACCAATGTTACACAGGTTGTCTATTAATTGTGCTCACTATTATGTTTAGCTTGTTATAGAAAGTTCAAAGTATCAGACGATAAAATAATATTGTGTTTTTAATCAGACAATTACCATTCTTAAAAAACTAATGACATACAACAGCATCCGAAGAAACGTCTTCATCTCGGCCGAACAGCTCATCTAAGCATTGTGCTGAACAGTTAGTGTAAATCAACTCCCCTCTTTCAGTGCAACACATAGATACTGTGGAAATAAGTTCGTTATTATTAAGATCTGGAATCCCACGAGGGATCTACAGTTAATTTCCTTAGTGCATTGATGAGATTCTCCTCAACCTTTTCTCTTCCCTTGACATGTTAAAAAAACATCCTTCCCCTATTTCAATTTAACGCTCTTTATCTGCGCCTAAAGCCAAAAGATTACTCCTTGACTCAAGCACATGCTTTCCCCCAGCTGAAAAGCAAGAGGGATGGGCTACTTAGCTTCAAAACAGGATGACAAACGCACAGCCAGCAGCCTCATGCATCCTGCAGCAGACAGAAAATGCCAGCTTCATTAGAGGGGGTTTTGAAGCACCCTGCAAACCCAGCTTCTGCGCCCTTTGTCGCCCTGTGATCAATATTTAGCATTTTAATTCTGTGTGCGTGGCCTGTCTGACCTCAGAGAGTAAAATGGAAGAATGGAAAGCTGGGGGAGAATAGATAAGACACTCAGGGGGCGATTGGGAATCTGAAAGAGATATACTGGCAAGGGAAGGGTGCTGAATTTGTTTATGCAGTATTTTCTACTCCAGGATCTGGGTTGATATTAAAAAGACGGCGAGTGCAAAATTTGCTCGTAGGGTAAAAGGAAAGATTCTACAGCTGGCCAGTGAAATATGTAATGTTGCAAATCCTTACAGCTTGCTAAATGATGCAAGCCATAATTTATACAGGACAGAAGGATAGAACAATGTCAGTTGAAGCGTTTTTTATTTTTATTTTTTATAGCTGAGCTGAAGCATCTTTCCACTATTGTATACATGATACGTGACTGGTGCCCTCCCATTTGTCCTTGGATACTCAACCTTTAAATGATGTCTCTCCCTCTCTCTCTCTTCCTCTCCCCATCTCACTCTATCTCTCTCCGCTGGAGCTCAGTTAGCAGCAGGGGAATGGCACAGGGCCCATTTGAAATGAAGTCTTACATTCTCTGCTGTGAGAAAGATGTCTGATGCTCCAAGCAATGTGATCCCTGGCAGAACAGAATCAGAGAAGACAGATTTTGATGCATTAACATTTATTATATGAATGATTTTAAACTTTGATTATTTCATTATACTAGAAAAACTATTGGAATAATTCAGTTTTGTACAGTGAATGGTAAAATGTACTTCTCTAGGATGTGCTGTAGCATTAGTGCATGAGGGGTGGAGACATCATACTGTACAGTGAAATGCCTCAGGGTTTTGTTTTTGGTTTCCTAAGTTTTCTAAGTAGGTTCTTCCCCTACTATCTTAAAAGCACTCAACCAGATAGGAGAAGTTCACTGTCACTTTGATTCTAATCAGAAGTTAATTTCTTGTATAATTCTTGGTTTAGTACAATATAAGCTCAGGTTTACATTCGTAAGTTCTCAGGTGTGTTTTATTCGTTCATGTGTGTATCTTGTCTCTGAATACAATTTAAATTGCCCTCCCAATGTGGTAACCAGTGCAACTATTGTGTTTAACTGTCTTTGTACAATATGGCTTTATGTTGGAGAAATGTGGTAGAGGCAGGAATCGGGAAAGATTTAATAATTTTCAGTAAATGTTTACTGAAGTTTGTTTATTCATTCATTTTTAGTACCCATTTTTATGCTGGCCAAGAATGTACTGAATCCGGAGCCTTTCCTGAGAACACTGGGTTTGAAGTGAGAAGAAACTATTGAAGTAAGGGCGCTACACATCAAGACACCCAAACACACACAGTGCAATAACATACTGTACACTGTAAAAAATAAATTGTAAATTTTACGGTAAAAAAACGGCAGCTGTGGTTGCCAGAAGTTTACCATAAAAAAGGGAGCAACATTTTTGGTTGTACAGGATTACACTCTATGTTCTATGGATTTTAATTGTTTCTTTCCTTTTTCGAGCCTGGCCAGGAATCGAACCCAGACCCTGGTGGTGCAAAGTGACGGTGCTAACCACTACACTACTGTGTTTGCTATGCAATGGTTGTCGTTGTTGGACTTCCTCGGTTTCCCCGCGTCCCCCGCACGACTTGCACTCCAATAACGACAACATTTGTGTAGCAACCACAGCTGCCGTATTTTTACCATAAAATTTACGCTTTATTTTTTTACAGTGCAATAACGTGTTTTTTACAGTAAAATTCTGGCACCCACAGCTGCCAGTTTTTTACCGTAAAATTTACGTTTATTTTTTACAGTGTAGTCAGCACACCTTATTGTGTGCACTGGGGGAATCAAACCCTCAACCCAGGATGTGCAAGGTCACAGTGCTCCCTATACCACTTATCTTGTTCAGAATCGTGGGAGGCCTGGAGGGAATCCCAAATGGGGTACAACGTGGATCCATACGTTGCAGGCCACAAGCACACACTTACACACTTAGTCACACGCTGCAGCCTTTTTTGAAAGGCTTCTTAACCTTCATTGATCTGCATGTCTTTGAAATGTGGGAGGAAATCCACCAAGCATATGAAAAAGGAATTTGTATTCATTTTTACAAATTCTATCAGTGTTATACATGATGTTATATTCTAAATTTCATTCTCATGATTCTCTATGTACAAGCGCATCCAACTTCTACTAATCATTTCTCTAAAATGAGTACGAAATGACTGCCATATTGCAGATGTCCCACAGTATGTAATTGTAATCACAGACCATCACACCGTTCTGTGTTTTTAGCCTTTTCTCTCACATACATTAGGTAGAATATGCACACAAACTCCACATGAACGATAAGACAAGCTGAGGAATCTAACCAGGGGATTCTGGAGTTATGAGGCGGAAATGCCACCCACAGTTGACAGTGATAAAGTGTTCTTTTCCAGCACTGATTTTTTTTAATTAATTGATTTATGATCTCTCTGAAGTACTGAAAGTTTCTCTTTATTAATAAACAAGATCATCCGATAGCCTTCTCAAGCTTTGCTTATTCTTAATTCTGTGGTGCATATAACATTTCTGAAGAATATAGTAAAGAAGTATTCAACAGTTCAAGGATTCAAACATGTGAATAACATTTATATTAAAAATGAAAACATATACAGTATACAGTGCATTAAATATTTACATTTATCAAGTTTTATTGTTTAATTGTTATTTTTAATGTTTATTGTTAAGTTTAAAAAGTATTGTTAAAAATCACACATAAATATGGGTATTGGATTTTTTATTTATTTATTTATTTATTTATTTATTTTTATCTGAGATGTTTGGAAGCCTGTTATGACTGGTAGGAGTTTCAGTTGTCATGCCTTATTTCCAAATGCTTTGTGATTCACTTCCAGTCCTGTGTGTAATGACATATAGAGCTTGATAGGTTTAATTCTCCATGGATGAATATACCAACTTTTGATGACTGTGAAAGATCATGTGATATGGTTCACACTGCAAAGGGCAAAGCCATAATAGAGCATGAACAGATTTAATTTAAGAGAGATAATTGCTATAATTCCCATCGCTGTCAAGATGTTTGATTATAAAATGCAAAACAGCAATTAATAACAATAAGTTCAACAATATGCAGAAACATCTTGGTCACAACTACTAAACCATTTCCCCAAGATCTTTGTCTCTAGATTTCGTGTTTTGTGAAGCAAAATGTGAAAATGCTATTTATAGGATACAGTTTATGAGACAGTATGAGAATTACAGTACCAACAGGATGACATTGCAGATGCTAAGCCGTTCTGTTGAAATAAATAAAAGAGATGCTTTTACACCAAAAAGAAAGAATGAGGAGAAGAAAGAAGTGGCACATTTCTTGCCATCTTTCCCGTCTTCTTTACTCAGGAGCTCCTGTCAGTCAAGTCATCCTAATCCTGAACAACCACTGAGCAGGGCCTGGACCACAGGCCTGTGAAATCACTTTGTGGATATCTGTGTGTGTGTGTGTGTGTGTGTGTGTGTGTGTGAGAGAGAGAGAGAGAGAGAGTGAGTGAACGAGTGCACCTGAGAAAGATAGTGAGAAAATCACAATGTTCCACTGGGAATGCTAAGTAACTGAGTGAAGCAGTTGAAATTGACTGCTGGAACGCTTTCTGAATTACTGACTGTTTTGCTCAGTGAGCACAGAACAATGGTTACTTAATAGTGTTCACTTTACTTAAGAAGCATGAAGAAGTGTTTTTCTGAATATTCATACTGTACGACTCAGACACCTCTTTATGAAGAGAGGTTTTGGATGAAGAGGAAAATCAGCTGGTTTTCTGCAGTGCATTAGATGCTAATCCAAGGTTTACTCTGATTTCCCTTGGCTTCGCTCTGTGGAGTTCTCAGTTAGGGAAGATGAGCATGAAGCAGAACTGAGCCACTTAGCAATTCAACGCTCTGGTGCAGGTGGACACACTTTTTCACTACTTTCTTAGGAGTTTCTTTGATAAACTTTTACTTTAAGAAGGCATTCCTACTGTAGTAAAGCAGCATTAGTGGCTAATTAACTAGCTATAGATTGGACATGACATTGCCAACTATCAAACTAATTTGATCTAAGTTTAATTCCAAAATTTATTTGTTGACAAAAAGATTGTACAAGTAGTGCTACTTAATACATTTCCCCCAAAAAACTTGGATTAAAGGCCAAATTTGGTTCAATTTAAAATTCATTGTCACGTATACACAATCCTACACAGTATGATATACAGTCGGCCAAAATACAGTATTGAAGCTGATTTATTTCTTTTTTATGTTATACATATAATACAGAAAATGTGTGTGCCAAAGAAGCTACATGCTCATCTGAAGTTTAAACAACAGGGAACCAATCTTGTTTCCCTAAAAATTCACTAACTTTAGCTGTTTTGGTGAGATGATTTTACAAATTTAAAATGCTAATTATTCATATTTATGAGGTTTAATAATAAAATTGGTTTAAGCTTCTGGAAGCATATGACCTGTAAAAGTTGCTGCATAAATTAAAGCATTCCGTGCAAAGTTTTTTTTTTTTCCCCACAAAAACATCTGTAGTGTCCGTAACCATGTCAACTTCATGTTGCAATATCTTAAATTTTGCATTTTAGAATAAGGCACTTTTCAGATTCATGTCTTTTCATGTGAAATCTAAATTGACTCGTTTCATCTAAATGATAATTAAGATCATTGAAAGATTTGAATAATAATAATAAAAAAAAAACTTACAGACTACACCTAGGTGAGACACTTTATAGCACCAATACAATGTTTTGGCTAAATATCGAGATGTGTTCACTGCTAGGCTTTCCATAGAGGTACCTGTATATGCTACGTGTTGTTTTTGTTGATGTGAATTTGACTTGTTAGCAAAATCAAACTTAGAATGCTTTGCACTTCCTGGACATTTTTGATCATAGCAATTTTTCGTCTCATTATTATGCATTATATCTCTTATGTTTACAACATCAGTTAGGAATTGCCTGAAGATGCTGTTGAAAATTCTGCTCAGTTCTGCAGTTATTTATTAATTCTCTCTCTCACTCCCTCCTTCTCTCTCTCTTTAACTAACACACTTATTTGGTTCTACTTCCCAAAATAGAAAGAAAGAAATCATTAAAAACAGCATGACCCTGACCCTGATCAAGATAAAGCAGTTTCCTGCAGATGAATATATTATAAATAAATAAATGTTGTAAATGTGTATTACAGCACTGCATGAACACCCAGCATGTACTGGTAGGTGTCCTACAAGCTTAAGATCTGACTGCCTGCTCCCAGCATGAAAATAAAAACATGCGTCCTCTTGATTATTTTGTTGCATATTCTCTGCATGTTTTGTTGTGCATTCTACCTACCTGTACATATTAAAATGTACAATCTCCCAGTATAGAAATGGATCTTTAGACAGTTGACAAGTTTAGGGTTCTGATCTAGTGATCAATAGGATTTTGAGATTAAACTACTATTGAGTTAATGTTGGTCCCTTAATTCCCTAACTCTCAGCTGTTCAGGTGGGTACTTGGATTATGAATCTCAGAGTCCTCAGTTTTCAGTACATGTATAGCTAAAGATTTTGAAAAATAATGAGCGCACTGCAGTAATATTCTAAAAATGGATTTTGTATTTGGTAGCCATTAATCAGGACCTTTATTGATTAAATATGTAAGGAAGCCCTTTGCAGATTGAACACTATACTGTGTAATAAATTGTGGCATCTCTTTCACTAATACATCATATTAAACAGAAACACATCATTTGTCATTTAGAATGAGAACATATACAGAACACACACTACTAGTCCAAAATTTTGACCTACCTTTTTATTTATTGTTTTGTCTTGATTTTTATTGTTTTCAATAAAAGCAATGTCTAATACTGAAGACATTGAAATTGTGAGCAAATATGGAATTGTGTAATCAATAAAAAGCGTGTTAAAGAACCCAGAGCATGTTTTGTATTTGTGATTCTTTAAACTTTTGCTTTGATGACAGCTTTGCATATATTGGCATTCTCTAAGTCAACCACATTAGGTCGTCAACTGGAATGGTTTCCCACCAATCTTGAAAGAGTTCCCAGAGGTGTAGAGTAGATCTCTTGAGGTAGCCACCTGGAATGGTTTTCCCACAATCTTGAAGGAGTTCTCAAATGTGTTGAGTATTTGTTGGCTGATTTTTCTTCATTCTTATTTTCTTAATTCGTGTTTTTTCTTTATTTTATTATTGAGCCAAAACATTTGAGATTACAGGTTCTAACTGCAGGGTCTTTGTTAGTTGTAGAGAGGGTGAACAATTTGGTCCTGATTGTGTGATTCCCACTGTGAAGCATGAAGCAATAGGTGTGATGGTGTGGGGGTGCTTTGCTTGTTAACCTGTTGGTGATTGTGCCAAAATTGAGTGCACACTTAACCAGCATGGCTACCACAGCATTTTGCATGGTTTGCATTAGTGGGACCATAATTTGTCAAAAAGACAATGACCCCAAACACACCTTTTGGGTCAGTAAGAGCTATTTGTCCAAAAGGTAAGTGATTTAGTGTTGCATCAGATGTTCTGGCTTGTAAAATTGAGAAAGTTTGGACTGTAGAATGAAGAAAAATCTGCCAACAAATACTCAACACATTTGAGAACTCCTTCAAGATTGTTGGAAAACCATTCCAGGTGGCTACCTCAAGAGGTTGACTGAGTGAATGCCAATAGTGTGCAAAGCTGTCATCTAAGCAAAAGGTTAAATATATTCTGGATTAACACATTTTGTTGATTGCATCATACTGGTCCTTCTCAAAAAAATTTGCATATTCTGATGTAATATTCTAATGTACTGATATGTACTGATAAACATTAGACTTTCATATATTTTAGATTCATTACACACAACTTGAAGTATTTCAAGCCTTTTATTGTTTTAATATTGATGATTTTGGCATACAGCTCATGAAAACCCAAAATTCCTATCTCAAAAAATTAGCATATTTCATCCGACCAATAAAAGAAAAGTGTTTTTAATACAAAAAAGGTCAACCTTCAAATAATTATGTTCAGTTATGCACTCAATACTTGGTCGGGAATTCTTTTGCAGAAATGACTGCTTCAATGCGGCGTGGCATGGAGGCAATCAGCCTGTGGCACTGCTGAGGTGTTATGGAGGCCCAGGATGCTTCGATAGCGGCCTTAAGCTCATCCAGAGTTGGGTCTTGCGTCTCTCAACTTTCTCTTCACAATATCCCACAGATTCTCTATGGGGTTCAGGTCAGGAGAATTTTGTGTTTTCATGAGCTGTATGCCAAAATCATCAATATTAAAACAATTAAAGGCTTGAAATACTTCAAGTTGTGTGTAATGAATATAAAATATATGAAAGTCTAATGTTTATCAGTACATTACAGAAAATAATGAACTTATTTTAGAATATGCTAATTGTTTGAGAAGGACCAGTATTTGTTCAGTTTGACTGGTACTCTCTCTCTCTCTCTCTCTCTCTCTCTCTCTCTCTAAATAATAAGCGTTTGTTTCATTTGAAAGAATAATTCATTCATTTGTTTTAAAGGTGTGTAATGCTAGTGTGGAAAGACATGAAAAATTATTCATGTATCAACATATTTTAATTGAAGGCAGAAGTTCCATTTGAGTTAACAATTTAAGTTCATTAAATTGAATTAAGTACACCATACAAATTTAACTTAAAATTTATTATGTAAAAACTACACAATATTTTTAAGTGTAAAAATGGAGTTCAAAAATATTTATTTGAATAAATCTATTAACAAATGCAGTGGGTAAGACATAAAATAAAGAGTTACAGTTCACACAATCTGAGCAGAAAGTGTTAATATGTTATTATTTAGGAAAACTGTATGCCGGCTCAATCATGCAATTATCTATTCAGGCAGTCGTGTAGCAGCAGCACAATGCATAAAATCATAGAGATAAAAGGTAAAAAGCTTCAGTTAATGTTCGCATCAAACATCAAAATAGGGAAAATTGTGATCTCATTTACTTTGACCTTGGCATAGTTGTTGGTGCCAGATGGGCTCTTTTGTGTATTTCAGAAACTGCTGATCTTTTGGGATATTCACGCACAACATTCTCTAGAGTTTACTCAGAATGATGCAAAAAAAAAAAAAAAAAAAAAAACATGCAGTGAGTGGCAATTCTGTAGGCAGAAACATCTTGCTGTTGGTTATTTGTTTATTAGTATTAAATGATTACCCATTAAAATGACACAAACTGTCAGTAATAACAATTTGTTAAATCACATATTCTGGAATACATTTTTTCTCATCTATTAATGATGAGATAATAATAGTTACTAGAGCAAGGTGATGCAGATGCTATCTTCGGCAAAACACTTTTATCTTTTGTGTTCTCATACACCTGGCAGGTACGATGGAGATAGTGGAGAATATGAATTTGCCAGAAAGAGACAAACAGATTTGCCTCTCCGGATGGAGCAGTTTTTCTGTCAATCTGTTGACAGGAGATTAGCCATCTCCCTGTAGCCGTGAAACAGCCACTAATCCTACCTCTCTTTAATCCTGTATGCTACACAGTGCATGCCTATGTTTATTCACAGTGTCTGTCTGATGAAACTAAAAACACTCTGACTTTACTGTAAGATGTATGTACTGTATAAGGCAGACTGACTCCACACACACACACACACACACACACACACACACGCACACACACACACACACACACACACACACACACACACACACACACACACACACACACACACACACACACACACACACACACACACACACACACACTGTATAGCATGATCTGGTGTGTTGAAGTGTCAGCTCTTTCAATAATTATATTAGATGTTGGAATATTGAAGCATTATTTAATTCTAAAAAAAAAAAAAAACATTTTTATAGAAGTAAATATGTAAAATATTATGACTGTAAAAGTGCCTGTACATGAAGGCAAAGCAAGCTCTGTGCATGCCATACTGACTGAAACAATTTGCTGCAGTATGGCAGATTTCACAGAATGACGAGAGAGAAACGTTTCTTAACTCATTCTGTTGCCTTGCAGAGCACGAGTCCTACATTGGGGAGGAGCAAGATAAGGGGAACTGTAATTGCTGGGCCTTTTTTCTCTTTGATGAAAAAAAAATAATACAGCACATAGCATGCACAATTTTCTGCCAATTATTGCTGACAGATAAAAGCATAACCACTGGAAGTTCAGCTTTGCTAGAATAGGAAATGCATTGAAATGATGGAAACTTTTTAATAGCAAGCTTCTGAGGAAATATTGTATTACTGGAAATTTTAATTGATAGGCAAATCCTACATCTCTTCAACAATGGATTTAAACATTGTAGAAATGGTTGTTCTCCCATTTTACTCCATGATAATAAATAGTTGTGCTCCATTGTTTTGCAGAAGGAAAAAAATTGTTAATCATGTACTGTACAGTATATGGGCAACATTGATGTATTTTTCCATTTAAATTAAGAATGCATACCATCGAGTGGTTATAAGAAACTAGCATAAATGATTACAATAAAATAATTGTACAGTACTACTTTCTGCCACTACTTCAGTCCTCCCTGACTTCTCTCTTGATCTGAGGTAATAAATGATTGACTCAGTGAAAAATCAATTCTGTCCAGTGTGACAGAATAAACCTGTGCTTAAATCAGTCAGCCAAGCCTCCTGTCCATAATCACATAAACATGCTCTGATAAATGCACTGCTTATTTGCTCTTCCATCACTAAGGAGAAAGGAGTTGGAAGAAGCTCATTATAGGCTGAGGCTTCTGTAAATTTATCCATAATCTCCAGGGAAAGAGCGAGAGACACTGATGCATTTACACGTATAAAATACAAGCAAAAAACAAGCACAAATCCAGTCTGCTAATACATTGAAAATTGAACAAGTTTGAGATGCAGTTCCAGACTGACAAAAAGACATATGACCGTTACAGCCTACTGGTCTTCAAA
Organism: Clarias macrocephalus; assembly: GCA_011419295.1. Classification (NCBI taxonomy): domain Eukaryota; kingdom Metazoa; phylum Chordata; class Actinopteri; order Siluriformes; family Clariidae; genus Clarias; species Clarias macrocephalus. Next base: position 177,716 of record JAAGKR010000060.1, read on the forward strand.
GTTTAAAGGGGCATTTCACTGGCCTTGTCTATTTAATGAAAGGTAGTGAGATCACATTAGCATTGTGTAATTAGTTTCGGTTAGCTCTCTCTCATCATTAGCCATATTAGTTTATATGAGCTTTGAAATTGTTTTTGTTGTTGAAGGTTATAGTCTGTACGTTGGTCTTTTTGAGGTAGTAGTGGGCAACAGCAATCCTATCCACAAAGAAATTAAGGCCTTTTTTTTACCTTTAGTATTTAAAATCTTTTTTTTTTACTTATTTTTTTAAATAACTTACAGCAAGGGGTGGATTTTAGAGTACTAAGGCTTCTAGTTGGTTGACTTTTTTTGTGCAAATTTAATGCAAATTTTTTTATGAGATGTGTCCCCATGAAAAGTGCTATACAAATAAAAATGATGATGATGATTATTATTATTAAAAAAAATATTACATTCAGCCTAAATTTCAGATTTTTTTCTATCACATATACAAACCAGAACAAAAATACACCCCCTGTTAGAATACTTTCAAAGGAAATTAAGAGTTGTTAAGGGTTGATTATGAGGGAAATGCTCACCATGTACAAATATTCTTTAATATATTGAGGATCCAAAATGCTGTTAATAAAGGGATGTTTAAAAGACAGTATGAGTAAAGGGAAAAAAACAGTCAATACATCAAGAAGCAAAATCTCAAATTACACAGCCTGGCCAAAATAAAAGGTCAACATTACAAAACAAAAAAAATTCTTGGGCTGGATCGAGCAAGTTAAGGACATCTGAAATTACTGGAACATTATCAAAAACTGGAAGGATAGTGCTAAACTGTCAAGTTTATGCAAGAAATGAGATTGAAAAAAAAATCATCATGGAATCATGGATCACTTAAAAACTTGGTGAAGTTGCATGGTAAAAATTGCATGTTTAAAAATAAACATACACTATATGGACAAAAGCCCTGGGCCAAACCTATTAAATATTGAAGTCAGGTATTTCAATCAAGCTCCTTATGGGCAATATTAATGATTCAGCATACCAAGACACCTTGGTCAATGCTATGCTTCCAACTTTGTGGCTAAGGCCCTTTTCTATTCCAACATGAACAAGACCTATAAAGACATAGTTTGAGCTCAATGTGGAAGAACTTGACTGGCCCAAACAGAGCCCTGACCTCAACCCCATCAAGCACCTTTGGGATGAACTGGAACTGAGATTGCGAGCCAGGCCACTCCAAAATCTTGTGAACAGCCTTCCAAGAAGAGTGGAAATGGTTATAGTTGAAAAAGGGGGATCAATTCCATATTAAAGTATACTGTACTGTATGTATTTGGATACAATGCAATTAAAGGCTTGGCTAAGTATTTTTGTCCATATAGTGTAGCTATGGTTAATAATGAAATTAAGAGAATTTCCATACACATTAAAATAAAGTCAGCTGATGATCTGAAATTACTGAATGACCAGGTTATCGTGTTTGTCTTCTCTGATGCAACAGGTATATTCCAGGGTTAAAATTGTTGTCATTGTAGAAAAGTGGTTCTGTCCACCACAGAAATCATTTTTATACATAAACTGGTCACCACATTGTGTGCTGTAATCAAAGCTAAAGGGAAAGCTGCATGAAATCAGAGTAAACTTTTCATTATTTTTTTTTGACCAGGGAGTGTATGTTTCAGATTGACAATCTAATCACCCCCGCTTATGTATGTTCTTAACTTGAATTTCTAGACATTCTATTCACGTAAGTAAAAATATTTGCTTGCAGTTCATGCTTATGAGTCTGTCAATGTTTTCTTCTTCTTCTTCTTCTTCTTCTTCTTCTTCTTCTTCTTCTTCTTCTTCTTCAAAATGTATAAGTATTAAATATCTGGACCACCACTGTTAATGACAAACACTTTCCTATGGAACTAAATGAGAAGATTGCATTTTACCCCTTTTAGCTGTTAGTTGTAGTATGTTGTCATTACAAACCCATGGGGCAATAAAAATGGCTTATATTAAAATAATAATATGTGAATAAAAAATAGGCAAAGAGTCCACCAAGTCTTAGATTATAGACATTTTTGTATGCCAGTAAGTACATCAGTATTTATATTAATGAAAAATGCATCATATAAGAGCGTCAATAAAAGTGAAAAACCATACCCCTAATGAAAACAAATTAAAGTCTGCAGAACTTTGGCATGGTGCTCTTGAAACCACAGCTGCATGTGTAATTAGTGTTTAATAAAGCCTTTTGGGCAAGGATTCTACCAGGGTATATTTTACTGTCAGTTTAAGTAGTAGCATCTAGGGATGTGCGTGGGTAACAGCTTGAAGCACCAGTATTTAAATGCCATACATCTTCATGAAGTGTTGAAAATATGAAAAACAAAAGCCAAAAGCCTGCAATATTTTGATGGAGACAAAAACAGCTGCCAAGGCATGCTACATAGAGTTTTTGGCGGGGAGAAGGTTTACAAACATGTCTTACTTACATTGCGTAACATATGATACACTTTCTGTATCATATGTTATGGGTTACCCAATGAAAAAAATGGAGTGATTGGAATCAAATGCAGCCACTGAAAAGTGATTGCATATTGTAGTTGCAGTAATTACCCTGTAGACAATTTCCTGTCTACTGTTACTAATAAGAGAGAATAATTTTCTTATAATAAGTCAATGTTGATTGATAATTAAATTCACTCTTGACTAGTGAGCTATAAGAAAGATCAGCAACATTATCAGCTTTAAGCAAGGACCAAACATTTTTGAGACTTAATTAAATTTGTCATGGACTCTTGAAATATAAATAAAAATCTTGAAAAAAAAAAAAAAAGCGAAGCTCCTTCAGGACAAGAACAAGATAATTATGTAGTCTGTTTATGTTGTTATTAATTAGTAATGGAAGAGCAGACTTCAAATTGGTTTCATAAACTAAATATCCATACTTGTTTCGCCTTTTGTCACTTTTTTAATGAGAGGCCAGTATAATTCAGCCAAGTCAATGATTTAGTACCTGATTTTACAGCAAGTCTTAACCTGAGCTATAGCCGGCTTTAACAGTCAGAATAGACTCAAAGCTAACAAGGTTCTAATGCTGCCAAGTCTGTGTGAACTGAAATGACCATATGCTACGGGCAGCAGAGACAATGCATACTGAATCTAAATAACTTTTCTGCATCACCAGCAAGACTGAAAGCTATTGCTTTCTTGGCACTGACAGTACCTTTCATGTCCTGACAAGACCTCGCTTCAATAAATTACATAATATTTGTAACCAATTTTAAACATACATTCAGATAAAGATTTTATTCCATAAAGCTATAAATACTGGCTGTATAAATACTGAATAATTGCAGAATTATATTTTGGTAATTATATTTTCTAAGAAAGATAAAGTATTTTTTTTTCAGCAAGACTGCACCAAGAATAGAGAATTTGATCACATGATCAGGAACATCCTTAAAACATGTGCATGTGATTACCAAAATGTGAATTGTTGGAACTAATGGGTGCTGTATTCCAGTAACGTTCTGGTGCTCCATGACAACACAAATCCAGATATTTAATTTCATTCCTAAGGTAGTTTATTGACATAAATTAATTGGATTCTTTTGCAATCTGTGCATTTCCTTAAAGCCGCACTGTACGTTCACAGTTGGTTCCCCCATGATTTTAGCTATTGTGAGATAGAGATTATAGCTGTACATCACCACAATCGATTTCTGTTACTGTATAGATAAATATGTGTGGAGATGATGTAGATTTATTTGCATAAATATTTTTTTATTTTAGTTTGTGTAAAGTTTGTATTGATTAGAAAATATTCCAAACTTATATATTTTTGGGAGCTGTGACCAGTTTTTGTACTAACCCCAAGCTAGAATTACTACAGTACTATGAAAAAAAATGGCCTCATTTCTTTATAATAAATTAAATTATCGAGATTAAATTTCAATTAAATTACAGGCTGAAAAGTGCCTAAAGATACAATTAAAAATGTAAAATTTTAAATTACAATTTAAATTCTATCAATTATAAATTGATTGTTTATGTAACAACCTCAGCAGCAACCTCATTTCCCCTCTCATCAGTTTCAACCACTGAGCATTCAGCATCAAAAAGACCTTCAGGAAGCCTTAAGAACGATTCCTACTTTAAAATACACAGTGCTGTATTTCCAGAAAAAATAGCTGTGCTACCACCACCTAACACAGTCCTGTGCCTCAGACACTTTGGACACTATTGCAGATATTTGCTCAGATTTGCTAGAGGCTAAAGGCTAAAACTTAACATTCCTAAGACAAACACTCTTACGACTCTTAGGACAAATTTAACAGTATAGCATTAGATTCAGCTTTAATAAGAAAATACATCCACAAGGTATATCCTGGCAGTGTTGACAGATGTTGGTAGTTTGTATTGTTGCTGCATTAATGTGTTTGTTGCCGATCAATTAACAGTGTAATTAAAGCAAAGTAGGCTCCAGATGGGCTTTTCCTGCACTATCAATGAAGGAGACTGGAAAGGATTGAAATTTGGCTTTCCATACCGCGCTTGTGTTACACAGTAGTACTGGGTGATTGCTTGCATGGCCTTGAGAACACTTCTGTATTCGGAACGATAAATAATAATAATAATAATAATAATAATAATAATAATAATAATAATAATAATATATTAAAACAAGAAAGTATTTTGAGGTTGTGCATTAGAATAGCAATATGGCATCTACTGCAGTAGATAAGAGGACAGATGGGTTTGTGCGTAGTGTCAGTGTGTTCCTGGAAGGAGAAGAAGAATGAAAGAGAAGGTGGGAGGATAAAATGTGTGTGTGAGGGAGAGAGAGAGAGAGAGAGAGAGAGAGAGAGAGAGAGAGAGAAAAGCTTATCATGGACTTGTGTCCTTGAATGAAGCAGTATCACACAAGAGGGAGTGCTGTATAAAAAGTTTGTGTTGTATAAAAGCAATATCACTCGAGAGGGAGTGCTGCTGTATGTATGAGGTCGCAGTATGAGGGCGCAGCGCAAGTGCCAAAGATATCACAGCCATGCTGATCTTCAGTACAACAGCATGACCTTGATTTTATACAACCATCCTACAACCATCATTTACTATCATAAAAGTTTATGATTTTGACTTTTTTATTTTTTATTTAATCAGTTATTTTGCTCTGCCAACATGTTTCTTTCTGTGACTGGTGGAGGTAGCCTTGGACTGTTGACCAACACCTAGCAACTGACAGAGTTGACGTAGTTCTAAAGTCCCATCAGTACTATGCAGCTAAAAGGTGAAGAGAATAAACTATGGAGGTAGTGGACAGTCCTGTAAATCTCTTAAGCTTCTCTTTTTATTTCTGCTTATTCTGCTTTAAAAAATCAGCTAACTTCTGGGCTTTTGCGGATGAATCCCAAACAGAAAGCTAGCGTGCTATGCAGGGTGTGTACCATCCTTTGTTCCACAAACCACAAAAAGTAGTACCCCTGGATCAGAGATTAGAGGGGGATTTGTGTTAGCTTTGTTTTAGAAGCCAACTGCTCTGCCCTCTTTCTAGCACTGCAGACTGTACAGGCCTACTTTCCCCGTGTTGCAATCAACAGTTAGTGTAATTAACAATTGTTAGAACACTTTTGTTATGGAGTGATACATACTGTATAATTAAATGTCCCGATGCTGTTATGCTCTCATTAATGTCTCTTGTCCAGTCAAAACTAACTGTTATTACGGTAGGCAACTACCATATCTTAGGGTTCATAAGAACCAAATGAATCAGACAGTTAGAGGAGCTACACATATAGAGAATACTGACTCACACTCAGTAAATTCAAATATTTCGCCTTTCTTCCTACCCATTCCTGTTCAATCCCTTGTTTACCTCATAATTGTGTGCAAAAGATTTGGTGGACGTAATATGCTTATCTGTCAAACCATGCAAACCTTCGTGTGTCAGGGAGATGAAGCAAAGCGGATACAAGTGCAGAGTCTTTAATCATTGTGAAACACAAGCATTTGAAACGTGTAGACAAAGACACACACAAAGTCTAATTACTACACAGGGAAACTTGGACTATGACCCAAAATCTAAAGGATTATAAGAAACATGCAAACAAATTATTTCGAGCCATGTGTTGGTCCAATTGGACGTTGAGCCAGTCAAGCCATCTCTCCTGTATCTTCTCTTACTGCATCCAAAAGCACTAAAATATTCTGCTGCATCCATTTTGCGGTCTAGCTTTCTGTCAGAAAGATGAGGCACAGCAGATGCAAGTGCAGATACTTTATTCATTGTAAACCACAAATAGTCAACAGGAAACACGAACACAAGGCAAACCGGAACTCTGGTTACTAGGTAGTGACTCTGAGCAGTGTAAAGGGTTACGAGAACATGCGTAACAACAGATACTAAAGAAAGACACAGTGCAAAAACTAAACTTACATCAGGTGATTAACAAGACAGAAGGACACAGTTGAAAGTTGAAAGTTGTCATGGATGTGATGCACTGGGGCTGATGGGTATTGAAACTTCGAACACTTCTAGCTCTACCCTGACAACATGTTGTGTTTTTAAATGTAAGTTTTATTTGTGACCCAATTTGGTCATAGACTGATTCAGTTTTTTCCATAGGAATACATGTAAATAGAATGAATCCGTTCTCTGTCACTATGAACTTATGATATATTTTGTTTATGTCACAAAATATAAAACAACGTATGAAAATATGAAAATTATACAAAAATAATAAAGCACTAAATATAAATATAAAATGTACAGGAGAGAGCAAAGGCTTCATTTTACATGTATCTTTAATGCACCTTTGTTAGGGAGACTTGCTGACGTGAAGGAATGGAGGAGAGGAAGATGGATGGGGAGGAGGTTAGTGTTTGGAAGGAGAGTCCCCTTCCGTAATAACACTGGGTATTCTCCTTCAGGGTGCACAAAAAAAAGACACAGCGTTATCGTTCATAAGGTGTATCACTCTGTTCGTCACAGTTTTGTTTGAATAATACTTCCCGGCAAAGGCTTGGATGTCACTTCACTTTGCACAATGCTGGGAGACGCACTCATGCCTTTGTTCAGCTGGTAGAGTCAGATTGGGATGGTGGTTTCTGTGTTTGGGAGGAGTTTGTGAACAGAGACAAATTTTAGGTGAATTTTTTGGTCCTAAACCGATTTGGTCATACTCCACAGCGTTCGAGAACCAAGGAACTTTATTTAGTTTCCAGTTTTGAGAAAAACAAGCTTTCTTTTTAAGTAAAAAGTATCAAAAACTGAGAGAATATTTTGTGCATGTTTTGTTCGACTTATAAGGGTGTTAATATAAGAAACGCCCAAAAGTGTGAAAAAAAAATGTGTGAATTTAAAATTTTCAAAACGCTGTAATTTTATCTCCCACAGTTTTGTTACAATGGATAGATCAAACTTTTGTAGTAACAAAAAGCAATATATAGCAAGTAAAAGCTTGCTCAAGAAAAAAGCTTTTTAATTAAGGCAATTGACATCATGAGAAACAATATAGACAGGAATAATGAACTAAACTCAAGTTTATCATCAGTCTTCTCATCTACCAGTTTTAGTTCCACTTTAGCACATGCATCTTATGTGTCTTATACACAAAGTCTGTGCATCTTTAGAGTGGTGTAATGCCACAGTAGCAGTCTATTTCTGCTTAATTTTAAATAGAAAAAATATCACCATAGGCTGCCAAATGCACCAAACCAGGGCTAGTGATGAAAGCAATAAGAGCATGTTTATTCATAACTTTATCGTAGTGATTATATCTCTGTTAAATATATAATATAGTTTTCCCACAGCATCCACATTACATTATATCTTATTTTATAACAGAATTTACAATAACGTTAAGTGATACTTTTACTATATTCATGCTGGGATAACTGCTACTGTATGACAGTAATAGATTAAATTGATTTGACTGGAGGTGTTGGCTTTTGATAAAAAATGCAGCCGCTACAGTATATGTGATTTATTATTTTTTTGGTCTAAAATATGGAAGTTCAAAGCTTTTAAAATACTGCTATATACTGTAACTATATAAAAATGGCGTTTATTGCATTTTGCTGTCTGCTCAAATATATTCCTGAGATGACCATGTGATGTTAGATGGGGCATGGATTATAAATGTGGTAGTCTAAGCATTAATTCTACCCAACCTACACTTAGTTGTTGCCAGTTCGCTATTTCTATTTTTCTCAATGAGTATTAACATGAACAAGACACATGAAGCTACTATACTGGAAATCCATTTTTTCTTGTGCTTTTCTCCTATGGGTTCATCTGATCTAAACTTCAAATTACTCCTAAATTATCTTATGATTGGATGTTACTGATATGCAAAGGCAGCTCAATTAAAATGGTCAATGATGAAAACTATTTTTCATTCTGAAGAGAAAAATACTTATTAATGGAGTGGATTCAATGATGGCCAATTGAGTAGATGCTAAATGAAGAAGAGGAAAGTGACAACACAGCAGTGAATCATGTCCAAAACAAAGAAAGTGATGGGAGAAATTGGTGAACTTTTCATCAATATCAAAGAAGACGAGCGTTTAAATGAAATGGCATTTCAAATGGCTACACTGGGGACCAAGAAATGCTTTGAGTCTGTTGATGTCTTCTTGTATGAGAGAATGAAATATGCAGTGTGGTTATTTCCCCAGACAATGTTGACTCCTACAGAGACCGCAGGGTTTGCAAGGATGTCACATGGACTAAAGACAGAGTTCTTTTTTTGGGTCAAAGCAAATGGAAAGATAATTTGAAAGAAAAATAGACAGAAATGCAACAGCAGGAGATGTATGTTTGTGGGAAATGGACGTTCCAGGGCTGGTAATGATGCACTGTCATAACAAAACAAAGCAGTTCAACAGGAGATGAAAATGATGAAAATGACACAATTCAAATAAATTTTTTTAAATGCTTGTAAATTATTAAAAAAGCTATTTTATATGCATGTATAAAATGCACCTTGACTATTTCTTATATGAATTTCTTAATCTAGCAATTAATCAGTGTCACAGAGTAACTAACTCTAACCCAAAGGAACCCATTATAAAATCCTTTAGTGATGTTTCACCTAAATAAAACACAATGGTGTGATGCAAATACAGCAATGCGCTACAATACAACGCATTATAGTGCAAACTGTGTGATAAAATGGAATAATTACAAAACAACCCTCATTCACTTATTCTCTTAACCTGAATAGGGTCATGGGAAGCTCGGAGCGCATCCCAGCCCATGAGACAGGGCACACTCTAATTGCGCTGCCAATCATTTGCAGTTCACTCAAGGTCTCTGCATGTGTTTCGACTTTCAGAAAAAAACAGAGTTCCTGGAAGAAACCCAACAAGCACAGGGAGAACCTGCAAGCTTGAGACTTGAGGCAATAATCGAATCATTGCAGACTTGAGGCAATAATCAAACCCTTGACCCTTGGAGGTGCCAGGTCACACTGCTAACCACTACACCACTGTGCTGCCTACAATACAGCAATGCAAAATAAACAGTATAGGCAATGAAATATAATGCTTGAATACTAAAAACCATACCACTAATGATGAAAAAAAGACCAAATTATGGGATTGGAAGTGGTAAAAAAATAGTACAATGCTACAAACAGAAGCAAATGTTCTGTTAAATACTGTATCTGACCATTTGGTTGTTTTTGCAATTACACTAAAAGTGTTTTTGCTTTCTGCAGTAGCAGTAATTTGCTAGTGCTGAAGGAAGAAAGGGGCTGAGATAAACTGGTTGTTTACTCTGACATACTGTTTCCTGTTAGAGATGAAATTCAGAATTCAGTGGTGGATATCTGAATTGGTGGAGATACACTATTTATCCACAAGCTTCAGTTTATTCACAAGTACACTGGGATGCTGATGTTGAAAGCAGAGTAGACGTCCAGTAAGAGAATTCACATGAGCTGTTCACATGATGTATCGCAGACCCAAGCCACTTGCATCATCTGCAGACCTGAGTTAACCATCATTGTTCTCATTATTTTATAATACATTGTATTTTTTTTTAGATTTAATTATTAAAACATTATCAAACATAATTATTAAAATTGTCACTGTGACTTCAACTTGTTACATAGATGAATAATTAAATCCTCTTCCAGATTAGAAAGGTGCAATTTTAATATACTACAGTAATATTACTACAGTACAGTGTGCTTTTTTTTCACCCTGAAAGTTGTACATCCATACTGAAATGTATAAGCAATAAAAAAAATGTTAAGCTTGTGCACTGGGTGTCTCTTTCCCACCACACTTTTGCTTGTATATAATACAAAGCTGGAACTGAATGACTTATTATAGGAAAACTTTTTTTTTTTTTGCCATCTTGGAATTATGGCGATCATATATTGTACGCTTCATGCCTACAATTTGCTTTAGACACGTTGCATAAAATGACATAAAAATACCCCTTTTAGATTAATTTGCATTGGTTAAACAGTTTTTTCTAATCTCCTCTATTGTTAAACATTCCTACAAAAGTCTGGTGATCATTTGCACCTCTTTTTTTAATGCCAATCATGGAAAAAAAAACACATATGCATCTCAACAACTCATTTTGATCTGCCTACATGTCCTAAACATGGTAAAAAGTGTCTCTCACACTGTCGGTGAAAAAGAGAATTTTAAGGTAGGATCATATAACACCATTTTTCTTAATACTTAATATAGCTTATCTTCCAATCCAATTTCATGCCCTTTTACGCAGTGTCTGTAACTTTTTGGAATTCAAATCTTACAATGATCTTAACTGTCATTCAAATGAAACTTGGCCAATTTAGATTTTACATGAAAAGACATAAACCTGAAAAAGTGTATTATTCTACAATGCAAAAATGTTAAGATATTGCGACATGAGTTTGATATGGTCATGGACACTATAGATTAGGCAACAGTTTAGGCAACAATTTTATTTGTAAAATGCATCTAAAAGCTTATGCTAATTTTAGAATACATTTTCATAAAGAAATATGAATAATTTGCATTTTCAGTTATTATTGTTTGAAGCGAGACAGTACACATAAAAAATTATCCCATAAACTTCAGAAGTAGCTTCTTTTTCACATTTTCTGTATTATATGTATAACATAAAATACATTAAGATCAGCACCAATACTACAGTACAGTTTGTTTTGCCCCGACAGTAAGTCTCATAATTGCAGTGTTCGTCATTAACAGATTTATCTGGATCATAATCATGCTGGAGGCTGCGCCAAGGCAAAAGAATTCCATCAGTCCATCATGGAAAAGCATTGACTCACAGTTACAGTATACCTAGGGACAAACTAGCATAAACAATTCACCTACCAGCATATTTTGGAGCCCCAAAGTGGCCCTACATGCATGCCTTCAAGCATCATGGAAAATGAATGAATTAATGATACTATACTGACAAAATATACAATTAGAAAGAAAAAATATAGTGAATAAAATAACCAATGTGTTCACACCAGTAGCAGAGATTTTACCAGTTTAAACAATATTGAATTGAACTCTTTTCCCATGTTTTTCAATCAATTTATTTATGACGTGATACTTCACAACAGTGGTTAATGGCTCTCCTGATTTATCTAGATTAATACGTTTAAACACAGTAATTTTATTGCTGAAGTTGTATACTGTGTTTTACTATTAATTAAGCTTTAGTTGTGGTGACCATTATACTGTATCTCTATACTAATGTTAATGTTAGTGTGAATTGTTTGACCTCACACCTCTTCCCTTTCCCAGTGCCCTGCTTATCAGCAGCTTAATGCGGTCACTATACACTATGCACAGAAACCCAACAGTCAGTACAGTACTGTATGTCTATGTGCACAGTTAAGTTGTGCTATGGTTATGGCTGAATTAGACAATTTAATTGGACTACTGTCGTGTCCCATTATACCACCAAGGCAGTGAGGTTGATGTATTACCTGAAATGTGTCTGACTCTGCGAGGATATGTGGCAGTATGCCCCTTGTTCAGCCCGGCAGTATTGTAGTAATGGTTGACCAAAACACTCGACAAACAAGTTAGCTATTGGCAAGCGGTGAAAACATACACAGCTTTACAGCACTTAATATTTCGCACACTTTTATATCAGTGAAATGGACACTATTCCTTGTGTTTATGGTGTTATCCGAAGGAAGATGAGATCGCCGTTTTGTTCACGACTTCTTGCACTGTTAAACATTTTGTTTGACTTCTGGGTCAAAGGATGATTTCCATGTCTAGGTCGATTTCTGTGTCCAATTAAGCTATATGTGCAAGGAGTAGCTTGACTTGCAACCACATTATCTGATTATCTGGGTGTGCTGAAAAAAGGTTAACTACAGTATACTGTATCTCTATTTATTCATGTAGTCAACATTTTTTGTATAATAATCCACTCAGTACTTTCACTGCTTCACATGCTATGACAATAGTATTTTCCATGAAACGGAAACCTTGCTAGTAATACTGATATTGTCATGCTACCACTCTACCATTTTTATGTCATTACCAGTACTATCAATACTGATGGATAAAATTTCATATCTTTTTTAAACAATCTATCTACTCTCTCTTGATTTACATGCACCAGTTTGGTTTGTGCAGAAAGATGACAAAACCCACATTCATACATTACATGTCTGTGTGTGAGAGAGAAAGTTATTTAACTTTAAGTTGGGCAATTAGCAGTTAAAGTGTTAGCTTGTTAGTCCACACCTGTCAATATGTGAACAGCAGCACTAATCTGCAATATGGAAAAAGTGCTGACACCCATTTACACTAATAAAGCATGCTCAAAAAAGACTCTTGATTAAAGTTTTGTCATTTAATTGATTAAAGTAAAGCATTTCATCTCAACATAACATGCTTGCTTTCTATTTCTATATCACAACACACTTGGTTATATATAATGGTGCATCTCAATGAATTAGTATATCATCAAAAAGGTGATATTTTTTCAGTAATTCAATTCCAACGGTGAAACTCATATATTCATTACACACAGACTGATATATTTCAAGTGTTTATTATGTTTAAGTTTGATAATTATGGCTTACAGCTAATGAAAACCCCAAGATTTTAATATTGAGAAAAGTTCAATGTTGGAGATTCATGGTGTCACACTCTAATCAGCTAATTAACTGAAAACACCTGCAAAGGTTTCCTGAGCATTTAAATGGTAGGCTGGCTGTTCACAGAGTGTTGTATCCATCACATTAAGGAAAACTTGAATGGGAGGAAAGAATGCGGTAGAAAAAGGTACACAAGCTATGTTTTATCAGGTCCAAGGTCAGCTCAGCCATCTACCAGAAAGTTTTAGAGCCCGTCATGCTTCCCTCTGCTGACCAGCTTTATGGAGATGCTGATTTCATTTTCCAGCAGGACTTGGCACCTGCTCACACTGCCAAAAATACTAACACCTGGATCAAGAACCATGGTATACCTCTGCTTGATTGGCCAGCACACTTGCCCAACCTAAACCCTAAAAGAGAACCTATGATTCAAATACTGAACTTTGGATTTTCATTAGCTGTAAGTCATAATTATCTAAATTAAAATAAATAAACACTTAAAATATATAAATCTGTGTGCATTAAATAAAAAAATATTTTAAATAAATCAACTTTTTGATGATATTCAAATTATATACTGTAATAGTACAGACCAAAAGTTTGGACACACCTTCTCATTCAAAGAGGTTGAATTTGTATAATGGCAAGAAAAAAGCAGCTAAGTGATGAGTCACAAAACTCATCAAGCGCACATGCGGACCGTCCCAGGAAAGAAAGACCAAGAGTCCCCTCTGCTGCGGAGGATAAGTTCATCCGAGTCACCAGCCTCAGAAATCGCAGGTTAACAGCAGCTCAGATCAGAGAGCAGGTCAATGCCACACAGAGTTCTAGCAGCAGACACGTCTCTAGAACAACTGTTAAGAGGAGACTGTGTGAATCAGGCCTTCATGGTAGAATATCTGCTAGGAAACCACTGCTAAGGACAGGCAACAAGCAGAAGAGACTTGTATGGGCTAAAGAACACAATAAAGAACAGAATAAAGAAAACTCTTTGAATGAGAAGGTGTGTCCAAACTTTTGGTCTGTACTGTATACACACACACTCATTCTATACCGGTGGTATTCCTTCCTCAATGCTCTAATGTTTCAAAAATGCTTCCAAAATGCCACTCAGCCCACACATTCACACTGTCCACATTTACATAATAGCAACAGTGGACAGGAAAATTCATAAATCTCCTCCATTTGACATTTTTGCACATCATTTCTTAGGCTGCAAGAAAACTGGAAGCCCCGAAAAGCTGAATAAATTTTCACCAGAAAAAAGTGCTGTTTTGTTTGAGACTAAATCAACAGGAGAGGTTTGTATTTCACTGCAATTTTCGTATCATTACGATATGCAAGAAACAAGAAGCTAGACATTACTGGCTCTTTTCAGAGAAGGCTGGCCAATCATCTAAAGAACGCTCTATTGATGATCTTCAACCCTCTATTTTACCATTTCGATCATATCCGTAGAAGTGTCATTCTCTATTTCCAACCTGAAATGAAACGTTTTCCCAAGGCTATATATGTTTCTCAGGACAAAATTGCTTAAATGGGTAACGTTTACAGCAAATTCCTGCCATGAATGCAGAGAAGGATGCAGGTGCAAGCCAACAGGGTTTTATTATACTTAGGAGTCAATACAGAAAAGTCAGAGTCATAGCCAGGATGAAGCCAAAGGTCAGGCAATCCACAAAGTGCATTAACTAGGCATGGTAGGGTAAGGTAAGGCAAAGCAAACCCAGACAATGAAATCAGAAACAGATTTGAAAGCAGGCAGAAACTCAAACCCTTCTAATGAGTGATTTGAAAACACACAGAACATACTAATGTCTTTTTATGTAATGAGTTAGAGTGGCTGTGATTAGGCTAAGATGTGCACAATCAGTAATGAGATGAGCATGAGAACGTCTATGATGATGGAGTGGCCATGTTTGTAACCCATTCCATACTCTGGGAAGTGGGTTTTGACGATTATTCTGACATGGATATGACAGTTCTATAAATTACTTTGATGCTTGAGGGGAAAATATTAATATTGTAATTAAAACATTCAATGAAATAATAATGCCCCATAAAGTTGAAAAAAAAAAAGATGAGGTTTGACACTTGACATGCTTAATCTTCTTGTCAATCTAAATCAAATGTTCATGCCAATTTGATAGAGAAGTGGAGCAATTATTATTTACAGTTTATTGTTTCCATTTCTCATGATAGTCATTTATATGCATTTAAATCGATCTTTCTATAAGCTGTCTGGTTTAATAGTTTTGCAAATTAATATGAATGCTAAAATGACCATAAACTGTGCATAAGTGTTATTTTACACCCTATCAATGGACTTCTTGTCCTTGTTTAACACTGTAAAGATTCTTGAGTGGCTCATAAGGACTGCTACTATTTCTATATCTGTAAGTCAGCCATATGGAACAGTCAGGTCACTACACATAAGCTTTTATAGTGTGAAACACTGCTGGATGTGTCCTTAATGCAGCAGGATTGAAGCTGTTTTGAGCATGAGCATCTTTGTGATGCTTCCACTCAGAGCTTCAAGATTGCATTTCCCATAGAGTTTATTCCCTAATCTTAGCTGGATCTTACCTGGATACTTACTGTTGATGTAAGTATAAAGACTTATAGCCACACATATCATACAGTATGTACTGAAAGTATGCTCATACTGAATATCCTTTCAACACGTTTGCGGTTTGATTTTACAGTACACAATTGTGGGAGAACAATGATCTACAATCCTGCTGTCTGATTGTCTGTATATTTCAGCCATCTCTTGATTCCTGAGCAGTGGCATTGGTGATGTGCTGTTTCTCCAGGCAAGAACCTGCCAAGACACACTCTCTTATTAGCTGACCACACTCTCTGAATTGCCCTAATTAGGTGTAAATGATGGAGAGGGATGCAATTTATCCTGCAACATCTGGCATTTGTGAGCTACAGCATCAGGTCTGATAAAACGTTGGTTTACAGTATATGTGCCTGAGTATTACCAGAAATTCATGTTTCTCACATTTGTGTCCTTGCATTGTTCAAGCGGATGTGTTTTTCCCTGCGATAAGCACAGATCTTCTGTGAATTGTTGCCATTCGATTCATTTTGGCAGACTTGAGCATCTTGAATTCTCTAATTCATCTTCTTAATTTCCATTTGGCACTGCCGTTCGGATTAAGCTGTTTGTCTTTCAACCAGGAATTAGAGTGTGAACAGCATTTTCACAGATTTACAGATAGTAAGACTTTCAAGCTAGGACTTCCCAGGCAGTTATCACATATTACCTGCCTGCAGTTTATTCAGGGAAGGGCATCACATTCAGAATGGTGGCATTTTGTCACACTATAATTCACCACCTCTCCATTAGCAGTCACAGCCTCCAGCATACTAATTAAAACGCTTAATAAACAAGTGCACATGCGCCTCATTTAACCACAGTCTGTTTGTATGGTTTACACGTTTCATTCATGGACTAAAGATTCATACAATGTAATGTCTGAACATTAATAAAAAATTAAAGCTCGTTAAAATACAAACAGCTTATGCATATTTTTCAGCCACACAGGCTAATTATGCATCACATCTACACTGCCTGGCCAAAAATGTTGCTCATTTGAATACTTTGTTAGACCTTTTTATCTTTGATTACAGCATTCATTTGCTGTACTGTAGCATTGTTTCGACAACCTTATGCGACATCACATTTCATTCAATCCTGAATTGCATTCATTTTTTACCCATGATGGGAGAGTTGAGCTCTGTAAAGTATTCTGCAGCACTTTTAATGGGTTTAAAGTCATGACTTCGTGCTTGCCAATTTATGTGTGAAAATAATTCCTCTTGAAAATAATTTGTGTGAAAATAATACCTCATTCTTCATTTCTTATGGCCACACAGCTGTTTAGTCCCAATCCTGTCAGCTCTTCTTGCATTGTGTCTGCTGAAAATATAATTTTACCAATAAACATTGTTGATTGTTTGTACGATTAAACCTGTTTAAGTGATTTTTAATCCTGAGCATTTCATATCACATTTTTGGAATAAAGATCTTCAGCATTATCATTCCAAGTTTTAATAATGTCTTGGAGGGTTTCTAACACAGTTCCAGAAATTTTAGTAATCCGTACCTTAGCAAAACCTCCTTAGTTGTCTTCTATATTGAAATTCATTTCATACTTTTTCATATTCTGGCTTAATTCTATGTTCGATATATCGATATATATCCTTTTTTATATACCTATTCTTATATTAATTTTTTAAATAATTTTATTCTTTTTAATGCTTGTTTTCAACTTTTTTTTAGCAGCATTCATTAGGGAGGCCGCAAAGGAAGAATTTCATTGTACGGGGGGAACATGCTTCTTTACTGTGCATATGACAATAAAACTTGAAACTTTATAATTAGACACAGTAAAATCTGTTCCACAAGCAATCCGTGGTTGTTTAAATTTTTTTCTGCTGTTTTCATAATCAAAAAGCGGTGGGGAAATTTCATTACTAAGTTGTCTTTTCCATGCAATTCCATAACATTTCAAACAACCATAAATTACTTTCAGAAACATTTAATCAGCCCTTGTTTATTTTAACGTACCACACATTTAAGAAATTATACACAAAGCAAACAAACTTATTTCTCTCTTTCCATTTACACGACACGTTTTTATTACAGAAGAAATGTCAATTTATTGTATTTTACGTTACAACAGATTAACACTAACTGGTGGAAACTTACTGGAACACTGCAAATATGGTTTCAAAGAGACAGCAGTGCCGTTGTGCTTCTCAAACCTGTGCTCTGGAAAGAGACTTCTCAGCTTCCCAGCATTTATTGTAAATTGTCCTGTAAGCATACTGTTACGTGATTTGGCATCTATCAAAAGCCCTAAAATGTAAGACTTTTTGGTGCTTTATTAAAACTAGCATTGTACTATTTTTTTTTGAACGTATTCCTTTAGAAATATACACAAACATTATTATGCACAGACCACATTACAAACTAAAACCACATATTAAACAGGGAGCCATATGGACCTTAGATTTTAGATACCATCCAGTATACATCCACTCAGCTTATTGAATCATTCAATATTAAAATCATTGCAGTAATGTGAATTTGATGTATTTAGAGAAATGTCATTACATTTTCGTGTTTGTCCCATGCTGGCTTCATGAAACTCTGTAAAAATTTGGAAATCATTGTGAGATATAAAATGACCACATTTGCACAATGGAACTGTACAGGACATATAGAAGACATAAACGCTGTACTGATGCAAGTGCTTAAGACAAGGCAACAATAGAAGAGAATATTCAATGTGTTTTCAATTTGACTGATCCTGATTTACTAGCAACAGTATCTACTAAATGGCCAGTTAAGGAAAAGCAGTGCTTGATTTGTTTCCCTTTTTGCTTTAAGTGTGAACATGGGGCTACAATATAGTTCGAATGGTTTTACCCACTTTCATTAAGCCATTTTAAACAGCCTTGTTGCCTTCCTTTTGAGAAATATGGCACCTTTTTAAATAACCGGTTTAGAAACAAATAAAAAACAAAAAAAAAATCAGAAAAAAAAAAGCCACATCACAGAAATTCTGACTGAGTGCTTTTCTAGAGCCCATACTTCTGGAGTAATTCTGACTGCCATTGGCGCTTCCGTTCTGGAAAAGCCTGTGGAATCCGAAGCTTACGGAAATCCCGAATGCACTGCTTCATCTCTTCTTGAGCATTGGGTCTTTCCAGAGTCTTTCTGCGCACCAGTCCACCCTCACGTAGCTCAACACCGCTGGCCAATGACTGGAAAAGCTCACTGTTGCGCCTTTTATCGGGAAGCTCCATCCACTGGACGGACGCACCCTTCTTTGGTGGCCTACCGAGGGTGAGGGTACTGGGGGGGCGAGAAACTGAATGTAGGGCTCCACAGGGTGCCAGAGAGCCTCCAACTACCTCCTCACGAGGCACCAAGATGGAGTCTCCATCCTGAGGTGACGTGGCCTCTGAGTGTGTCTCTGAGCTGGAGGTGGACAATTCATTCAAGGAAGCTCCACTTTCACTGCCCTTGTCTGCCATCTTCTCAGGCTTGGGTTCCTCACAATCTGCCCTCAGAGACATGGTCCTGCAGATGGGCCCTGCCACACAAACATAAGCATAACTGAGAAGATAAAGACTTAAGAATGGCTTAAATATATACTACACAGTGTATGGTTAGGTCTAATCATGAGGGACAACATTTTCGGCTACAGGACCGCACTCAGTTTTTTTTCTCTTTTAACACATCAGTTCCTCATCCAATTATCATCTACCTCATGGGATCAATCATGCAAGGATACAAAACTCCATTATGAAGCAATGAATCACATTTCGTAAGCTGCATTTCTGAGATACACTGACTGAACTGACTGACCGAAAAATTAGTTCTGGGGAAATTTTAAATTGCTGTCAGCTATTACACAAAACAAGACAACAACAACAACAAAAAAAGCAAACAGAAGCGTAAGGAAGGATTATACAGTACAAATCACAAACTTTAAATAAAGCAACTACCTACATTTATTTTTTATATTGCAATGAATGTGTAATTTTTACAGGGTCAAACCAAAAATTTTTCATGTAAAAATCTCATCAATCTTTTGTTTGTTACTTAATTATACTGCACTGATCTACAGTCTATGATCTAAGTATCTATCACTTGGTTATATCCAAAGGGTTTTTGCTATAACCTCACTGAGGCCTTGAATGCCATATGCAGGTTCTAATTGGTGATTAGAGGCTGATATTGAAACACCAGGGAAGCAGGGAGCCACTCTCCCCAGGCTAATTATACCTGGAGGTATGCCTGTAAACAGACATTTCCACAGCGACACACACACATACACCCCACATGTCTTACCTTGGCCTGTCTTGTTTATACAAGGCTATCATTATAACAATCCCAACAACCATTCCTAACATTTCTCTTAAGAAAAAAAAAAAGTTAGCATATTCCAAAATGATCATTGCCTTACAGTATCACAGGGGTCTGTTCATAAGTTATAGATTGTATACTTCAACAGCATCAATTTACACCAACTTCACATATACCTTGATTTGCAATGATGCTTGTTTTTTGCCCTACGAATAAGACATTTTAGAGAGTGGTGCAAGGAGTTTTTTTTTTACATATACTTTTGAGGTGACAAATAAATATTGGCAAAAGTCCTCTTAATGGGATCATTTGTGAAATTATTTGCTGTTAGCCTCAACAAATATGTTTAAATACTAAATGGTGCATTTAATAATTAAATATTGCTATTTAAATTGCGTTGTGTGTCAAATAAGTGTCAATATGATTTTTTGATCAAATTGTGCATTCTCACTCACTCTCTCACTCATGGTCTATAATGTTTTATCTTGTATTCAGGGTTGTGGGGGGCCTGGAGCCTATCCCAGGAGGCTTAGGGCACGAGGCGGGGTACACCCTGGACAGGTTGCCAAACCGTCACAGAGCACACACATGCTCTCACACACTCTGGGCAATTTGGGAACGCCAATTAGCCTAATCTGCAGCTCTTTGGACTGTGGGAGGAAACCGGAGTACCCGGAGGAAACCCACCAAGCACGGGGAGAACATGCACACTCCATGCACACAGAGACGGGAATTGAGCCTGGCTGGGGAATCAAACCCGAACCCTGAAGGCGCAAGACGACTAACCATTACACCACCATGCTGCCAGCCCTAATTCTACCTATTAATAAAAAATAGATTATAAAATCATATCCAGTATACAGTACATAGCCTGAAAGAACCACACAAGTTGACCAATATTGTATTCCAGACAAACACTCGCACTCACTCACACACACGCATACATGTACACACACAGACAGATTTTTTTCATGCACATCTAAAACAGTTTTCTAATGACATAAGATGACATATCATAGTTGATGTATTTTATAAGTTAAAAAGCCTTGTTTTTCTAAAATGTAAATTTTAAATTTCCTAGTGTTCCAATGAGCGCGCTATAGAGGGTTAACCCTGTGATGCTTGCAAGCCAAATTGCCTTTTTTTCCCTGAGCCCCGCTCCCATTGCACTGCTGACAGATAAAGTTGCTCATTACAATTGCCGGGCCTCTAATCTGCTTTTTCTCCTTAAAGTTTTAGAGAAAGTAGTTGCTGCACAATTTCAGAGCTACCTCAGAAATAATAAGCTTTTCAAGCAATTTCAATCAGGGTTCTGGTCAAGGCATAGCACAGAGACGGCCTTGGTAAAAATAATTAATGATCTTTGTACAGTAGGCTCTGGCCTGCTTTCCATTCTTATTCTTTTCATCCTCATTGCTGTGCTTGATACCATAACTCATTCCATATTACTGAAATTCATAGCACTGTACAACTGTATAGTTCTTTCTACCTTACAAATAGGATGCAGTTTGTGCAGATTTACATACGTTTGAGGTGATAAATAAATATTGGCAAACATTCTCTTAAAGAGATCCTTTATGCCATTATTTGTGCCTATCTAACATATATAATGTAGTTTGTCCAGATAAGTAACTGCCGGTCAGTAAAATTCACCATTAAACACAGAGTATCTCAAGGCTCTGTCCTGGGACCACTCCTGTTCACTGCATACCTGCTGTACTATGTTATTACTATTACTATGTTAATATTTAACACCCTTCAGATCTCCACTCCTGCATTGTGATCCCCTTGAGTGGTTTTGCTTTTGGTACCAGATTTGAAACCAGGGGTGTCCATTCCTATCCAGAAAGGGACAGTGTGGGTGCAGGCTTTCATCCCAAGCTAGCAGAAGTCACACCTGATTCCACCTGTTTAATTAGTCATTCTTGGCTTTCAATAGGCGATTAGGTAAGGCATCCACTTGGCTGGAATGAAAGCCTGCACCGATACCGGCCCCTGTTATAAACATAGTACTAATGTAACTAATGGAAGCAACTGGGAATGCTTGTGGTGACATTAAAGTAGAGGACTGCCATGCCTGGATAATATATCAAAAATAGTTTTTTTCAATGCTGTTGGGCTAGAGAAAATGTTTCTCTATGATGTTGATGAAAATTGCTTTGGATATTTGATTCTTAGTGTGGACATAACTGTATTTCAGTAATGCATTAGAGTCAATGTATGTCTATTCATATTATGGTGTTTTATATATATATATATATATATATATATATATATATATATATATATATATATATATATTTTTTTTTTTTTTCTTTTTTTTTTTTTATATTTTGGTGAGTGGTGAAAACATCGATAAACAAATCGCCATTTGCGTGAAGCTCTAGTCAATTTACTGCAAACCATGATTACAAGCTACAGTACTTTGATAACTATGTTTCAATTTTTTTCCTGTTAAGTGTGGACATGCATGTTTTGTTGAGCAAATCCATGTGATGAGCAAGTGTGCTATTTTGGCAAAAATGTTTTTTAATTCAATTTTGAAGAGAGTGTTCATGGTTGTAAAGATGGTGTTTTCATTTGCATTTTAGCACCACTATTTCCAGAAATGTGTCTAAGCACTTGTGAAAACCCATAAACAAGGTATGCTGAGCAGTGCAGTGTGTGCTACGTCACCGATCTCACATGATTCGCTTCATCTCCGAAAGACGTTGCCACTCACATTCAACACCCTGCATGTTAATGACACTCATGATCAGTTTCTTTTGTTTCAAACTGAACCATTCAGTTCACAGATTGCCGAAAAATTAGCACATGCAATGAATCAGAGAATGAATCACAGATGAGAAATCGGAGTACTGCCAAAGTTTCATTAAATTCTGTGCAGCGGTCAATTTAAGATCTGCGCTCAGTAATCTGTCAAAACTTGTGGTTCATAATCTGGCACCTAACTGCTCATAACTTCCCTTCAACTCGACATTTTGATTTCACTTATGATACAAGGTTCAGTTTTCTGCTTATTTTATTTGTCAATGGGCTGGAAAAGATTGAAAAGGTCCTGAACATGAGGAAGTTACAAAAGGGGTAATTTTTCCATCCTGATTGATTAGGAAAATGCACTTCCACTTAGGAATGTTTGGGGCACTACAGACACTGAAGCTGTGCATTTGAAAAAGGAATGAAATAGTAAGAAAAATCAAGCATTGCAGAACAATTGACCCTAGTCGTATTTCAGTTGGAATAAGAAATGTGAGCTTCCTATTACCAGCCTGCAGCTCATTCACTGCTGCTGAGTGGAAATTCTAAGCTGAATTTATAGGCCACATGTCTGTTATTTTTCTGTCACTTAAGAAGCTTGACACAGCACACCCTCACTCACTACCCATGTAAGATCATGGTATGGAGGTACTAACTGTAACTGTGATAATGTTAAAGGAACTGTCCACAGGTTACGAAAGGAAACTGCCCTGGTGTTGTACAATACAATGAAGTAGAATCACATGGTGGTTAAAAAAATACAGCAATCCAGAAAACACATTTGACCTATTTTTAGTCTGTATATACTGTATGCAGGGTTGGGGGGGGGGGGGGGGGGGGCTGGAGCTTAACCCAGGAGACATGGGGCATGCGGCGGGGCCCCAATCCATCGCAGTGCACACACATTTGCAATAATTTGCATGACTTTGGACTGTGGGAGGAAACCACAGTACCTGGAGGAAACCCACCAAGCATGGAGAGACCATGTAAACGCCATGCACACACACCCAAGGGAGGAATCAAACCCAGACTGTGGAGTTGCAAGGCGACCTTTTGTTAATGCTGCCTTGTTGTCAGCCTTCACTACAATTTCTTTTTGTATATGTTATATCCAGTGCTGATAAATCCATTAAGGATGATAAACTGGAGTTTTGATCACATTTACATTTTTACACCTACTATGCGATGCACACCGTAGTCCAGCCTCTTAAAATACAACACATACACAAGCCTGGCATCTGGGTGATGTAATCAGCATGCTTACTGCCTCACTGATGCTGAATAAATTCATACTCCTCAGGTATCGAAATTTTACACCAGTGCCAGAGAACTTATTGCCCCATTCTGATATTCGCACTCTGAATTGTGTTTTATTTTTGGATTGTTGTGCGGTGGTAGTGGATATCAGTTTTGATCTTTCATTTCTTGTGAAGTCTCCTATAAATAACATTTATTATTATTATTATTATTATTATTATTATTATTATTATTATTATTATTATTATTATTATTATTATTAAGGCAAATGCAGGCTTAGTTTTCAGTAGTAATACTGTGTCTGTAGCCATATACTGTAGATATTGCCCTCATATGCACAAACTGCCTTGTGTTTGTTCAGTTGGACTAAGGGTGGAAAATGCAAAGCACAATTCCGTAACTAGGCTTAAAGAGGACTGCTCTCATTTGGTGCTACATCACAGGCAAATTTATTAGTCTGGGTGGAAGTGGTGAGGAAGTGAAGAATCTTTTCAGAATGTCAAATACTGTCTAGCAACTGGAAGGCCAGTCCCAAGCTGTGTCCTGTTTTAGTATCTGCCACTGTGATAATGGAATACTCAAGGATGAACTGTATGTACTGTTGTATTGATGATAGCACATATGCTAATCTTGTCTAGTGTCAGGCCGTTATTAAAACAGTGCAAACATTTTATATTTTCGAATGATACATTTTATAATTTATGTCTGGATACTGCGGCCTTATCCCTTCAGGTTCAAGGGTTGGATTTCTAGGGTCTGTGTGCGTAGAGTTGGCATGTTCGCCCCATGCTTGGTGGGTTTCCTCTAGGTTTCCTGGTTTCCTCCCACAGTCCAAATACATGCAGATTAGGCTTAATGGTATTCCTAAATTGCTTGTTGTGTGTGTGTGTGTGTGTGTGTGTGTGTGTGTGTGTGTGTGTGTGTGTGTGTGTGTGTGTGTGTGTGTGTGTGTGTGGTGATTGCCCTGTAATTGATTGGCACCATGTCCAGAGTGTACCTTGCCTCATGCTCAAAGTCTCCTGGGATAGACTCCAGGCCTCCAGCGACCCAGTATACAGGATAAGGTATAGAAGATGAATGAATGATTGACTAAATGAATGAATATTTGGATACATTGATCAGTCATAACATTGAATCCTTAAAAACAGTAGACCCAATATCGTGTAGGTTCCCCTTTCACTATCAAAACAGTTCTGACCCCTTGTAGCATTTAATTTTTTTATTTTATAATCATGTTCTGTTGGATTGGATCAGATGTGATGGTCTTCGGTCAGTAGTCACTGTTTAGTACTGTGAATAACTGTTAATTAATGTTAATGTTATGTAGTGATAATGTTATGGCTGTACATAAAGATGAGATTCAAAGATTGTGCAATTAAAATGAACAGGTTCAAGACAGCAAACAGGTTCAAACATCCTGCAATGTAGTATTTGTGAGGCAAAAGGTAAATATTTGTCCAGATTTTCAGAGGAAATCCATGAGGGAACCAAAAGCCATTGTGTCCAGGTAAACCTTACTGTATATACGGTATAACCACCCCATTAAAACATTATTATACAGGAACAATTTGGCCCAAAATTGTCATGTCAGTTGCAGGAAGAACATATTAACTTTTGAAAACCAGTTTTCTTGGAACATTCTATAAATATAATTTACAAAAACGCTGTAATGCTGAAAATCCAGACATCATGTTACTACCATCGTGAACATCATAAACTACCATATACAGTACATCACATGTATGCAAAGAGCTATTATACTACATTTGGCTTTCTTTTGCTTTCAATCAGATTGTTGCAATGTGAAATTATATAATACAATTTTTCGAGTCACCCATTGGCAAACACAGGATGAGTTTAAACTATAAACCTCAGAGATATCACAACAGATGATTCCTCTTAGCTTTACTATCTCCCCATAGCATAGGTTTCCATGCCTCAGACACTGTTGAGCAGGTGCAACACATATGCCTACTGTATAGAACTATATTTATCTCTCAATGTTGTGTTGTGTATGTTCATCTGCAGGGACACAGTCACACTAAGAGTCAGAGAGATCATGCACGACTGCAAGACTATTCCATATAGCATATGAGCACTCACAATTGTAGAAATAGTCAAGCATACAAAAAAAAATTACAAACACACATGCATTAATCACACCATACTTTGGAGGCGTATTTACAGTAGCTGTCAGGAACTGTGTGCAGGATGGTGTTGACCAAACATCAAAGCGTTTTGAGCCACACAAAAAGCTATGCAAGAGCTATATATTCTAGTATTTATTGACCCCATGGAAATTAAAACCTTTTCTCAGGATATTGTAGGAATATTGATTTTGGTATATTAAATTCTCTTATTAACTTTGTTTTTGTGGAATTTATTTCAGTGCTGTCTAGGATAACCCAAGTTAACTGCTATTTTACATGTTATTCCACTTAAGATTATATATAATTTACACAATCAGATTACAGGCTCAATTTAAACATGTTTCCAGAAGAAAAATAAATGTTATATTTTCACATTAAAGTAGATCTAAACTTGTTGCTTTGGATCATGGCTGACACTTTTTATTAAACCAGCGTCAGGTTTTGTCTCCCTTTTTTTGTTGTTGTTGTTGTTGTTGTTGTGCTTTTTCCAATTCCCTCCATCTACATGAGGTGAGGGGATAAAGGCTAATACAAGCTTTCCTGTTGCTCGTATAACATTGATGGGTGACAGAACACTTCTCGAGGAAAATGTTACCTATTTCCTATTCTGTATACATAGGCTTGCAGGTGCTGTGATTGCTCAGAGTCATTCTGCTCAACAGGATATAGTGAATAATGCCTTCCAATTCAGGTAGCATTGGCAGTTCTGAATTCTGGCTATAGCATCCCAAAAGCCATTTAGATTGCTTGGCTTGAATGCAATCCTAGTGGATAAATGCATCATTTAGAACCACTTAGGAGATGTCCTTTTACTACAAGTACTTTCGCCTTATAAAAATATAATTCTGAGTTAAAGTGTGTACAAATCTTCTTTTATCAGTAGAAACATTGGTACAACCCACCATAAATTCTGTGCCATTCAAGTAGCGTTAAATAATGCTTTCGCTGTAGGGGCTTTAAACAAAGATTGTCAAGTAAAATCCGAGGCCAAGACTAACCTCGATCAAATTATAATTAAGTCTTAATGGGGTCAAGGCCAAAATAAGATCAAGTCCAAGTGGAGTCAAAATCCAGATTGAAATCATTAAGTCCTTTTTGAGGACAAACCTTTTTTCACTTTCATATGTACCAGAACAAATTAGCAAAGTTTCTTGAAAATGACCAAAAATCCTGCAAAATTTGATGGTGTAATTGGGTTACCCGTAGAAGACAACATGAACATTACTTTTACGATCAAGGTCGAGACCAAGACCATACCCAGAATAGTCCTACAGCCTTATTTGTTAATGTTAAATGCAGAACATAAAAATCCACTCAAATCCACCAACAGAATGATAATGGCTAATGAAAATGGTAATTATCTGCACAGCTGTCAGAAACGTGTTAGCGGGCAGGCACAGAATTAGCGCCCATCTAATCTCTGCAAGAAGTCCAATTAGCATTGACAGGGGTGCTATTTAGACTCCCCTCACCCAAAAAATAAAAAATAAAAAAAGCTGCTGGCATTTTGGCCTGCTGTGTCTGCATCAGTATGCTGACAGCATGACAGCAGAGGCTCTGGTTATTAATATTTTCATGTTACAAACAAGGAAACAATCCATTAAAATAAACACTGTCTAGTGTAAATGAAATGACTGGTCTGAATCTGACCAGAGAGTGTCTACTGAAATATCTGGCACAGTAGTGAGGCCCAGAAAGCTTTCACAGTTTGCCTTAAGTGAGATCACAAGACGAGATGAAAACCCAGAATGCTATTCCATTTGAATGCTGGAACCACAAAAGTCCTAAATTACTAGATATGGAGGTTAGAGTTAGGTGAAATGAGATACCGACTTATAATGCAGGCTTATATAACATTCCTGCTGAAACCTTGGAGGAAAAAAAAACCCCAAAGATTAAAGCAGAGAAAAATGAGGAATCAGATAGATTTCAACATAGCAGTAATACTTCTGGGTGACACATTTACAACAGCATGGAGGGCAGCTACACGAAGACAGATATACAGAAATATGCATTTATAAACATGCTGATTTCAGTGGCACTGATTCTTTTAAACGATGGTAAAAGTACCAGCTTTTTAATTTAAAAGCTTAGTTGGAGTGGCACAATGGCTTGGTGGCTAATGCTGTTACTTCACACCTCCAGCGTTGGGGGTTTGAATCTCGCCTCCGGATGTGTAGAAATTTCATCTTCTCCCTGTGCTTGGTGAGTTTCCTCCCGGCTCTCTGGCATTCTCCCATAGTCCAAAGACATGTGTTGTAAGCTGATTATCATTTACAATTTGTAATTTGGGAACGCCATAGTGTATGATTGAATAGTGTGTGTGTGTGTGTGTGTGTGTGTGTGTGTGTGTGTGTGTGTGTGTGTGTGTGTGTGTGTGATTGTGCCCTGCAGTGAGTTGGCAACCATACAGGGTGTATCTTGCCTTATACTCTACGTTTTCTTTCGATAGGCTCTAGGCCCCAACAATGCAACACAAGACAAGGGCTAAAGAAAAGAGATGAATGTAAATCTTAGATGGAGCTAATCTGAGACGATATCTCTAGCAAGTATTATTGTTTTTTATTGATATGAATCGAAAACAATCTATGCTCAAGTGTTAAACATCTCCAGGTGGATTAGAGTGCTATTTATTACTCAATTATTTATTACACAAAAGCCTTCATTATGATACACATACAGTACAGTACAAATGTGCCTATTTTTTCATTGTTTTTTTTGTTTTGTTTTTGTTTTGTATTACTCTTCTGTCATAGTGCCGCAGGCTGATCACCTGTACTTTGGAGCAGCAGATGTCCAGAATAATAATAACAGAATAATTTTCTCTGAGGGCCAAAACTGTGTCCTATAAATAGTGTGCAGCAAAACCGTGTAAACATAATGTGTTCTCTCATGCTTTCGCAGTAATCAAACCCATAGAAAGCTCCATCTGTGGCCACATTCACGCCTGGGCTAAACTAGGAAACGCTGTCCTTTAACGACTCTCATTTCCTCTTCTGAAGTGCTGACTATCATTTATATCTACTGATTCTTTTATATTCAGACAGATACTGATTAAGCCCATGCATCCTATCTTTTAAAGCCTAGCGCAGCACTCAATTATGTAATCCTTTATAACTGACCTGTGGTGAACTGCTTAATGCACTGACACCTGGAAATTCGGTTCAATGTGGCTTAAATGTGACTAAGTTCAACGCACCATATAATATGTAAAACGTAAACATTAACAAAAAGGTGCAATGCAATTGCCTCTCTAAACGTGTTCATTAAATCTGTGTAATAACTGCTTATAAGCTATTAATTACAGGACTGATTCCTTGGGTCACTATATGTAAACACAATACTGTATATAAGAACCATCAATTCAGTGCATATTAACCTAAAAGAATAATTTCTCCTAAATCCTTTCCTCTTTTTTGGATTAGCTGTTGGATATAAAAATCTAATAATGTAGTAGTAATCCTTATCAGGCTTCAAAGAAAAACAAAACCACTTACAAAAAAAAACTCACAAATACCCAGACACACAACCAAATATTTTTTTCCTTTTCTGGTGATGATAGTTCTTCTGGCATTTAAATTATTTTTTTTTTACCAGCATCAAATAATTATACAATCAAGCATAATTTGTATTATTTTCATAGATCACAAGAAATGGCACAAGATAGCAATTAAATAGGAAGAAAAACCTATATTGAACCATAATAGTGAAAATTTCTCTGGGTTTGAACCATAATTGAATAACATTTTTTTTTCAGCAGCACACACTTGAAAAAATTAGTAGACACTCACTCACTCACTCACTCACTCACCGTCTACACCGCTTTTTGAGGATGGTGCAAATTTTTCCCAGTGTGGCTAGAAACCTCCCCATACCAATTCTCTCCTCTAGACAGAAATGATTTAAAATGGCCTTTTGGTGTATGTAAAAGGTCTTGCGGCTTATGGATCTGACAGTGAATAACATGGTACACCACAAGTCTTTATTGTTGACCTCAGTAGAAAATCAAGAAGGAGATCTGAAAAAGGTTATGGAATGTACAAAGAGCAAAAAACTGGGCCATACAACTCTTATGTGCATGTACCAATCCTACCTACAGTATATACTGTAGTTTTCAAGCTACAGTTGAATCTTGCACCATCCAGACCTACTGTAATAATACAGCTTTGCTCATTCCACTACCTAATAAGGCACTGCAGTTAAACTACTTTCAGCATGCTTCATCTGACCTCATCCAGTTAACTAAAGCCAAAAAAAAAAAAAAAATCACATAGTCTACATTTTAGTTAAAATTCATTTTCTTCACAATTGTATTTTTTCTATAATATAATTTTATGCCCCACAAGCTGTGCTGCATCTGTCAATGATTACTGTTGTTAACCGTAGCAATTATCAGTCAAGAAAATTGATTTAAATATTGCACCCCTACGGAGTGCATGGTCATAGACAGTTCCAGAGAAGAAATCCCACCCACCAACAACCTCGTATGTTCAAAAACAATGCCAGGCTCTGCCCGCTCTTCCTGTAATTTTACCACATCCCGTTGCTATGGCTCCCATCGCTGGGAGTGATGCCTGTGTCTATTGCATGTCCTTGTGTGGGCATTATCTCTTTATGATCTAATGTACACTTGCCAGATTATCATAAATTTTGCAACCCAACATGTCAACACTTTATATGTAGCCGTTGTGGGTGTATTAACACACAAAAGGTCAAAAGACTGTAGCTTCAGTGATTCCACGTGTCTTTTTACGAGGGGCATCAATACTAACCCAAGGGCTTCTCTATCAGTCACTACAGGCAACATGCATGATCGTTTATCAGGCTGTAGCTTCAATGCACATCTTTAATGAATCTGATTAACTGGAAAATAGCCCAGGCCTTCTGTCAGGCAG
Organism: Clarias macrocephalus; assembly: GCA_011419295.1. Taxonomy (NCBI): domain Eukaryota; kingdom Metazoa; phylum Chordata; class Actinopteri; order Siluriformes; family Clariidae; genus Clarias; species Clarias macrocephalus. The sequence continues at coordinate 208,719 of JAAGKR010000060.1, forward strand.
ATTTGTTAGGAAATGAATCATTTGGTCATTTGTCAAATGGCAAGTACAGCTTCATTTTTGAATAGGCAGCCTTAAAGGGGGTCTGTTATGTAAATTCATTTTTTGACCATTTTTTTTCATCACATGCGTCTCTGGTGTGTCAAAAGTCCCGGGAGGATCTGGAGCCTATTCCAGAAGACTATCCAGGGGTACACACTGGACAGAGTGCCAATCTATCGCAGTGCACACACATACACACACTCACACATCCATACACTACAGGCAATTTGGGAACGGCAGTTAGCCTAATCTGCAAGTCTTTGGATGGTGTAGGAGGAAACGGGAGAACCCAGAGGAAACCCACCAAGCACAGGAAGAACATGCAAAGTACATGCACACAGAGACGGGAGTCAAACCTGGCTGAGAATTACACCCGGAGCCTGGAGGTACATGGCGACAGTGCTAACTTTTAGCCACCATGCGCCCAAGAGAAAACACAGCGCTCTCTTTTTTCCTCTTTAAATTAGCAGTTTTAACAATCTTTTCCTGCTAAAAATGCCCATCAGCCCTCTTGTTTGTGACACTTTTGTTATTTATGATGGGGAAAAAAGAGATCACTTGTTAAACACAATCTTCTGGCTAGGGGCCTTACTCAGCTCAAGATTCACCATTTTATTTGCTAACAACAGACTTGTGTTGTGCACTAGATCATTACCCAGCTACAGCATGTCAGTGTCAAGATGAAGACATGGTAAATGGTCTGTTGTTAGCTGTAAACAAGAACACATCTTCCAAGGGCGTGAAGAAACAATGTTTATCATTTATTTAAAGTGGAAGCTCTCCAACAGCTATCATCAACGTTGGATGTGTGTGTGTTTTAAACATGTCACACTCCTTTTGGAATGAGGGATGATTTTAAAGCTGGATTTGAATCAGTAGCGAAACTCAGAACTAAAAGTACGGAAGTTTAAATATTTTTAAATTGAGCATGTTGAGTTTTTTAAGCTTGACTGTTGAATTTAGGCAGGGGTGAGGCTAATGTTGCTAACTGTAGCTTGTACTGCACACAAAAGCAGGATAAACCTTAGGGATAGTAATTTGTAGAAACAGTCAGAATTTACAAGAGAGCTAATTACATTCGTTTTTAGTAGCAACAGATCCACTTTGTGAGGACTTTTTTTGTGATGATATCCTCAATTTTTACCTTATTAAGTGATATATATATATTCTTTAAAACATAACTGTGCCTCTAGAGTCTCTGTGGCACAATCAGTGAGCACATTCAGCTGTTAATGTGGTGGCTCAATCGGTTAAGGTTGTGGGTTAATGGGTTACTCATCATAAGGGTGGGGGTTCAAGCCCCAACAGTGACAAGGCTTAACCCTATCTGCTCCAGGGGTGCTGTGTCCTGGCTGACCCTGTGCTCTGACTGCAGCTTTCTATCTGGAATATGCAAAAAAAATATTTGACTGTGCTGTAAGGTACAGTATATGTGACAAATTATTGAACAATTATGTATACTATTAGATGTTTTAAGGATATATATATATATATGAGGAAGTTACAAAAGGGGTAATTTTCTCATTCTGATTAATTAGGAAAATGCACTTCCACCTAGGAATGTTTGGGGCAGTTCATTTAACGCTCCAGACACTGTAGCTGTGCACTTTAAACAGAAAGAAAAAATTAAACAGAAAGAAAAAATTAAACAGAAAGAAAAATCAAGCATTCCAGAATTATTGACCCTAGTCATATTTCAGTTGGAATAAGAAATGTGAGCTCCCTATTACCAGCCTGCAGCTCATTCACTGCTGCTGAGTGGAAATTCTAAACTGAATTTACTGTATAGGCCACATGTCTGTTATTTTTCTGTCACGTAAAAAGCTTGACACAGCACACCCTCACTCACTACCCATGGTACTAACTTGCTGTGGTTAAAGTAACTGTCCACTGGTTAAGAAAGGAAACTGCCCTGGTGGTGTAGAACATAATGAAGTAGAACCACATAATGATTAAGAAAAACACTTATTAAGAATGTTAGTAAAATATTACCTATTTTTAGAGTCACTCATCATCTATACCGCTTTATACTGTATACACGGTTGAGGGGACGTCTGGAGCCTTTCCCAGGAGACATGGGGCACGCAGCAGGTTACACCCTGGCTAATCCATCACAGGGCACACACACATGCTACGGGCAATTTGGGAACGCTGATTAGCCTAATCTCCGTGTCTTTGGATTATGGGAGGAAACTAGAGCATCCGAAAAAAAAATATATAGCAAGGACAGGGAGAACATGCAAACCCTATGCACACAGGACCAGAAGTGCAATCCTGGAAGTGCAAGGTGACAGTGCTAACCACTAAGCCACCGCCCATATTTTTAAACTAGAATACCTAATTTTACTGTAGCACAGTAATGCCAGTACATAAAAAAAATCCACTCTGTACTTTTAGTTTTGTAGTCCACAATCATAATGCATAAATGTAGGGAACAAAAAGGTATGAGTTTTTAATCTTGAACAGTACTAATTATTGTTAGCATTGCCTACTGTCTTGTCTTGTTTATTCTTATTCAGTAATGTGGAAGAAGGTTTAATGGAGAAGAAAATGGAAAACAGACAATCCACAGTTAAATATGTTTGTTTTGCAAAGCCATTTCATTACCAGTTTCTGTGCCTAAGCCAGCAATGCTTATCTACAGTAATGAAATAATTGCAAACTTTATTTAACTGATCAAACTGATAGGACACAATTGCAGGAGGAAACTTGCAGGCTTGTTATCTGCTTGACGGCAGCGTGTCATCTCGTTCCACAGTTAGAAGAGCTATCTATCTCAGTTTGAATGCTGATGAGTGCCATGGTGGTGTACAAGGACCAAGTAGATTGCATGGATGAGCAATCAGATGTCAGATGCTGACAGGTCCCAAAGTACTGGGTGAACAAATTCTCCATGGGGTTAGTATAAATGATTAATGTAACAGCCACACATTCTTGTACAGAGATGTATCTTTTTCCGGTGAAATTTTCAGAAATTGTGTCTAAAATTAGGCCTACATAATGGAACCTGAATGACAGATCATACACTGTTTATAGCTTCTAGTGTGAAGGGATCAAGTTGATACATCTCACTTGACACGGCACATTTTTCTCTCTCTCTGCACTTTTCCCACCAAACGCTTGCTATTTCCTCAATGAGAACAATATTTATATACAGCCAAAGCACAGTTCGTTCTGATTTTATTATTTTTTTATGTTATACATATAAAACAGAAAGTGTGTGGCAACGAAGCTACTTTGGAAATTTATGGAAGATGGAAGTAACCAATCTTGCTTCCATAACAATTTTAAGCTTTTAACTTCAGCCGTTTTGGAGCCATGATTTTATAAGTGACCCAAATAACAGCCATTTTTCGGTGTTTGTTCAGTGTCTCGCTTCAAAATTTCTTTATGAGTATTAATACTACAATTGATGTAAGCTTCTACAAGCATATGATCTGTAAAAAACGTTGCCTAAATTAAACCATTCCATTTTTTGGTTAAAAGCAAAAAAGTTTTGTCGTGTTTATAACCATGACAAATTCATATTGCAATATCTTAACAATTCTGAATTTTAGTATAATACACTTTTTAGGTTTATGGCTTTTTGTGTGAAATCTAATTTGGCCAAGTTTTATCTAAATGACAATTAAGATCATTGAATTTTTTTTTTATTCAAATAAGTTACGAACACAACATAAAAGATGTGGAGATAAGAGATAAGAGATAAGAAGCATTAAGTATTATGAAAAATGGTGTTACATGATCCTATCTGAAAATTTACTTTTTTACCTGGATGAGACACTTTTTTAGCACCAATACAATGTTTTGGCTGATAGTGAACCTGAATAAGTTAATTGTGATCTGGCAGCTACACTAATTTTTGTAGATAAAAGGTTGGTTCAACGATCATAACATTACGTAAAAGGAAAAAGACAAATCAGTTGGCATAGATTCATCGCTTTATTAGGTGCATTGATCCAGGCATGAGATTAAATGAATCTTGATTACAGCTGAATCTCTCGATCAGAGCTTTCAAAATATGTCGCCTTTTCTTTAGATCCGCAATCTTCAATCTTCACACATACTGAAAATGGGCTTTCTTATTCCTTTCAACTACACTCCTTTATTATAAGGCGGATTAGCAAAGGATGATTACTGTCTCCTGATGGTGCTCTGGCTTCTGAGTGATATAATATTTTCACATGGTTTTCGCAGTCAATTTAGTGATAACTTTAGACAGAATGGGGGGGGAATAATCACTCTGACAAAAACAGACCAGACTGCGGTTTAAACACATTATAAATGTCGTCAAAAGAACTGTCAGGATTCCAAACTAAAGAAAGGCTCTTATTATTCGATCAGTTTGTTTCTATGTTGTAGAAGACAAGATTATCCTAGATTCATATTTATCACAAAGGTAATTATGAAAAAGATGAATAGAAAGTAAATGCATTCCTCTATTTAATCACAATTTGTTCAATGCCAGCTGCTGCCATGAGAAACTGTCATATTTATGCTGAATACAGCACCAAACTAAATCACACACCTGTTCCTGGCTGCACCTAATGAGCACTGTATTTAAGCAAACTCAGCGTAATCAGTATCAGGCAACTCAGATAATAAGCATAAGTGCTAATGAATGAAATCTAAAATCTTGAGGTCCAAAAATGGAATTGAATCAAATCATCAGCCTACAGTACCTACGATTCACAGCTCTAGTGGAATAATATCACCTGCTTCAATATTATTTTCTCATATGTTCATGGAAACTAAATGGGCTATTTGTGCTTCAAATTCTACAAACACACATCCTTATTAAAATAGTACTAATGACCTGCTGTCATATAACACGGTATGGTCTCGTCACAGAATACCTGTGAGAACTTTTGCCTGCACCCAGAAGAGGACGGGTCCCCATGAGGTTTCTTCCTTATGTCGTCTGTACTAAACGTAACTCCAATGAAAACATACTGAAAATACACACAGTACTTTCTGGCGCAGGTTTTATACTTCCTGTCGCAACCCTCCCATTTTCTAACCTGGCTTGGGAGCGGCATTGTATGAAGTGGCTGAGTTTTATGGGGCGTAGGGTTATGGGTCTTGTCCAAAAACCCAACTTTGGCAACCCTGCAGTGGAGGGGCTTGAATCCCCGACTCTCTGATCAGCAACCCTGAGCCACCACTGCCTCCATGAGTAACATAACATTTTAACAACATAACACTACAACAACTTAACAATTACAGTATATTAATTTTGTACTATTTTTATGCAATGTCCTTGGGAAAACTTCCAAAAAAATTAACATTTTAAAAAATGTGAGTAAATAAACTAAATAATAAACAAACAATAAACAACAAAGGTTTATTATTATTATTTATTCAAAATGAGTGAATAAAAATGATAGAACTAAAAGATATTCTACTACTATTTTTGTATGAATAAAAATGTTTATTTTTATTATTATTTTGAATAAATGTTTATTAGTATTATTTATTCAAAATGGGTGAATAAAAAATTTTAAATTAAAAAAGATATTCTACTACTATTTTTGTATGAATAATTTTCATAATAATAATCATTATTATTAATAACTGTTTATTATTATTATTATTTATTCAAAATGAGTGAATAAAAATGATTGAAATAAAAGATATTCTAATACTATTTTTGTATGAATATTTTTTTACTATTATTATTATTATTATTATTATTATTATTATTATGTATTCAAAATGATTGAATAAAAATTATTGAATTAAAAAAATAATTCTAATATTATTTTTATATGAATAAAACTATAACCTCAGGAGGCACATGGGAAGCAAAAAACAACAACAGAGGCACAGTTCATCTTTTTATTTGCACTTTTTCACTCACATTTAGATCTGTTTTCCATTTCAGTAAATCAGCATTAAAAAAATCTGTATCCCAGACCAGCAGTCTTAACTCTTCAGTTTCAGTGTTTCAGCTGTTTGTATAAACAATATGCTGCTCTGTGTGGATTTATATCCTTGGAGCGTTTTATTATATGCAGCCAGACAGAAATATTTACTAGCAAAATATTCATAGATCCATAGGAAAAGACCTTTGTGGGACATAGACAGATATATGAACAGAATAATGAATGTGACCTTGTGTGTATCAAAACAATCAGCCCTGATGAAAGGGTCTATATTTTCTGAAACAGGCAATCAAGCTTTTTATGGAGCCCACCGTCTGTACTTCGGCTCTGCCAATACTGCAGCTTGGGGGAAAAAATAATGCATATCATTTGATCATTCTATAACCAATACAAAAATTAAATGAAAAATGTTGATTATTTTCTCTTTGTTTTTCCCAGCACTGTTTTTTTGTAGCCGGCAAGCACATTACACACTGCATTATATACTGTACTAAAGCAGCAATACCGGTGGCTAGACGCCGCTTAATGGATACGTCAACATCCAGCTATGCTACTTAGTCTATGAATAACTCTCTATATCAAGTGTTCACTCCTTCCATTAGTGACCTTTATCAAGGTTGATTGATTTTGTATATTCGGTGAGACTTGACCTATCCATTTTTCTGCTTGTAAAGATCTTGCTTATAAAGAATTGAACTTTTTGTATTAAATTCTGCTCTTGTTTTGGCATGTCTGGTATGTTAATGGTCGTACCGAAAGCTCTAAAGAGGCAGCATGTCTTGCCCTTTCTCGTGTGCTGGCATTCAGGCCAAAATCTACAGTTTAATTTGTTTTGTCAGGCAGGAGTTCCTGACAAAAGCACTCCAGCAGTGAGTGTAATGAAAACAGGCATGGTCATTTACTTTTCAAGACAGTTATGGCTGATCAGGGCCAGCACCCACCACCTGGGATGAAACCGGCTGAACAACTGCTGTCTTAATCATAAGGGTGTGTGAAGGTATCTGGAGGATGAGCACGTCTGGAGGATGACAAGGATTTATTTGTCAGCCTCCTGTGTATGTGTCTGTGCCATCTCCTTGCTGACAGAGATGCAATCAGAGTTTACATTCACCCAGAGAGACGGAGCACTCAGCCATGCATAGCACTTACTCATTCAGTGGAATAATAACAAGACATGATGATACGCCACTGTGGTATGGACCACCCTTTTACACACTCACTCACAGATACACACATACATCCTCACAAAAGCACGCAGTGCCCCAGCCAACAGCTGCTTGGCATCGGCCTTTGTCTCTAAAGATGACCTTTAGGATATGCGCAATATAAAGGCACGATAAATTATTGCACAGCTTCCCCCAATATTTCATTTAAAAAAATGCCACAAGGAAATGTTCAACAGCGTGAATGTATTACTCATAATATAATTAATTAATAATGATTAATATTATGAGTAATGCTCATAACCCACACTGTTAAACATTACCTTGTTCGTGCTGCACAAATCACTGTATATGTATTTTCCTCAGTGTCTGTCTACACTAACTCTTACACTCAGAGCATCCCATAACACCCCAGGGGAGCCTTGCCGACTTGCCTTCTTCTTCCCTTTATTTATTCAATCTTCACCACTTTTTCAACCCACTGGCTAAAGGAATTGGCATCTGTCACCTGACAGCTACCAATCAACGGATACACCATCACAGATCAGAGGGCAACTTAATACACTGTGTGGAAGCACCCTTTGCCCTTATCTACATACAGGCGCTCATACATCCATGACTGCTTAACACTACTCTGACCGACAGAAGAGAAAGTAATTCCCTCTTTCCCATCCAGACAGCATGGCCAATTTTGCTCTCAGACTCCTGGTCACAATCTCCTGATGAGAGACGATGAACAATTCTCAGTCGCACCACTCAGAAGCCCAATCAGCCACTCTTTCATTGCCACAAGGCTCGATATTTATTGTACAAAATGTAATTTTTCATCAGGCTCTGACAAACTGCGGCGAAAAGGCCATGCTGAGTGCTGTCGCTTACAAAGTAGATGCATTTTATTCCACTACGAAACCCAGCTTCTCTTTGTCAAGCTGGACAGATCTTGAAGTCCTCCTAAAAGCTACCAATAAATGAAGCCATAATGCACATGAACAATATTGGTACCTGTTCAGTCAAATTCAGAATACTGCAGCTGCTATACTCTACTTCTAGTAAAGCAAATGGAGACACCTCAGCATCATGGGCTTAGCCATTTGCAATCAATAGTTAATTTTTCTATTTAAATTCATTTTGCAGATAAAATGTGCTTCATTAGGAGACACTGTATTTATTTTCCTAGAAAGCAGACTAATGTCTAGGATTAGTTAAAAAGCCAAAAAGTATCTTTTGTTGACTACCAAAATTCTCTTGTTAAAGACAGACTGGCTGCTTTCTTGCTTTCAGTTATTTGCATTATATATTATTATATAATATTAATAATATAATTAATATTAATAATAACTTTTATTTAATACTCTTTTTTACTCTTTATTATTTTGCTTATTACCTGCAATAATATTATTTTATTACCTGTTCTTTTTTCCCAGTAGGTATGATAAGTGCTAAAACAAACAAAATAATAAACAAAGAAATAAAGACAAGAATTGATTAAGAACTGGTGCAGGAGCATTGGTGTACTGTATCTCACTCATTTACTATACCGCTTATCCTGCACAGGGTGGCAGGAGACCCAGAGCTTATTCCAGGGAACTCAGGGCACTTAACGGGGTACACCCTGGAAGAGGTGCCAATACATTGCAGGGCACATGTCCACACACACACGCACACACTTACAGCACAATACAGGCAATTTGGACTTCCCAATTAGAGTAATCTGAATGTCTTTGGACTGTGGGAGGAAACCGGAGCAGTTGTAGAAAAAACCCAACGCACACAGACCAGAAGGTTGGACTTGAACCCAACACCCACCACCTTGAAGATGACCAGAGTTACAACTACAACACTGTATATCTTGAACACAATTAAGCAATTGTGCTCCCCGTGCTTGGTGGGTTTCCTCTGGGTACTCCGGTTTCCTCCCACAGTCCAAAAACATGCAGATTAGGCTAATTAATGTCCCCAAATTGCTCGTAGTGTGTGTGGAGTGTGTGTGTGCCCTGCGATGCATTGGCACCCTGTCCAGGGTGTTCCTCGCCTTGTGCCCTAAGTCTTCTGGGATAGGCTAAAGGCCCCCGCGACCCTGAATATAGGATGAAGTGGTACAGATGATGAGTGAGCGAGTGAGTAATTTATAATAATGAGGCGGCACGGTGGCTTAGTGGTTAGCACTGTTGCCTTGCATCTCCAGGGTCCTGGTTCGATTTCCACTTCTGTGTGGCATGGGGTTGGCATGTTCTGCACTGTGCTTGGTGGGTTTCCTCTGGGTGCTCCAGTTTCCTCCCACAGTCCAAAGAGATTTATTCCAGATTGGCATTCCCAAATTGCCTGTAGTATATGTGTGTGCCCTGTGATGAATTGGCACACTGTTCACCCTGTACCTCGTGCCCTAAGTTTCCTAGGATAGAGTCTACTGTAGGTTCCCTGCGACCCTGTATACAAGATGACAATAATAGCAGACCCTGCCTTACCATGTTAAGTAATGGTAGCAAACAATCGTAGAGAATAATCTAATAATTTATCTGTATGATTGTGGCCAAAATGGGACAAATATCTTATCACAACACTATTCATTGATGTTTCATCCATCACGATATTTAAGCTTGTTAGCAGAGTCCCAGCAAAATGGCTTGTTTATTTGTGTAATAAAACAAATTAGTGACGGACAGACAAGAATATATATTTTAACATTCGGTCATTGCTGGGTTACATGCTAAAAATGGAATGAGTCAGAAATATCAAAATCTCATAGAAAGTATCACTATACCTGTCTTAGAATGGTGTAGTGATACAATCTATCATTATATTAATACAATACCTTGTCTATCAGCACTTTTCAGTGTTCTTGTGACCCCCATTAGGCAGCACTTTTCAATATTTACCTATTTCCTCGTGCTGTAACCAGCTCTGACATGCAGAAACAAGTCAGTGCCCTTCCTCAGAGCTCCCTGGACAGCCATCATTATGCTAATAGAGTATGGATGAGGAGGGAGTGAGGGAGCAAGGAAAGGGCTCCTCATGAGGCACACACCCATCATGTAAAACTCAGATGACAAGGCTGTCCACACCCCATCTCTCACACAGTCTCCAGTGACCCCTCTCTCTCCCTCTCTCTCTTTTCCTATATCAATTGCTAGCATTTCTCATGCCCTAATGTTCTTTTTTTCTTCTTCTTTTTTTACACCAGCACTCTCTACTCTACTCTATTTCTCTTCTTGCTCTGTTTAGTTCGTGATCTCTCTCACTTTTCTGTGCCTTCACACTTGAGGACTCCTTTCTCCCTTTTTAATTAGAGATAAGCTCCTTGCCCATATGCTTTTCTACCTCTGCCCTGTTTCTACAACTGTGACTGCCCTCTTTTTATTTTTCTTCTCATCCATGTGCTACCTCCCTCTTGTCCGCTACATCGAGCGTACTGAACCTTCACAATGTAGACTGACAGAGGTGGAGAAAGGGTAATGGGTGTGAGGTGCCTTGAATGGGGCTCTATTCAAAAGCTCAGGAAAGACTGACAGATAAAAAGAGGCAGTGTGTGTGTGTGTGTCTATCTGAAAGAGTAATGTAAGTGACTTTACTCAGGTTGTAACTTCATGATGTAACACTAAAGACACATACGGTCTTGTTATCTGTGCTGTGCAGTGCTGGGATTAACACCACAGTTCTATTAACTTTCGTAAAACCACGGCCATGCCTCCTTCTAGTCAATCACTCGCACGGTTTATCTCTGTGTGTGTGTGTCCTCCATGCGGTCTGTTCATACACCGAGCCTTATCTCTGTACACACGCGCTCACAGACCAATCTTGTAATTCCTCATACACACGTATCTTTATACGGACACATGGCTTTGTTGAAACACTTTGAAATCTGCAGAGCTTGACAGCACAGATTTAACCGCAGACCTGCAATTCAGTCTCAGTCAAACATCAACTCAGCCATGAATTCAGGCTTGGATGTGCTGTGGCTTCGAACCATGTACTACACACAAAATTGCTTGCACTGTTTTTTTTTTTTTTCTTCATTTCGATCATGAAGTTTGAGGTTGGGCCTGAGCAGACAGGGCAAAGAGAGAAAGTGAGAGAGAGAGAGAGAGAGCACTAAACTAACACAAATGAAAAGATTGAAGACCCTTGTACAGCTTCTCCTGTCCAGCTATCCATGTTTTGATGTTAAATGTGCCGTGGTGTTTGAATATGAGCTGGCATATTCAAGTTATAGTTAAAAAATCTTAAGATTAAAAAAAAAAAAAACCTAATAGATCTCATGCAAAAATCACAAATCCCCAACCCCCCTTACTATAACAACGAGCAAACACACCTGATTCCTTTCAGACCTGAGGGAAAGCACAGTAATGAGCAGGCAATTGCACAAACCAGCAAAGGACGACAAGAATAATATTTGTTGCTCATTAGTTCGAGCTGTAGCTCGTGGTAACACTACTGAAGCAATTTTGGGCTCGTATCCACATTCACTTAGTCGAGCCTGTGGCGTAAAGGGCTCCAATTATCACACAGGTTTGCATAGTGAAAAAGTCATTTGCATTTTATATATATATGCAAATGACTAAATGACTTTATATATATATATATATATATATATATATATATATATATATATATATATATATATATATATACACACAGTATGAAAAGTATAAGAACGTGAAATATAGAGAATGTCTAAAGAACTGACAGAATAAAAGAGAAGAGCTAGTTATGTGACACAAATGATTTCTCCACTACTTACTGAAGAAGATGTATTCAGTGTAGCTACTCCAGATCTTATCGTCTCTGTAGTGGTTAACAAAGGCAGACGTCCCAGTGGAATTGCATGCCACCATGTGAAAGCCGGCCTCACTCAGTCTGTCAAAGGCCTGCTCTAGATAGGTGAACTTCAGGTAGAAGCGTGATGTGTATTTCTCAGGTGGCCGGTCTGGGTCACGGCTCTCGTTCAGACTCTCACCGAACACCTCCTTGGCCAAAGCGATGCGCCCGCACACCATGATCCGTGCCACACGCCGGAACTTGGCATCTGCTTGGTTGTCCCTCACTGTGGTATAGGAGCCACGGTAGCCTAGGGTGATGAACCCTGACCTCTTATCCAGACTAGGGGTGCGTCCAGGCAGCTCGCTGCTCTGAGAGCTCTCCTCGATGTCACTGTGACATCCCTCATCATTAAGCGAACCCTGCTTGGCGATACGTGGTGGCCCCAGCAGCCTCAAGAGCTCATTCAACTGGAAGTGCTCAGCCTCGCGCTGCAGGCGTTCACGCTCAGGGAAGTGCTCAGGCAAAACTACGTGGCGGTCACGCAGAAAGTCCAGAACGTAGCGGAACAGGAAACCATCGCGGTCGATGAAGAAGCGGCCGCGGCTGTCTCGGGGCAGCTCGCCGGGTGCTCGCCGTGCGAACATGGCATGGAGCGTGGTGTCAGGAACGCTGAGCAGGGTGGTGCGCTTGGTCACATAAACTTGGCCACCAACATTGAGCTCGATCACCTCTGGAAAGGGGCTGCACACCTCGCTGATGGGCAGCACCGTCTCCTTCATGGCCATGGTCCAGATTGGAGAAGCAGGAGGAGAAGGTTAGAGCCGAAAGGATGCAGGAGGTCAGAGAGCACGAATGAGGAGATCCATGAAGTAGCAAAGGATTGTAGAGGACTGAAAAGAAGACTTCATCAGCAAAGAGGTTTGAAAGTTTCAGAGAGAAAGAGAGAGAGAGAGAGAGAGAGAGAGAGAGAGAGAGAGAGAAGGCTACATCTCTGCTGAGAGAGACAGTACGAGAGATAGCTCAGACACAGGGTAGGCAAGTTGCTTCAGCTGCAGCAACTCAGGATAGAAAGCGAAACACAGAGGCAGAGAAAGGCACAGGGAGAGAGAGGGAGAGGGAGTGAGTAAAGCCTCACTGAGAGGCTTCTCATCATTTGTCCATGGTCTGGGGAAGCCACAATGACATCATTCACAGTTCAGGGGAGGAGCAGCCAAACGGCTCTGCCTTTTAAAGGACCAGTGGTGCATCGATGCCATAATAACACCTATTATCATTTCGAAATGTACACTGCAAATTTTACAAACAAACAAAAAAACCCTAATTTCAATCAAAATACAAAAGCACTGTTATGAATTATTCATACAGTAGACTTCACTACATTAAGGTCTGTTTGTAGGAATGAGGTGAAATTACAGCCCGTGCCACAAACCTGGCATGTTGTCAGGATGAATTCCTATTCATGTTCTTGCACAGGAGTGATAAAAACAGACATGCAATTTGATATTCACTGGAGAATAAAGACAGATTAGCTGTGCTTCTCACATTGTCTCTGCCAATCCATTACAACACACACACACACACACACACACACACACACACACACACACACACACACACACACACACACACACACACACACACACACACACACACACACACACACTTCTAGTACACCACAACTTCTAGTATACCACAGCTCCATCTAATGGACATTCATAACAGGACCTGAACTAGGTTTGGATCTGAATATACACTTATCACAACATGTTGCATATACAATCACAATTCATTCAATATGCCAGTTTACATAGAACTAAAAGTCGTCGCTTCTCTAACAATCAACTTGATCAAGATGATTTTACTATTTGTAGTAACAATCACAACATTAACCTGTTCCCTACCTGAGCCTTGTCACCAGGTAACACAGTCGACATCACAATAGCTCACTAATGAATCCCAAAGGGATGAAGACATTCATTATTCAGAATTTCTCACCCATCCGTGTCAGTGTACTCAGTTCAACAACTGTTTAACCCCTTAAAGTTCCCAGAAACCAACGTGTGGGCGCAGATATCATGCTTTATATATTCTCATAGCACGTCTCTAAGAATCTGAGGATTCTCAGATTCTTAGGATCTCTAAGAATACTATACACTGAACCGATGCGGGCATTCTCTTAATAGCTAACTCTCTGCAAAGCATTTTTTGTGAAGTTATGTTGAATGTCAGCAGCCAGTTAACTTAACATGTTTGTCATCATTGTCAAGCATATGCAGTGGGTTAGATAAAAAAATAAAATCGAAACCCGGTGCCTCAGTATTCAGTATAGAATCATTATATTCATAAGCTTTCCCATCATTTTCACCATCATTACTAATTATCCCTGCGCATTGGGTAAATACAATGCTTTGAGGCCAGAACGTGAAGTGAAGTGATATATACCAGGATATATATATATTCTGTAACATGTTTCAATGTAGTTTAGAGTCCACTCCTGCCATACTGTATATTCAACACACAGGAGGTGCAAGTCATCCCACATGGAATCAAATTCAGGTCTCTGTATGAGCTTTTTTTGTAAGGCGTTTATTACTACTCGTCAGCTACTTGGCCAAGCTGATAGCTTCAATCTCGTTTATCAGAGTCACATTAGGTATTCTGTCTGATGGTGCTCCCATAAGGGGAAATAACCAACATCTTTGTTTTTATTTATTTATTTATTTATTTATTTATTTATTTATTTATTTTTATTGCTAATCACTACCTCTTTTCCTCTGGAACAGAGCGCTAATTTTGCCAAATCGATTGCAGTGCTCAATACACTGTCTGCATGGTTATTAGCACCGACATGAGTTGGTCAGTAATTGCTTTGGAATTGAGAATATGTTGATTGATCAGGTCTCATGATTCCTGCAGGGCTTCCGCTGGAACGCAACCTCACTCAGTTCATAGGCGAGGACAGCTAGCGAGACATTTGACCTAAGGCTCTGACACAAGCGCTTTGGTGTAAATGATTGACTTATGATTTAAAGTCCGTTTAACAGCTAGTTTGTCCTTGGCATCAGCCTTACAAAAACAGAAATGTATTGGTTGTAATATTCCAAGGTTTTTAAACGAATCTCCTGAAACTGCAGCCATTTTAAGCCAGCACTAGTCCCTATGCACTGTTTCTTACTTTAACATATCTTATTCAATTGGTGCTAATTATCACATTTAATCAGGTGGAGGGAGACGGAGGAGGTATAAGGAGGTACCTATAGCGCGCAGACGTATAGGCAGAAGATGAAGTCAAGCTGATAGCGAAGGAGAGAGAGAAAAAAAGCAACGCAGTTCAAGCTGTCAGTGTGATCATAGGACTGAATGCGATCACCACTTCTATGCCAGATGATTATCCTCCTTTCACACATCCAATTTCAAGTCAATCAGTGCTCTCACACTCCATTGTGCGTGCCACACTCTAGCCGCTGATTACATTTCGAGTTAAAGCAAGGGGCTGACCCTCTCACAGCTCTCTAGCTCTAAGGAAGTATGCATTAGTGCTTTTATGAGTCTGGGACCAAATCAGCGACATTAACCTGCCCACTGGAAACAGTGCTCATGAGGCAAACTTCCTGCTTAGCAGGGTAATGGAGTATGGCCAATGATGTGGTAAATGTCGAAATGTATCAAGCACTCTCTAAGGCATGCTGTGAAATGTAAGGGTCTGGAAAAGGCTGCGCATTTAATTTTGATCTTGACATGATAAAAATAAAGCAGTGATACACAAATTTATGCAAGGAGAAAAGGACAAAATAGGAAAAGTCCACAACACCAGCAATAAGCCCAAATCATACTGAAAATCAACATTGTTCTGCAACACTGTGATATCCTCTTTTGCGAAGGAGGAGTGGCAGGTTAGAACTGATGGTCTTAAGCAAATGCTCTATATTGCAGTGCTCTAAAGAATGAAGACAAGATGGGATGAGAAATACCCTGTTCAGGAGGCATGACGGCATGCGAAGAGGCAAGGACCATGTCATTCTCCCACAGGGAGCGATGAGGAAGAACAAAAAGACATGTAAAAGACATAAGCTGTCATTCTGGGAGACTCTGAAGAAATGCTGAAACGTTCAAGGTTAAAATAAAAAGTAACATTTAGCAAGGGACCACCTTCCTTCTGGCTCTTTTTACCTGCTAATAGAAATCAAAGCAACACACACTGTTATGTATGCTGGAAATGAAATTTAGCCAGTATCTATTAAAATATTAATTATTAATGCCATATGCAGGAACACAACTGAACACATTTATAACACCAATTACATGTATATGACACTACAGGGTATATATCAAACACTGTAGCTAATAAAGCATACAAATAAAAGCATTAGGATTGATAAATTGCTTTTGTTGACATTTTGGTCACAACAATGTTTCATACAAAAAAGAAAAGAAAAAAGAAAAAAAAAGAGCTGCAAAAGTTCCGTGTCATTCAAATCAACATTTACTTGTAAAATAAACCCTGATTTGATCCTCATTCTTGATCTCTAGTCAGGCAATCAGCATTACACATATGAGAAAAGAAATCTGTATTCTCTGCATCAGAGCATGAAAGAGAGAATGTCAATCTCAACACAACCCCATAAAGACAGAATTTTTAATCATCCAAGCTTGTCATGTGCTGTGATCCATCACATCATTATTAAGATCACATCATTATTACTTAAAAAGTCCTCCAGGAACCTCAGACTATTCGATGACCAGCTGACCTTCACAGCCCACTTCGCAGATCTGTCGGTCGTGCAAATTTATTCTGCATAATATCAGGGGAAATCAGGCTTCCCTTGTCAGCGGTTGCAACAGCTCCCTCTTCAACTCGTAACAACACATCCAACTCTAATATAAAGTTCAAGAGCTTGAGGATTTTCAGGGTAGATGATTGAACAGAATGAAACTGACATACTGAGATGAGAAACTAAAATCATGACATTTTACATGAAACTCACATACAGCTGTTCATGTCGTTAGTAACAGTTAATATTAAACACATTTTTTTCCCCAGTAAATGTTAATTGTAAATTAAGCTTCAATTAAGCTCATTCATCTTGTCAGAGATGGGAATATTTCACAAAATCAATTCTGAAATGCCACTGATTATATTTGTTCATAACATTTAGGCAAAATTCTTTTAATTAAACATTTCCAGTGCTTGAAAGCTATAGGATGTCAAATTCTGCGCATTATTTTTATGGCCACAGGTTTTAATAAAATACCATTTACAAGTCACAATGCAAAGTACATAGTCGAATAGTGGACAAAATGTAACTTCTCTCAGACTTCTGTTCAAGTCAAGACAGATCAAGGAGCTTCTACTTCTAGTAATAATAAATATGTATGGACATGTAGACGTATTTAACTACAGTCAGAGTTCTTCATTACATAGCATTAAATTTGGATCCAAACTTAAATTTGACTTATACTTATACTCACAGTATATAATGATGTTGTAAGTGTTGAAATGAATAGGGCAATCATCTGCTGAAAGCCCTAAATGTGACCGCCTGGTCATCTGTGTCTAATTTTTCTCTGCTTTAGGACTTGGTATTTGAGATTATATGATATACACTATCTTTATTCTCTTCTTCCCTCTATCCTCTTGTATTTCATATAATTGAATTATACTTTCCAAACCTCTTGTAACTTGTAGCTTTTGGCCTTGCACCAGAGTTTTTTTTTTTCCTTAGCTTTTGCAACTTACTTATACACTCCTTACAGTATATGGAAATTGTACAGTACCATCAGCATTTGCATCGAAGCTATTTCGAGTAACTATATGATTGGATTGTACTTGCCACTTAATTATGTTCCATATGAACATAGGTAAATGTAAATATTAGAAGATGAGAACAAAGAGGACAAATGGTTTTATTTAAAGTAACTCTCCTTTGAGAACAATCTTCTGTGTGTGAGGGATTTATAAAGTTAGATTTTATGTGCAATGCATGACCAAAACTTAAAAGGAATTTCCTCAGTGAGTAAGAAAAATACTCCAGACTTAGAGCAGTGATCCATTACTGTGCCAAATTCAACACCAATGTGGCAAACTGATCAGGCTTTCTGTGGCTTTTAGAGGTTTTTCTTTTTAAACACATGTTGATTTTTTTTTCCACCTGATTTAAACATTTTTTTGGCATATTTTTCACACTTAAATGATTGAGGTCATCAAACAAATTGTAATATTACACAAAAAGAAACCAGAGTAAATACAGTTTTCAAATGATGACTACATATCCTGCCTGTCCCCAGCTAAATTATGAATGAACTGTGATTAACCAGAGCGCCGAATTCAATTTCTCTTGCCACACCCAGGCCTGTCGAATCAAGAAAGCACTTATAGAAAACTTTTCTGACAAATTGAAGCATGTTAAAGATCTCGCATCACATTAAAAATGATCAAATTGTAAGGTACAAATTCACATAATAGACTGCAGTTCAAGGTATGCATGTTCAAAGAAATGGTTTTATGCCTTGCATAAGTATTCACCCCCTTGAGCTTTTCCACATTGTCTAGTAGTGTTACTTTAACATAAATAAATTATGAATGAACCCATCAACATATTTTACAAAATTATTTACAAATAACCTAAAAAAGTGACTGAATGTGTATTCACATTGTTGCTATGAAACCATAAATAGAATGTTTTTTTTAAAGCATAAATTAATATGATATTACAATATTTTGTCCCAGATTTAATTGTACTGTATTAGTTCATAGTTTCCCCCTAAAGCCCCTAGTGGAATAACTGAGAACAGCATTTTTTCCCATCTAAAATTTTTCACCCCAGTTAATGGGCCCACAAAACAATTTTATTCAGAGCACAGAACATTCATTTTTCACCCTCTAACTGCACTGGACCATATGCTTCACTAGATGGGGAATAACAAGATTAGTTTAAAAAAAATGAACAGTGAGATATCTGGTAGTCGAAAGAGTCAGCTCTTATTGCTGAGCCGAGCAGAGTGCTCTGACTCACTGAAAAGAGCCATCATTTCCATCACTAATGCAAACACATAGAGCAGTCTGTGCCGCCCCCTTTGGAATCTGTTGAAAGTAGGCAGTGAGGACTCAGTGAACTTCTTCTCACCACAATCCCAGTGCAACCTCTGTCTCCAATCAGCTCTCTCGCCCGTGAAGCTGAGCACAGTTCCTGAACCGAGTCTACAGAAAGCACATTTTGTGCTATTAAAGGGAACTGAGCAGGTGTGAAGCTGCGCCTATAAAGCCAGGTAGGATGAACTTGAAATTTTCTTTTTAATTATTTCCAATTGGTGAAGAGAAACGCTGCAAAACTTTGCTGAAGCATTTCCAGGATAAACTTTGCATTGCATTACATTCCACTGGCAGTCTTGCAACAG
Organism: Clarias macrocephalus; assembly: GCA_011419295.1. NCBI lineage: Eukaryota > Metazoa > Chordata > Actinopteri > Siluriformes > Clariidae > Clarias > Clarias macrocephalus. The sequence goes on from JAAGKR010000060.1 coordinate 227,959, forward strand.
CTAGTAATATAATAGATACAGCTGGAGCTCATTGGTTCATAAAAATAAAAAAAACTTTGTAGTTTCAAGATGCCTTATTGTGTTAAGATCAGCCGGGGAGGAATGTTTTAAAAAAAAAAAACAGACAGTTCTTTCAATATAAAAGCCAACATGAAGTTTAAATTTATTCCAATAATACAGTTGAAATAATTAATGTTTTTTAAATTCATTGTGCATTGTCTGAGTTTCTGATATAATCCAGGTCATAATAATGTATAGAGATTTATAACTTATATTAACTAATTAAAAATCTTATTTCACCAACTATGGTGTACTGCTTTTTATACATGATCCCTTACTTGACTTCTATATATGAATTATGCAGCAAACAATTATTATAATCATCATATGTAACAAATACAGTCACTATTGCCATTCTTTGGCAAGATGTAAAAGACTAACATGTAGTTGGTAATATTTTGAGCCTAAACATAGAAGCACTGTATATATAGTATGTAACAATATTTTTATAGTATATATATATAGTATGTAACATAATTTAATAAGAAGTGCTTATTAAACTGTCTAGATGGATTTTTGGCCACTGCTTCACTCCCCCCGAATACCATTTGTGTGCTTGAATATATTTGATTATATTGTATGTTAATATTAATATTCACTGATCAACTACCAGCTGTTTTTTTTCCTTCTCTCTCTCTCTCTCTGTATGTGTTGCAAACGCTTTACTTTTTATGATAATTTAAGGAATCTTATTTGTGTGCAACCTCACACTAAACTGAGGTTAAAATAAAAAGTCAGTGTCTGGAGAGTATTTATGCTTTGTTATGCTGAATGCAAACTATGCAAACTTTAGTGCCGACTTTCCTGCTCCAGATTAACTTTGGGGATATGTGGTAACCCCCCACCCCCAGCTCAATGACAAGCAAGATTTTAATAACCAGCATCCTAAATTACTAAAGATTTAGCAATGCTGGATTCAATGCCCTTTAGTTTGATCTATACGGTTCTGAAATGTTTTACGGTTGTTTAGTGAACACTTGGCATTAGGGGAAATGTAACTAGATTTTCCAGTTGTCTGAATAAAAATATGTGTGTCTAATATTTTCTGCAGTAATCTGTACTCATTCTCCTGTGGTGTGCCAATAATTGTGACGCTGTATGTCTGTAAAAACATGGCTAAAGTCATTGTTTTTGTGATTCACTGTTTTCTCCATAAAAATATATTTACAATGGTGATTTATAAAAAAGAAAAAACCCTTTATATATATATATATATATATATATATATATATATATATATATATATATATATATAAACCCTAATAATAAACCTCTCTCTCTCTCTCTCTCTCTCTCTCTCTCTGTCTCTCTCTCTATTATGTATATATTATTATATTATTGTGGTGTACGAAGATACCACAGGATCGGACACCACAGGTCATAATTTCTAGAATGTTCTCTGTCCTTGTTTCTCTTTCTGACTTTAGACCATGGGGAGTGTTTGGGACGCAGTGCTGATACTGGGTTGTATGTGGCTCCCCTCCTGCTTGTGTCAGACTTTCTCTCCTCAAGCTGCCAAACTAAAGTTCCGTCTTGCTGGCTACCCGCGCAAACACAACGAAGGCCGGGTGGAGATCTTCTATAACAGCGAGTGGGGTACAATCTGTGACGATGACTTCACTCTGACTAATGCACATGTGCTCTGTCGCCATCTAGGATTTGTGAATGCTATCAGTTGGTCACATAGTGCCAAGTATGGACCAGGCACAGGTTAGTCTAATAGCTGTTTCCTTTTGTGATTTCGAAATGAGGATGCAGTATGAGTAATGCATAATTTTTAAAAAAGTTTAAATGTAACAAAATACTGTACTGTATATACCCTGTGTGGTAAAAAAAAAAAAATGGAAAAGCAGAGAAGATTATAATCCCTAAAAGCCTGCTTAATTTTTTCAACTAATATTGTTCATTAAATTGATGTATATTACACCACTGCTGATTCCTCAGACCTGATCTTTCCTGTCCTTGTTTCCATTTGGCTTGCAGAACATACGATCATGCTCATTAACTGTGCTGCACATTACTGTCTCTGCAGGTAAGATTTGGCTGGATAACGTAATATGCAGAGGCTCAGAAACCAGCATTGAGAATTGTGTGTCTCGAGGGTGGGGCAACAGTGACTGCACTCATGATGAAGATGCAGGGATTGTCTGTAAAGATGAAAGGCTACCTGGGTTTTTGGAGGACAACATCATTGAGGTAAGTTGAATATGTCACGAGGAAGAGGAGACGTGGTTCTGAAATGCAAAGGAATTGTCCTTTAAATTTCCAGAGCCCAATTCTACTGTATGTACAGCTGTTGATCAACATAATCCTGTTACTATTACCTGCTACTCCTTGGCATAAATTCAAACATGCAATCACTTTTCATGTTTTAAAATAACATTTCTAAGCTGATAATTTGATATTTATATATATTTCATGTTAGTGTGTGCGTTGCACAAGTACATTGTGCTGCAAATGTTTTTTTCGTGTGTGTTCCCTCATGTTGAAACCAATTATCCTGCTTCAAACTGAGCAATTTGAATCAATTATCACAATGACTCCAATTCTGTAAAAACAGGATACAATAGGATATCAAAGCAATGTAATTATCTGAATGCTGTGAGTATTTAAATTTTTTTAAAAGAAAGAGCAGTTTTCAGAATTAACTTTTTTTTTTTTACTTACGTTACTTGGAATCATATTCATGTAGGTTATTTAATAATCTTAAAATGCACTCCAAATATTTTTTGTGTAAATGTGCATAGGTTTTACTGGGGAACAGTAATCATTGTTTGATTTTGCAATCTGTGATGTGACCTAACAGTGAGTTTATTCTCTTGTACTCTCGCTCTCTCTCTCTTTGTTCTTGTTTCCCATCTTTCCCCAGCTGACTTCCACAGGATGGGGTTTAAGAGTGTAGTGGAGAACATGGAGAAAGCTTTGAGATAGTGCTAGTTGTGCAAGCTGCTGCAGCTTTTGCAGGAAATTAACCTCTTATGGTTTGGCTGTTTGTGAACTGACCTCACATCCTCACATCAGACGGAGAGTGTAGTAGTGAGAGAGAAGGGGTGGGGGACAAACAGCTGCATTGGGCTCTACTTATTAATAAAATAAACATTAATGATGAGAATACTAACTACATGGGCATAAACCTAGAACGGGAAAATGACTTCCCATCAAAAAAGGAAACAGTGGGACTGGAAACTCATCACAAAGCCACTCACAAACAAATATCCACATTTTCCCACACGTGCAAATGCACAGTTATAAAGAAACACAAAACAGATGCAGAGTGAAAGGAAAAGGTTCTTATTTTGTTCACTTCACTTGAGTATGTGTGTGTGTTCGTGTGTATGTGCATGTGTGTGTCTGTGTGTGTGTGTGTGTGTGTGTGTGTGTGTGTGTGTGTGTGTGTGTGTGTGTGTGTGTGTGTGAGAGAGAGAGAGAGAGAGAGAGAGAGAGAGAGAGAGAGCATGCACATGTGTTCAGCTCACATCTGGATTTCTTGCTTTTTTTTTTTTTTTTTACAGTTGTCCCCATTTTACAGTTTTATGATTATATGACATACTTTATATAATAATATTAATAAAAACAATAATAATTTTGCATAAGCCAGATTACATCTTTTTTGACAATAGCTATAACCTGTTGTACTAGGCTATTACTGAAGTTCAGTTCATAGGATTTTTATCGTACTTTTTTTCATTTTTATCATTTTCCCAGAATGTACTATCTGGGAGTTGAGTCATATCAGATGGACTTCTTTCTTGTTCGGTAGAAACATTTCACTACTCAAACAAGTAGCTTCTTCAGTCTGAGGGAAGTTTCACATATTTGTATCCTCTAGGGTCAAGGACAACAAGTCTCTCCCTCCCCTACTCTCTGATGACTTTGCCTCTTACTCTCATCTTCTCCATTGTTCACCTACAGCAGTCTTTTCAGGCAGGGAATGATCCTAGAGGATACAAATATGAGGAACTTACTAACTTCCTTCAGACTGAAATAGACACTTGGGTACAGAATGTACTGTATGAACACACACACACACACACACACACACACACACACACACACACACACACACACACACACACACACACACACACACACACACACACACACACACACACACACACACACACACACACACATTACATTAAAACCCAGTACATTAAGCCCATTAATGTTCCCCTTGTACCCTCAGGGCATGACTCCACAAGACCCCTTGGGGTGTGTTGTAGTGTCTGGCATTGGGATGTTAAAAACAGATCCTTTGGGCTGCAAGTTGTGGGGTGGATCCTTCTTGGATCTAAACTGTTTTGTCTTGTGCATTCCATGAATGCTTGGCTGAAATGAGATCTGGAGAATTTAAAGGCTGGATCAACAACCTTGAACTCTTTGCCTGCTAAGCCCCGGGCATGTCAGGCTGTGATGCACTGGATGGTATCTTTCTATCATGGCCAGCATTTTTTTCAGCAGTTTGTTCTATAGTCTTTTCTGTGGGATCAGCAGCTCATCAAGGTCATAGTTGAGCCTTGGGTGGCTATGAGCCTGTTACCAGTTTAATGGTATATAATTGATAATCAATGTTAATCAACTCACATGGCGGTGGCGTGAGTATTGTAGCTGATCAGTGTATATGGTACACAACACTAACTACTCCACCAGAGTTCAAGACTGTTGAACTGGCCTCCAGATTTTCATCCAATTGAGCATCCATGCCCTGGTAGCACAAGTAACCTACAACAAAATTCAGCTTATCTTTTTGCATTTTTATGCTATGGCTAGTTGGTATAAATACATAGTACTGCTCCGCTGAAAGTTGCAACTACAGTGAACACTAATACGATACCTCTAATGTATTAATATTGCTTGTTATATTAGAAAATGGGTGTGTCTGTATAGTATTTTATTAGAAACAAAAGTAAAAGGACCTTATGACAACTGAGATGGTTTGTATCTGGATAGTAATAGGTTTGAAATGTTAGAAGAATATTTTTTAAACCAGCCTGAAGTAAGTATAAGGTGACTGAGAGGTCAAATAATTCAAAGGGTATGGGACGTCATGGGAACATTATCCAAACCATATGTCTAACTAACCATGAACATCTGTAAAAAAACTTTCATGGGAACAAAAAAAGGGAATTTTATAATGTTTTGGAAAAATTAAACTATATATTTAATAGATAACTGCTTCATGACCCATTTCATTTGTCCCAGTCATTCCCATCATATGGATGGATTATGGCTTGTGTGTATTACAACTGTAATTATGCAAGGTTTATTTATTTATACTGCTACAGTAGGCCTGCATGCTGAAATTAGCCTACATCTGCATCAGACTAGAAATTAATATTCCTCTAAATTACATTTGTCAAATCACATAAACAATGTTACTTGATTGCACCACAGTGAAGATGTACCTTGAAGTTGCATATACGTGTGTAGTCGCACATATTGTATGAATATACATATTTCATATACAACAGATTTTATTATCAAAATGTATTACTTTGTAACAAATATTGACAGTAGATATATTGTTGCATTGTTACATTTGTATACTTTTATGAAGTAATGTGCTATTATGTAATTTTAGCCTGTGGTTTGAATAGCCCAAGCACATTTATTAACCTTAGATATATTGATCAGAACCTTAAACCTTTTAATATCCCAGTTTATTATTAATATATTCATCTTAGAGCAGATTATTCAGAAGCTCTTCTAAATTATTCACTACCTACAGTGAAACTAATAGGTAAGGTATGTAGTTACAGAAGTGACGAATGCGAATCTTGACCCAACGTGGCCTCTTGGGAATTTAAGTGGGCTGAATTTGCAAGGGAGGTTTATTAACATTTACGGCATTTGTTATTAATGGCTAGACGTCATGTAATATAATCTCCAAGCAACTGAATTCTCGAAAAATATGCCATTTGAGGAATGTAATTCGCACCTGATTGTTCATACCACTGTTCTGAAAGCATTACATTATAAAAGCGCATCTTTAAAAAGAGCCTTAATTTGCTGCTACACAGAACAAAATATGTCGTCTTAGTAACACAGCTGTGTGTTTCAGATGCAGGTGGATGAGAACAGGTTGAAAGAGATCCGCTTGCATCCTGCCAGTGATCGGTTGCCTACTACTGAGGGTGTGGTGGAGGTGAAGGATAAAGATGGCTGGGTTCACATCTGCAATATTGGCTGGACCAACGAAAACTCCCGTGTGGTGTGTGGAATGATGGGTTTTCCCTCAGGCAAGACCATATCAAAGAAGAAATACAGGTATGACATCAAGCATTACATGTGGTTACTAAAGGGAGTCCACCCCCCCCACCCCTGACAGTACTGAACATGGGTAAAGGATTAAAAATATATTGTCCTCCATCTGTCCATGAGGGTTTCATCTGGGTTGCGTGGTTTCCTTCCATTTCCCGAAAACGCCCTGGGAAGCAGATTGATATGATTAAGTGTATGAATGTATAAGCACAGTGGCTCTAGATGTACAACCTTTACCAGGAAGTGATTACTGAAGACAAATTATCGAAAATACGCCTTATTTCAAAGTCTTTATAACTTATTTGCGTTCCCTTCCAGATTTGTCCAGACTTCCTACTTGTAAACAGCGTGACAAGGCATACTGTAACAAAAACATCATAGAAGGACAAGCAAGCCATGAATGTTAGGATTAATCATCGGAAGTGCTGAATGCATAGCTGGAGCTTGAGGAAAAAAGCGACCAAGAGAGCTCAGCTGCCGGCTGCTTTATAATTCACTTACATAATTAAATATTTTTCTCTTAGTCATTGAGCGTAAAGTGTTTATCTTAATTTAGTGCACTTGGAAGTAGCTGCTCAAAGAACACATCCTATGTCATTTAAAGATATTCAGCTTGCGATAAAGTACACAGTATGTGTATTTATATCTGTATGTAGACTTTAGAGTTTAGAGTTAGAGTTTAGACTGTATAATAGAGCTAAACATGTAAACTCCAGTACTATCCTACACTAAAATGGACCCTGATATAGCGCTGATGAGACATCACGAGTATTTTATGGTGCTTGACAGTTAATAACTTTCATCTGTGAAACCTCATGCCAAAATCTTGCTGAATAATTTAAGCCTTGGGCTTATTCTTTAGTGAGTTTATGGCTTGTCCAGGTGTAATATATTTTCGTCCATTTCTGAAGCGTTTTTTTCTAGCCCCCTCCTGGTCTCTGTGTGTCTTTTTCACTCTCTCACTCTCTCTCTTTCTCTTTAACCGGGGTCCACGTCATAGACACTCTTGCAGATTCGCACCAGATGGTTAAATGTAAGCAGAGAGTGCTTTGCTAGACAGACTGTGTTCATGAGTGATTGCACAGAAAAGAAAAAAAAAAAAGAATTAATGTAAAAGGGGATGAAAAACAGAACTCAACCAAAAAGTGGCTGGTGGAGTCTATCAAATTATAAGCTTTGAAAGGTAAGAAAGGTACTGTCAGTATATAGTTGCAAATATATTTGCAACACTTACATAAATGATAGTACTAAAATGTAGTTATCCTTGCTCCTGGGTTGGGGCGCTCATTCAAGGATACTATAATCTGTTTTACCGTAATATGTACAGTGTCAAAAAAAAAAACAACAAAAAAAAAACGTCACACACATTTTGTTGAATCACCTTTTGCTTTGCTTTGGCATGCATTTGAAGTGGCCTAGTTTCAATACGCTTGTGCAATGTCAGATCAGACATTTATTTCTGTCCAGAGTCACATTACTTTCTCTCCAATCTCTGGTATTGATTATGCGAGAGTCATTCCATTGCGTAAAAGCTTCTCCAGCACAAGATTCTCAATGGGGTTAAGGTCTGGATTCTGTGGTGGCCAATCCATGTGTGAAAATGATGTCTCGTGTTCTATGAACCAAGTTGAACTTAACGAATCTTAACATTTTCATCTTGGAATTTGCTCATGCTATCAGAGACATAAAAAAAAATCAATTGATGGAAAATCTGGTGATTTAGTATATTTACTGTAGGTAGTCAGATGTCCTCATTTTTTGGGAACATAATGACGTTGCTGAACATTGACCTGACCAACAGAAGCAACACCAGGCCATAGCTTTGCCCCTCAGGTTCGTACGGTAGGCACCAGGCATGATGAATTCATAACTTCATCTCTCTCTCTCTTCTTACCTTGACACAGCACAATTTTTCTAGGTTTTAATAATGGTTTAGGCAGTTTTTCAGCTGCCTTCTTTTCTTTTCTTGATGTAGAGCAATACTTTGACCCTTCTAAAACAGAGTAACAGGATATGCTACTCAATGCATCAGTTAGGGCTAAATAACCTGGTGACAGCTGAACCGTATTAATCACTGCAGTAATTATTCAGTTGAAGGCTCTTAGTGTAACTATTTGCTTAGTTACAGGCAGTGCATCTTTCCTCTGGAAGCATGAGTATACTGTATCTTTATAAATGATTTAAGGTAACCTTGGAGCAGATAGCGTGTATTCAGAGTGTTACGCTGTACCCAACGGTGTGTGAGCAAGCAGTTCGAAAAGATGCATTCATCAAATGTTGCTTTAAATGTATTTGAGTCTAACGGTACATGTAAAAATACTGTAGGATGTTAACTCAACAATCATGGTGTTTATTCAATACTCAGGATTTTGCTGTGTATCAATATTCTGAGCCCTGACACTCTGTTACTTTGAGCACAGACAGTAGCATGGGAGACTTACATGTGCACTTAAATTTTGAACTTAACAGTCTTGTCCATAGTACTTTCGTGACCTCATACCATTGTGCATCCACTTTCTCCTCACTGTTAAGGGTAACTCATGAGGGGCGTTTAAGTCAAACTGGGACCGGGATGAAATTTCTTGTAAATGAAGCCGTAAAACTGATGGACATTCACACAAGCTTACGCATGGTATGGTGATGAGACGCTCAGCCACAGTATAACGTTGAAATGGTGCAAATATTTTCTAGGAGACTGTCTGTATGATTTGATAACCCTGGCCAAGGTGGCTCAGAGCCCACTGCAGCTGTTCCTGTGACCATTCATAGAGTGGCACACCTGATCCTTGAAAATTGATGGATAACGTATGGAACAGACACAACTGTTCATGGGAACTGTACACTACACAAACACCAGAAGCACATTACAGGAACTCTAACCACATCCCTTATACAGTTCTGACCTCACTCCCTGACATTTCCTCATGTTTGGGCCATTAAAGGAGTTCCTGGGAAGCCAGCATATCAGATGTGAAGCGGGTAATCCGCTTATGGCTCTTGTGTACTGAGTAAACGTTCTATCTTGATGGTGTCCAAGCACTAGGTAGGTGCATTAGTGTAGCAGAGGGATTATATAGAGAAATAAAGGTAGTTTTTACCGTCATAACTTTGTTTTGTTATACTGCACAATCTAAAGTTCCATTCATCTTTAACCTGGTTAGTTGTGGTGGGTTTTGAACAGTGAATGTGCGTGGAGAAAACACCTAAGGTGGGATGCCAGTCTATTGCAGGGAACCATGCACTTTTACATCACAACACTATTTTATTCATACCCAGGGGTAATACAGGGTAGCCAAGGCACCTACCAGCACGTTTCTTAAGAGAAAGGAAAATAAGCAAGACAGGCATTGGGAGAACACATGAAACGTCACTCACACCACAGTACTCCATGATCAAGGTTAAATCAGGTACCCTAGACTACTATCTTATAAGGGACAATCTTATCATTTTGATTCATACACATTGCATACAGACTTACTTCTTTTTATTGTGTAAAGCTGCTTTGCGACAATGTCAATTGTTAAAAGCGCTATATAAATAAAATTGACTTGACTTGACTTGACTTGACTACTAAGGTAGCATAGCTACTCTGTCTGCTAATATGGTTTTAATGATAAGTAATCGATTTTTACAGTCTGCGAACATGTCCTTCTCTAAAGCTGATGCAATGCTGTCAATGAAAATGACCCGCCACTACTTATATCATGGCTGGTTATTTTTTTATAGTTATGCAATATATGAAGCTAAAGGCTACAATTTAATCTTAACCTCATCACAGCCTCGGGAAAATGCCTATGCATGTCTAGAGGAAATATTGCCATGTGTGTTGCACACTCGTTAGATGGAGACAAACACCTGGCATAACTTACACTTAACAATGCATAAAATTGAATTAGAATCGTGTGGTCCGTAGTCAAATAGACTTTAGACAGATATATTTAAACGTCAGGTCAATTTGAATGGTCTGTCCCTGTAAAAATGGAGTGGATTTTTCTCAGTAAGCTGCTAGAATGTTAGAAATGTGTTCGCCATGTTAAACGAATCAAGGCGGCAATCTAAGGTTGCTCACATCGACCAGGAAAGGTATAACAGCCTGTTTTCATGCCATTTATTATATAACCATTGCTGTGTTTCTATATCTATATTCTATATTCTCAACGATAATGAAAAAGCGGTGCAGTTTCAATATTTCCTGCTGTTTGCTGATTTGTTTACTGATGCTTTTATATAATTGTTGTGTCCAGTCACAATCGTGTATATAGGATTCACTCGGTGGCCTGCGGTGGAAACGAAGCTCATCTGTCTGCATGTACCATGGAGTTCAGTAAGAACACCAGCACCCCCTGTCCTGCTGGAGGCCCTGCTGCAGTCAGTTGTGTGCCTGGGCCCCAGTTCAGTCAAGGGCACAAAAACAAGCACAAGAAAAAACGCACAGTAAGCTCAAACTTGTTGCCTCTTAAAGGAATAGTGGCCTCTGTAGGAGCACATTATACTAGCAGCTTCCTGCAGGGCACTGAAGGGTTCGTACTAAAAGGTCACTGTAGTGTAGAAGCATTTATTAAAAATTTGTATGGATTCTGAAACGTTGGTGACTTAAATATACCTTACAAACACTATGCTTTTTCATTCGGAGTAAACAATCACACTAACGAATTAGTATAAGGACTTTTAACAAAAGTAGTTCTTTGTCTCTGACCCAGCCTAAGGTGCGTCTAAAGGGTGGTGCCAGAACAGGGGAAGGCCGTGTGGAGGTTCTGAAGGGCTCTGTGTGGGGTACAGTGTGTGATGACCTCTGGAGTTTATCGTCGGCTAGTGTGGTATGCAGAGAATTGGGCTTCGGCACTGCTACAGACGCTCTGACTGATGCACGTATGGGCCAAGGTAGATTACTGAGCACACAGCACCTAAACTTTATCTTGGACATAACGTGTTTAGCCATTATAGATCTAAGTAACGAAATATTGAAAATGTCCTTGTATGCTTTTTACAGAGCATGCGATACTATTATTAAGTCAGTTTAAGTCGTGCTCATGTTCATTATGAAATGCAATATTGTGTTAATCATAGGCACAGGAGACATCTACATGAATGAGGTACGGTGCCAAGGGAATGAGAAGAGCTTGTGGGATTGCCCTCATAACAACATCACTTCAAAGAAGTGCAAGCACATGGAGGACGCCTCGGTCAAGTGCAACGTCCCTTACATGGGCTTTGAAAAAACGGTCAGAATATCTTCTTCTAGGAACGTAGGATTAGTCTGGTGTAATAGATAGAATAGCTGTTTATATTTGACATTATAGAGTATTTTTATATCAAATGTTTTTCTGGCTTGACAGATCTTTTTTATAGGATGTTAAAATAAAAATGTTGTGCATGCCATTTTTTTCTGAGGTGTCTTATTAATTTTTTGTTGTACTATTGCCAGTTCTAAGATCAATTATATTACATTTTAATAAAATTAAATATAATCTAATTTGAGGATGGCATACATTTTGGTTCAGTTTTAACCGATCATAATCATAATTATCTTTTGTGGTCACCCCTAATTGAAGCACCCCCAAAAAAGTAGTATGACAGCATACCTTTTGTTCATTTGACAAAGTGTTAATTTGAATATTCTTTTTTCCTAAAAAGTATTTTAAAATTTATTTTAGGTTCAATTTTCATATATTTATTGTGTCGAGGGGATGGTTAACAATACAGTAAAAAAAACAAATAAATAATTGCCGCTTTAACTGATGTATGGCGGCTGTACGTTTAGCACTGTCGCCTTGCACCTCCAGGGTCCGAGTTCGATTCCCGTCTCTGTGTGCATGGAGTTTGAATGTTCTCCCCATGTTTGGTGGGTTTCCTCACACAGTCCAAAGACATGTAGTTTAGGGTAATTGGCATTCCCAAATTGGCCAAAGTGTGTGGGTGCCCTGTGATGGATTGCCACCCTGTCCAGGGTGTACCCAGCCTCACGCCCTAAGTCTCCTGGGATAGGCTCCAGGCCCCCCGTGAGTATAACTAATGTTTAGTTGATGCTTAACTGTAGAATCAGGAAATTTCACGGATGCTCTACCTACTTTAAATGATCCACTGGACTGAACTGGCTTTTATTTCTATATTTAAATTTGCACTTTGCTGCTTGTCTCTTAACCCATACCAGATCCGTCTGACTGGAGGCCGTACACAGTTGGAGGGCCGGGTGGAGATTCTGGTCAATAATGCTGATGTTTCAGGGGAGTGGGGCCTGATCTGTGGAGATGACTGGACTTCTCGGGAGGCCATGGTGGCATGCAGGCAGCTGGGACTGGGACATGCCAGCAGTGGCCTCAGAGTAAGAATTCACTGAATCTTGAAAGGAGCATGTGTAATATATCAGCTCAGTTAACAGAGACTTATTTGTTCACTTTAACATGTCTGGATTTAATGTTCAGACCCTGAGATTATTTAGGTTGTTTTTTTTTAAGCAAAAACTTTTGCATCAAGTTTTGAGATATGTATCTGATTTGACTTCACTGAAGATAGACAATTTATAGTTCACTATCTTAAAACCACAGATAGAACTGTGCAGTGAGGGAGCTGCCAGGAGCATGAATCAGCTCTAATGCATCAATTAATCAGCGTGTGAAACAGGAGAGAGTGTCTATAACAACATGCTGGGATTGTAGTTATCTCAGAATAAGAAACTAAACACATACAGACTGTGGGGCAGTACAAAGCAGGTTTCAGTCGTAGATCCAAGCTGTGGACTGACAGATTCCAGATGGAGCAGCATACTGTAGACTCTGACACAGTCGAGTTCAGTAATTTGGTCCTTTTTAACTGTGAAACTTGCTGTAGTACAATATCATAGAAATGTGTTCATTCATGTTTGAATTGGCTCTTTAGGTGAACATGGAGAATGGATAATGAGTGAAATATACATCAAATGACCTTTGAATTCCCATTATAATTATTTTTAGAAATGCAGAACCAAGCTAAAATACTAAGGACATGAATTTGGAACACGTGCTTAATGTTTTGCATCGGATACTTCTGTGGCAGACAACAGAGCAAAATATATATATATATATATATATATATATATATATATATATATATATATATATATG